>OZ025301.1:150135194-150717694 GCA_964019185.1 Maratus speculifer | reverse complement strand
ATAGCGCACTGATGTTCTACCAATTAAACCACATGGAACGACTCCCAGCGAGGAAACGCAGCACAAGATAGAATAAAATCCGCGAGCCACCAATCTGAGGCAATCACGAAACTCAAATTAATCCAGCATCGATGAATCTGTTAATGCGTGGAAATTTTTCCAGAGAGAAAATTCACCTTGCATATAACATTTCAAATGAAAATCAAATTTCCACAAATGCCAACACAGTGAAAAAGATTCCATGCCAGGAATCGAACCCGGGCCATCAGTATAGCGCACTGACGTTCTACCGACTAAACCACATGGAACGACACCCAGCTAGGAAACTTATCGCTATTACATGTTGGCAAGGCAAATTTTTCCAGAATTTATGTGGAAAAATGGAAATTTTCCACGCATTAATACATTCATCGATGCTGGATTAATTTGAGTTTCGTGATTGCCGCGGATCGGTGGCTCGCGGATTGTATTCCATCTTGTGCCGCGTTTGTACCTTTGCCAACATTTTAATAGCGATAAGTTTCCTTGCTGGGTGTCGATCCATGTTGTTTAGTCGGTAGAACGTTAGTGCGCTATACTGATGGCCCGGGTTCGATTCCCGGCATGGAATATTTTTCACTGTGTTGGCATTTGCGCCTTTTAAGCAATTAAAAATTTGATTTTCATTTGAAATGTTATAGTCAAGGCGAATTTTCTCTCTGGAAAAATTCCCACGCATAAATATATTTATTGATGCTGGATTAATTTGAGTTTCGTGATTGCCTCGCGGATTGTATTCCATCTTGTGCTGCGTTTGTAGCCTTGCCAACATTTAATTGTGATAAGTTTCCTTGCTGGCTGTCGTTCCATGTGTTTTAGCACTGCCCCCTCTACAATGCCTATTCACTGAGCAGACGACAAGCGTGAAACGTCATGAAGTAGAGGCGAAATCACTAACCCTATTGGTTCCACAATCCCCACGAAGCTCAGAACGCGATTGTTGTCAGGGAAACAGCCTCCACTACGTCACAAGCGAGAAGGCATTGTAGACGAGGCAGTGGTTTTAGTCGGTAGAACGTCAGTGCGCTATACTGATGTCCTGGGTTCGATTCCCGGCATGGAATGTTTTTCACTATGTTGGCATTTGCGCATGTTAAGTAATTCAAAATTTGATTTTCATTTGAAAAGAATTTTTCTTTCGACTAACTACTTATGCCAATTATGCAAATCTAAATTGCGAGTTATATGCTAAATATGAAATAATAAATTAGCTTTCTTAGGTTATCTTGTGCACCTATGGTTTGAAAATGTCGTAATATAGGTAATTACCACATAAATTCAAAAATTGCTTAAATAGAGAACATTATTAGCTCCATAAGTAATTTAAATGCGTTAAATTAAAGTAAAAGTTTTCATCAATCACTAAGAGAACTGTTTCTTGGAATATTTGCTTGTTTACTAACTTGAAATGTCTTTTTTTGTTTGGTTGGTTCAATTTATTTATGCTAAATATTCTAATTTAAATTATGATTTATATGATAAATATGAAATAATAAATTAGCATGTTCAGCTTATCTTTATGTGGTTGTGATTGTGATTTTGAAATATCAGAAATAATTATTATATAAATTCAAAATTTATTTAAATCAAGAACAATATAAAATTTATAAATAATTTAAATGTTTTTAATAATTTATTTAAATTTTATCTGTCACAATGTTCAATATAGTAAAATTCTCATTTAACTAACTATAAGCATAATGGCTTTAATCTTCTGTTAACAGACGGCAGTACAATACAGCAGATTAAAAGAGGAAAATATCCCTCTTTACAGAGAAATCCGAAGATTCAAGATTTGCAGATTTTATTCTAAATCCTACCATTAGGAATACTGCTGTCTCTAGCCGTTAGTAGAAGAAACGAGTTCCTGGAATTCACTTGAAATTCAGCAAAATTCACGTCTGAATCACATTTAAAACAGAGATACACATCCTCCTCAAAATCTTGAGTATCCTCACAAATACGATATGCGCATTATTGTTGCTTCATGAGTTTTAAGTTTTGTTTTCACCTTCGTGGTACACGAGAAACTAATGATAACTACAGTAATATATGTGCGGCCTAACGTTGTGGTTTCAGCATGATCTTTAAAATCGTTTGGTTTCAAGTAGTGTCCTTGCTGTTGTTTTATTAGACCAAGAGTACAACAACATATGTTATCAAGCACAAGGGAAAAAAAATCCTTTATTTTATGGAAGAGTAGAAATAAGGGAATCCAATTATCTATGTCTGCCAGAAATAAAGTGGTGCATACGCCAAAAATTAATGCAACCAGTGGTTGACCGGTAAATTTATCATTGTGCTTATCCTATAATCAAAGGTATCAAATCAAGGAGGACTGGGAACAAACAAACATAATAATAAACCTATCTGTCATTCACTGGTGTTATTAATATTTGGCTTATGCACCACTTTACTATCAGCAGACATGGACCATTAGATTCCCCTATTTCTACTATTCCATAAAATAAGGTTTTTTTTTCTTTTCTCTTGTGCTTGATAACAAATTTTTGTGCTGTTGGCTCTTGGGCTATATTTCTTGTAGAGTGTTGATCTATATTGGAGTATATTTACATTTAGTAAAGTACAGTTAGAAAAGTTAGTAAAATATATTTATAAATATATAAATATAAGTTGCTTCATATTTATTTTTATTTGCATGAAATAAGTGACTTTTAATTGCAACTGAGTTCCAAAATATAATTTTAATTTGAATGCATAAAGTTTAATTTTTTAAATAGGCCAAATATTTTTATTTGAAAAAAGTGGCGACAGTCAAACAATCTGGAGATTTTTCTGTCCGCAATCTGGCAACAGTACTTGGAAGATAAAGAATTTTTAGAACTAATTGCAGGTGATATTATACTTTTTAGATTCAAGTGATGGAGTTTTAATTCGTAATCGTATTCTTATTATAAAAATATAATCAAGAGAATATGAATATGAACATCCAAACTGTTTCTCCTTTTCAATGTTAAAATCCAGATCAATATAGATTTAACCCTTTCCGGCACGGACAAAATTTTTTAGTAAAATAAAAAATTATCAACTGACACCGGAATTCACAAACGAATTTTTTGGATATTTTGAATTTCTTAATTTAAGCTTTTATTGTGAAAGCAAAATTTTACTAAAATATTATTGGTGCCGTTTGCAAGTTTGGAATTAAAATTAGGGGAATTAAAATTTATTTGGAATTAAAATACCGGACACTGTGCCGGAAAGGATTAAATGTTATTCCAGTATTTTACCTTATATGTATTAAATTCAAAAATTGAAGAGAAAAATAAAGGATCTTTCACTCATTTTCATTATATAATTCAAAAAGAGTTTTGTTTGCTAACTGAGGATGTATTTCGTATATTTTAACGATTCACTGATTCTGAAACTATTTTATATTGTATTAAAAAGGAGAAAATTTGATACTTATTGTTCTGAAATATTAAAAAAAAATTCATTTATTTATTTATTTATTTTCAAAAATATGCTAACAAAATATCTGTTCATTAATATCGCAAACGATCAATTAGTAGTTTTGTAAAATTTCGACTAATTTTTAGAATCTTCTAATGAGACGAATATTTTAATCACAATAGCATGTTATTGACGAACTTTATCTCAGATAAGTTATTAAGAGGCCACTCGACTCCGCTCAAAAAGACCCGAGTGATAATGTTAAGTCTGGCTGGCGTTATTTTCAAATATCTTGCTCAAATTTTAATATTTTCACATGAGTATTTCCCCCCCCCTTTTCGGGGGGAGGGGTGTAATAAGATAGCTGAGGACGATCTACAACTGGGCTAGTTTTTATTTTTTCAATTTTATTTTCGGATTAAATAAAAAAAAAATCCTTTAATTTTCGGATCCTTTAATTTTGGAACTTGTTTTGAAATTGTAATTATCATAATATTAAAAAATATATAACTAATCGAAAAAGTAAAAACTAGCCCATATGTGGATTGTCGTCAGCTATCCTATCAATAAATAAATAAATAAATAAATAAAAATAAAAATAAAATAAAATAACATTTCTGAGAAATATTTGAAAATAATGCCCTCATAGACTTAACACTATCATATAAGCGAATCGAAAATAACATTTAAAATAACACCTTTTAAAATAACATTTTCAAGTAAAAATGTATAGAGATTTTTTTTAAACTCCATAATCCAGTAACTCTATGTATACTAATATTACCTCTAGTAATCATACACACACCTCACTCGCTTTTTCCTATACAAAAAAACTGATACATAATATGTGTTCCATCCAATACAGGTTACAATTATTTGCTATCTGCATTAGGGTACAGCTTAAATACCATGATTTTTTTTACATTTTTTTTTTTTTCTGACAAGTCTCACGCTTTTATTTTGTTCCTTTTGATACAAAAACACTAGAAAAAAGTTTGAGCAATAAATTTTAATATTTAAAGGTAGCTCAAAGGATTCAAAATTTATAAAATTAGAAAAAATTAAGAATATTAACTATACAAATGGCATATGCGTACTTGCTTTTCTTATGTTTTAATTATTAAAAAAATGTTTAATCTACTATACAAATTATTAGTTTTTTATTTTATGTTAAAATTTTACTACTTTTGCATAGGCAAAGGCAGTTTTTTTCCTCGGTATTAGCTTACATTTTGCGGTAATCTTCAACAACTTGTAGTAGAAATTGTACCTGCATTTCACTATGAGTTATCAATGCTATTTATTGCTGAATAAGTGTAACCGCATGTTCATCATGGTCATTTATTAATTGTAGGGGTTTGTAATATTTTTAACGTGTAAATAATCATCTCTTGATTCCCATAAAAAGGATCCGACTGAAAATTTCAACAAATGTAACAATATCAGTGACATGGCTGTAACAAAATCTTCTACATTTTTATTCTTGAATCAATAAAGAACAACAGTGACTAGCTTGGAGTAATTTTGAGCTATTTTTTCAGCATTAGCTTCATTCTGTAAAGCAATAACAATGTGTCTGTTGGTTGGGTTGGTAAACTTACACGGTTCTGAAATGGAACTAATCCAACAAGTTTATCTCACAAATACTACAACTAATTAACATAATTAGTTTATGCTGTCTTGACAACAGCTGAATGTATCGATGAGTATTCAGTTAGGAATTTTAGCTACAACAGGTCATTATAGAAGGCACATGAAGCTTGAGGGGCAGAGATCCAAGCTTTCAAATATACACGGACAGTGAAAAGATATAAATCATATGCATATTCTTCCTGTTTTGAAGTCAATTTAAACTCAGCATTGAGCATCCAGATTTTGTAACAATATACCATTTGCAACATCCTCAAATGAAATTCCTGGTTCGTACTTGTATATATCGATGAAATTCCAGTTTTCTTAAAAATGTTCAAATAGCGCAACTTCGGATGAAGACTAGACTCCTATTCATATTTCAAACACAGTACTAATTATCAGTCACATAAATTGATCCCTGCAAACATGTGACAAAAGTTCTTTTTTAAATTTTTGCTCTATAAGAACATATTCAGCAGAATCAATGATCCAAGGGCGGATTCAGCCCAACCTCCAGGAGGGGGTCACAACTTTTGTCAAATGATTTAATGAAACAATTTTAAAATACAGTAAATCTTGTGAAAACGGAATTACGATAAAAAATAGCAAATTTCGCCGATCAGGCATGAAAAAAATTGTGAATTTTGTCGATTAGGCACGGAAAAATCACGAACTTTGTCGATCGGACGCAAAAAATCTCAGATTTCGTTTATCGGGCAAGGAAAAAAATCTAATTTTTTTATAATATTTAAAAAAATTGCAAATTTTGTTCATAGGTTGTGGAAAAGTCGCCTGTTTTGTCTGTTTACCGCGCGAAAACAACGCGAATTTCGTTGATCGGGTGCTGAAAAATCGAAAATATCGCCAACTGGACATTGGAAAATCGCCAGTTTTGTCTATCGGCCTTCGAAAAATCTCAAATTTTGTCTGTATGTCTCTGAAAAATCGCAAATTTTGTCGATCGAGCACAAAAAAATCACGAATTTTGTATATCTGGTACAAAAAAATCGAAATTTCGTTAATAGGGAATAGGGGAAATCCCCAATTTTCTCGATCACTTCGTAAAAAGCGCGAATTTATTCGATTGGGAAGGAGAAAATCGCGAATTTTATTGATTGGGAATAAAAAAAATTGTTAATTTCGTGTTGATACGGAACACAAAAATTGCCAATTTTGTGAATCGGGAAAGAAATTATTGCGAATGTAAGTCGATTCTCTTCGTAAAAAGAGCGATTCGGGAGATTGAGCACGAAAAACTCACGAATTTTGTCGATTCGGAACGAAAAAGTCGCTAATTTCGTTGATAGGGCATGGAAAAATCGAAGACTTTGTCGATGATGCGCGGAAAAATAAAATTTTTTTTTTGAGTGGCTGCAAAAGAATAGCGAGTTTCATCAGTTTATCGCGAGAAAAAAAAAATCAGATTTCACCAATTTACGGCAGGGGAAAAAATGCAGATTTCATCAGTCAGTTAAGAATCGAGAATTTTATTGTTCGGTGCGGAAAAATGCGCATTTCATGGACAAGAACGGAAAAAGGCGCGAATCTCGTCAATTGGGCACAGAAAAATCCTGAATATGGTCGATCGCTTTCGTAAAAAGCGCGAATTTAGTCAATCGGGAACGAAAAAAATTGCGAATTACGTTGATACGGTGAACAAAAATTGACAATTCCATCGATAGGGAAAGAAATTATCGCGAATACGGTCGATCGCCTTCGTAAAAAATACGAATTCAAGCGATCGAGTACAAAAACTCGCGAATTTTGTTGATAGGGTGCGGAAAAACCGCTAATTTTGTTGATGATGCGCGGAAAAATTAAAAAAATCTGAGTGGCTGCGGAACAATCGTGAGTTTCGTCAGTTTATCGCGAGAAAAAAAATCACGGATTTCATCAATTTACGGCGGGAAAAAAGCGGATATCGTCGGTCAATTTAGAAAAGCGTATTTGACTGACGAAGTTCATGTGCGGAAAAGTTCGCATTTCATCGAACAAGAACGGAAAAATGTGCTAATTTTGTGGATTAGGCTGGGAAAATCGTGGATTATTTCAACCAAGTGAAGAAAAATCGCAAATTTCGCAGACCATTCATGGAAAAAGTCTCAAATTTCGTCGATCACACCCAAAAAAATCGTGAATTTCGTCGATTAGGCATCGAAAAATTGTGAGTTTCGTGGATCGGCTTCACAAAAATCGCGAATTTCACCGATCGGATGCGGAAAAATTGTGAATTATGTCGATCAGGCACGGAAAATTCCCGAATTTTCTTGATTAGTTTCGAAAAAAGCGCAAAGTCTTTCGATTAGAGTTATTTTGCGTTCTTGTTTTAGCACTTTTTACTTACAATCTGCATCACTCTTTGAAGAGCTCCAGGGGGGGGGGTCATGACCCCCATGATCCCCCCTTGGATCCGCCACTGCATTGATCAATGTTTGAACTTGTAAATATAAATGCATATTACTTAAATATTATCTGCTATTCCTTAGTCTTGAACTTTCTCAAGTATTATGCCTGAGTTTCTCCTGTGAAAGACGCTGAACATTCCGTAGTTGAATAACATCTTTCCCAAAAATTAATACTGGTAATTGATAAACCTTTTCTTTTCCAATCACATCATACATTAATTTTCCATCCCAATGAATGACAAAAGAACTGTTGCTATGAAACCTATTTTTTTTTAAATATATATTTCTTAGTTCTCCCAAACATTATTTGTCCACGAATTGAGTGTTTGTTAAATACATTCTGTGGCCGTCCATAAATGATGTCATGCTTTGTTTTTTCATATTTATGGATTCACATTACCCCCTCCCTCTTGTCACATGTCACGCTATAGTACGTAATCACATACTTGCAGTTCAAAGAAAGTACTACGTATTAAATCATAATTCAAATCTTATTTTTAAACAATATGTGTTTTGACAACTGACATGTGGGAACTGAACAATAAAAATGATTCGTGTACTAATTTTGTATGAAATAAGGTTCACAGCAAAGGATTTACATCAAGAAATATTTAGTAAAAAATTTTAATACGAAAGAGCAATTAAAAACAGTAGCATTTTGAAACTTGAAATAGAATTTAACATATTTCACTTTAAATCTTACCTTTATGAAACAAAATATTTTAATTTAAAAAATAACTTCATGCTTCGTAATTTAATATTTAGAATTTTAATGTTTTTATTTTACCCAACATCTGTGATGTTGATATCACATTTCTTCGTACCTCTCCTAAAAAGAATTACATTTCTTCTTATACCTTTCCCCACCCCCTTGTCACAAATGTCGCAATTTTATGACCCCCCCCCCTCCCCCCTCGGCCTGCAAGATTGACATCATTTATAGATGCCTCCTTCTTCTTTAAATATAATTCAAAGGATTTAATTCATTTTTTTTTTTTTTTTTTTTTTTTTTTTTTTCACATAGGAAACTAGTACACGTATATTTATCATTGCTTATACATAATATTGTTCAAATGCTTTAATATGTTGCCTGATTTATCTTTTCACAAAAAGTAACAAATTCAGAAGCAAGGGCGGATCTGGAGAGTCCTCAAGGGAGGGGCGATTTTAGAAATTTGGAAAATCAAGTCTAATGCATGGGTCGGAGCTCATTTTTTTAAATGCGAGTCGTGTTTTGTCTACTTTTTTGCTGTGGGTCGGGTTTGGGTCCGGTTAACTGCCATTTTTTGCCTCTGGTCGGGTTAATTTCTTCTTGGGTCGTGTTTGGGTCCGGTTAGCTTCTATTTTTACTCCTGGGCGGGTTAATTTCTACTTGGGTCGTGATTGGGTCCAATTGACTTCTACTCTTTGCTAGGTTCGAGTTAATTTTGAATTTTTGCTTTTGGGTCGGGTTTGGGTACGGTCGGCTAATTCATTTTTTTGTTGATCGAGTTATCTTTTACATTTTAGCTGTGCTTAGCGCATTTGGGGCAGTTTGACATACAATTCTGATTGGGGCAGTTTAGGATTTGGTTTTTACTTTTGGGAGAAAGGTTCGGGTTGACCCGATTTTGATTGGGGTGAGTCCTTTGATAAAATGTTCGTTCTTTTTCGCAATCTTTGTACAAAATGTGCGTTTGTTTCACGATCTTTTGAAGAAATTCGTGTTTTCTCCGCGATCATTTCACAAAATTTGATGTCCGGTTGGCTTCTATTTTAAGCTGCAGGTCGGGTTAATTTTTAGCTCACAGGCTATCATAGCCTGAGAGCTTATGTGCCCGTCCGTTCTGTATGTATGTGCGTATGTGCGTATGTGCGTAACGCGATAACTCATGATAAAAATATCGGATCCACTTGAAATTTTGTATATAGGTATATCCTGATAAGGCGCTTCCCTGATTAGTTTTTGGAGTTCATTCGATATGTATAAGAGGGGGAACGGGGGGCTCATGCCCCCCGTTAGTTGATATAAATGGGATTTTCATGCAGAATTAAGTTTTCAAAATTTAGATTAGGATCATTCTGATGAGGCGATTCCGTGACTGTTATTAGGTGTTCATTGAATAAGTATAAATAGGGGGAACAGGGGTTCTAATCCCCCCCCCGTTAGTTGATATAAATGGGATTTTCATGCAGAATTAAGTTTTCGTTCAAAATTTAGATTAGGATCATTCTGATGAGGCGATTCCGTGGCTGTTATTAGGTGTTCATTGAATAAGTATAAATAGGGGGAACAGGGGTTCTAATGCCCCCCCCCGTTAGTTGATATAAATGGGATTTTCATGCAGAATTAAGTTTTCGTTCAAAATTTAGATTAGGATCATTCTGATGAGGCGATTCAGTGACTGTTATTAGTTGTTCATTGAATAAGTATAAATAGGGGGAACAGGGGTTCTAATGCCCCCCCCCGTTAGTTGATATAAATGGGATTTTAATTGAGAATTAAGTTTTCGTTCAAAATTTAGATTAGGATCATTCTGATGAGGCGATTCCGTGACTGTTATTAGGTGTTCATTGAATAAGTATAAATAGGGGGAACAGGGGTTCTAATGCCCCCCCCCCGTTAGTTGATATAATTGGGATTTTCATGCAGAATTAAGTTTTCGTTTAAAATTTAGATTAGGATCATTCTGATGAGGCGATTCCGTGACTGTTATTAGGTGTTCATTGAATAAGTATAAATAGGGGGAACAGGGGCTCTAATGCCCCCCCCCGTTAGTTGATATAAATGGGATTTTCATGCAGAATTAATTTTCGTTCAAAATTTAGATTAGGATCATTCTGATGAGGCGATTCCGTGACTGTTATTAGGTGTTCATTGAATAAGTATAAATAAGGGGAACAGGGGTTCTAATGCCCCCCCCCCTTAATTTATATAAATGGGTTTTTCAAGTAGAATTGTCAGATTTCGTTCAAATCTCTGAATAGTTTTGGAAGTTTAATGGTTAAGTATAAAAGAGGGGGATAACTCCTTTTTAAATTATATAAATGCTAAATGGGTTTTTATTAAGAATTATCTAATTTGCTCTGAATTTTGGATATAGATTTTTTATATGATAAAGCATGTCTTTGATAGTATAGGAGGTTCAATGATTAAGTATAAAAAAAAGAGGAAAGGGGAGAGCTGTTTCCACTTCTTAATTTTTTTTTCGAACGGAATTAACCCTTGAAAATATAAGGCTTTAATGTGCAATTAGTATTTGTAGCCTGTGAGCTCAATGCCATCAGTTTAACTGGGCAGTATTCTTTTTATTACTTTTTGTTGAGGGTCGCGTTTAGATCCTGTCAACTTCTACTGTTTGCTGCAGGTCAATTTAATTCCGGAATTTTTTCTTCGGGTCGGGTCTGGGTCCGGTTAACAACTATATTTTGCTATTGGTCGGGTTGATTTTTACTTTTTAGCTGCGCTTACCACATCGGGGCAGATTTATACATTTCGGATTTGAGTCAGTTACAGATTTGGTTTTAACTCTTGTGAGAATAGTTGACCCAGTTGTGATCGTGATCCTTTTACGAAATTCGCTTTTATCCGTGAATGTGATCTGTGAAGAAATTCACGTTTTCTCCGTGATCCTTTCACAAAATTTGTGGGTTTTTTGCGATCTTTTGATGAAATTCGTGT
Organism: Maratus speculifer; assembly: GCA_964019185.1. NCBI lineage: Eukaryota > Metazoa > Arthropoda > Arachnida > Araneae > Salticidae > Maratus > Maratus speculifer. The sequence continues at coordinate 150,706,543 of OZ025301.1, read as the reverse complement.
TTCTTTCGCAACACTCTAACGAAATTCACGTTTCTATAATGAAGTTTGCCTGTATTTGCGGATATGCGAAGAAATTCGCTTTTCTCTGTTTAATAATTTTATGATTAACAAGTAAGAAAGTTTTCAACCCAACTTGGGCTCGTGAGAAAGAATTTAGAGAGGAGTGCACGGGTCGCGGTCAAGCCAGTAATGTTTATCATACTATCTAGATCAGAGACGTACCGAAAGTTTAGCTGCACGGGTTGTGGTCAGGCCAATATTGTTTATCATACTATCTAGATCAGAGACGGACTGAATATTTAACTTTTATTCCGGGCCGACCCACGACCTGGAAATTTTGTTCAATGCAAACTTCTAAGAAATGTGAAATAACAGACCAGGCTCGGTCTGGAAGAAAAAAAAAAAGCTTGTCCCCACACGAATCTGCGAAAAAAGCAAGATCAGGACACGGCCCGATTCAAAATGAGAGAAAACCTTACCCAGTCCGAATCTCGTGGACTTAAACTGGCGCGACCCGTGCCCAGCCATGAATGGCTCGAGCTTCGCCCCAAGTTATTTCTCGTGAGGATGCCTAATGTCACTTTGGAAATCCTTTATAAGCCCAAGAGGGGGTGACCTCGTTCCTTAGAACCGCCACAGCATACGAGCTGTGTCGATCCCAGATCGAGCGTTTAGCCTTTATAACAGACGGAACCTGGGCTTGAAAATTTTGGAACGTGTATACCTTTAGTAGGAAGGAAGTCCACGCCAGATCCGACCTGGAAAAAAAGGTGTGGCTCGGTCCAGCTCTGCAGAAAAAATAAGACCCGACCCGACCCGGTTCTGAAACTGTAAAGACCTGACCCAGTCCCAGTACAATAAATTAAAATTGGCGCGACCCGGGTCGGGTCGCTCCGGTCTCGAGTTTAGGACCAACAACTTTTCCGTGCGGGCATCTAATGTCGTTCTGCAGACCCTTTATTGGGCTCAAGGGGGGGGCGATCGCCCCATCGCCCCCCCCTTAGATCCGCCATTGTTCAGAAGGTGAGAAGATTATATTTCCAAACTTAAAAATAAGCTCCACCCTAATGCGCATCATCTAGGAAGTGAAAGGAGGTGTCATCTGACAAACCGTACAACGCTTTTGATATGCACCTTTTCCACGCCCCTGACCCCATTATGTTATACTAAAGAGTATAGCTAAAAAATTCAACTTCCAGATCTCATTTTATTTAAGAAAATGGGCGCAGCTTAAGAAAAGAAATTTTGAATTTTTGAGCTGCATTGCTAAGAAACAAACATAAGTGAACAATTAACTAAGCTCACATAAGTAATAAATATTTAATACTAAACAGAAATGAAAAATCAAACATAGATTTTAAAACAATTTTAAACAGATCCATATTAATGTAACGAAATTTCACAGGTTGAATAAGGGTAAAATAAACAGTTAAAAACTAAATAAACTACTAAATAACTAAAAATTACTAAATAAACAGTTTAGAAAAACATGGCCCTTTTAAAATTCTTCAACTCCAGTCACTGCCATTTGTAGTTGGAAAAGTAACCTAACTATTTTCTGCACCTCTGTATGATCAAAGATTTTTCTATATATACTACATAGTAATAAAAATTACTCTTTAATGAATATTGAATTTTTTGCAATATCAGGAACATATAATATAAGATGTACATAGAAACACTATTCATTTATCGTATACTATTTTTAATACATTCAACTCAGAAAAAAGTAAGAGTATTAAATTAATGATTTATTGAACACTTTCAACGCGTGATAAAAAACACAGTTTATTTATAATAACGATTGCCCCCAGGAATGGGAGTGATCGCATTGTTGATTAAAGGCATACACAGGCTTGTCCGATAAACGCCTCGAATTTTCAACGTGTTTTGACACTTACATTTCCAGCTTAATTGTACACAAAGCGCGTATATAGCGTCTATATACCCGCTTTGATTGTACAGAAACACGGTTAAGAGTTCTCGTCACTCGGCGGCTAAATTACCTTAGGTAATGTTAAGTTGTTAAGTCTATGGGTGTTTTATGCATTCTTATATTCAAAATATCTCCTCGGAGAATTAATATTTTTAATTCATTTTTCAGTATTTTCTTCTTAAAAGATGTCACTTTTCTTAGTTGTAAAAATATTTCTAAAGTTTATGCTCAATTTAATAATTTATGTTTTAAAAACTGACGAACTAGAAATTAAATTTTAACACTTCCCACAAATTTAAACATATTTTGAAAACTAAAAAAAAAAAGGACATCTTTTATTAAAAAAAAAAAAAAAAAGAAAAAAAACATCCTTTAAAAAGCGAACACTGAAAAAAGTTAAAAAATCTTAATTTCACGGGGGGATCTTTTGAATAGAAAAATGCATCAAATTCCCAGACTTAACATTATCAAGGGGAATTTGGCCGCTGAGTGACTAGTAAAAGACAGGATTCACTTACTCTTTCTCCAATAATGCTTTTTTACTTACCCGTCATACGCAGTATAGGGTAAGTCTTGCAATCGTTTCGAAAATCGAAAAAAAAATTTGACGGATTTACACGTTTCAGATAGTGAACATTCCGAAAAACATAAAAAAAAATGTCTTCCGTCCGTCTGTGTGTCTTTTTGTAACCGCTCTATCTCCCGAAAAAAATTGAGATAGAGACTTGAAATTTTTTATGTGCTTAGTATGTAAGAATGGGACGAAGCCTATTTAATATCAATAACCTCGATTATCCGGAACTATTTTTTTCGGACTCTCAAAAAATTCGTTCTGATGAAAGGTATATAAAAATTTTCGAATTCTTTTATTTTAAGGTAGGGACGTGAACGGCAATAAAATAATACAAATTTTGCATCAAGAACGAAGTCGATCGGATAATTAGTTGTCGAGATATTTGTAATCCTGTTTTCCACATTCTTCGATTTTTCATGACCCTGTATTTTATTCAAATTTCAATTCAAAGACATATTTTAACTGAAAATGAAACGTTCAATCCGAAGCAATAAATTATTAGTAAATATGATTATTATTTTTGGAGTTATAAGGATGTTTTTTTATGCAATTCAGTACTACTTGAATAGTTTGACGTTTCATATAATTTGTCAAAATGGGTTCATCAGCAATTCATTAATAGAGCACGACTATGTATTAAAAATACTTAAATATGCGTTTAAATTTTGTTTTGGAATTGCAATTCATTTTATAAATAATTTACATATGTTTTGTTTTCATATATTATAGTTTGCATATCCATGATGGGTAAGTATTATGGTGGCCCCCAACGACTAGTTTTCTATATTTATTTGTTATTAAATACATCTACAAGAAAAAATATTTATAAGACAATAACTTATTATATAATATATATGTTAGCGGCCAAACTAGTTTATCCTAACGCGCATAGGATAAATTAGTTTTTCCTAAGCTAAACTAATTTATCCTGACGCACATAGGATAAACTAGTTTTGCCCAAGCCAAACTAGGTTATCCTAAAACAATGTGTAAACAATTTTTTCCTAGAACAATCTAGTTTGGACTAACGCAGACAGGATAAACTAACTTAGCCTGCTATTCATTCGTCTGAACTAGTTTATCCTTGGCCAATTCAATTTGGCATGCTTATTTTGATTCCAAAGACCGCCTATTAGCCCCGTTATGCCGAACTATTTTATCCCAGCCGAATATAATTCGGTGATTTTACTGTGATTAGTTCCCCGGCGGAATTTACAGGAAGGTTCACGTTTGGGTACTTGATTGTCAATTTGTCAGATGAAAAAAAGCGCTGTCTGTTTTTTTTTTTTTTTTTTTTTTTTTTTTTTTTTTTTTTTTGCCAGTCTTTGTAGGTTAGTCTTGTTATGTATCAGTGTGTCTTGTAGCGCTCCAAGAATATACCTGCTAATGTTGAAATCTATGATGGTAAAATATTTGAAGAATAAGAATTAAAATGTAATTTACTTTCTTGACTTTTGTTTGAGGTTTTGTTTATTTTTTGGTTTAGTCATAAAACAATTAAAAATCTTCGGATGAAAAATAGGTTCTTAATTTAGAAACATGCACAATAACTGAATTCTGTCCTGTCTCATAATTAAATTTATCTATTTCATAAGTTACATCAGAAATTTTATTTATAATTTTGTATGGGCCAGAAAAAGTAGGTTCTAATTTTCGAGTGTTGGGGTATTTAAACTCTTCATAAATTATAGAGTCTTGTCTCTTTAATGGGGATTCGACAAAATTTCGATCATAGCTTTTAAGGTGAAATTCACGTGTTCACGCTTTTGCAATTTTGAGGGCTTTGTCTACTGGTGTATTTGTTTATACTCTGGTTGCCTCACAAAAAATTATTATTTACCTTTTTAAAAGTCCGAATCAGAATTATCGTGAAAATTGTAACAATATTTTGCTTTTAACTTTAACCAGACATTTTATCTAATAAAAAAAATAGAAGTTGTAAATATCATAGTTATACTTTTAAATTTGAATCAACTCATCAATTCTATTATTTTATAAATCACAAACAGGTTCAATTTTTTTAATTATAGGTAATTTCTTAATTAAAATCACAAAATTTACTGAAAAATTTAATTATATTTTATCTGTCAGAACTCCAGCAGTAGCTTTGATAGTTCTATCTAACTTACTGAATTATATAAATTATAAAAATCCGGGAACTAAAGCTCCTTGCCGCCAGAAATTCTATCAAATTAAAGAAAATATATAAATGTTAACTTAGTTTTCTAGCTGAAATATCTAATAGTAGGAACATTATCAGAAAAATACTGCATTCTGAGAATGACTGTTTATAACGGAAATAAATAAGTTAGAAAGTGTACTTTTCTGAAATAAACCTGAATTCTAAAATTCTTTTATATGTCATTATTATTACAAACTTAGCTTTTAATCGTGCATTAAAATATCATAATAGTCTTTAATAAGCAACTGTAAGTGTCTTAACAACATTATACTCTTCAGTTAAATTTTTAAGAACAAAAATGTTTCAATATCCAACAAAAAAATAATAATACTCATAAATATATAAATAAATAAGACTAAAAGAAAAACAAATAAACAAATCAATAAATGCATAAAAAAGGATACACATAACAATCAAAACAGTTCTGAAAGGAATTCTCACCTATCAATCCTAGTGGAAATAAGTACTGCGAAAAATATCTAAGGATATACAAACTGCAGGCTCCTCCCACACGAAAAACGAGTGCCATCTACTGGTTAATGGTAACATCGTGAAAGATTCCTTAACCATTTCCGGCGCAGACAAATTCTGTTCGCAAAATGAGAAATTGTTGACTGACACCGGAATTTACAAAAGACTTTTTTAGAAATGAAGAATTCCCTGATTTAAGCTGTCATTGTAAAAGTAAAATTTTACTAAAATATTACTGGTGCCGTTTGTAAGTTTGGAATTAAAATTAGGTGTTGCCGGAGTGGTAACACTGCGCCGGAAAGGGTTAAATTAATTAATTTTACGTTTTTGGGTTTTTTTTTCTGAACAACAGATTAAAAGCACTTTTATGTACTCTTAAAATAATAATTATTATAATTATTATAGTGTGACCTTTCTGAGACTACCCATAAAATTTAATTTTCATTTTATATAAAATCTTAAGCTACTTTAATCTGAAATAAAATTTCTTTAAAAGAAAAAAAATGAGAGGTGGGGGATACATGTTAATATCAAATATTTAATTTGTATGCTTTAACATTGAGGTTTTATTAAAAAGTATATGTGTATCTTGACTTAGAACTAGCATCTGTTAATATTAACAAGTTTTATTTACTTGTCATTTATAACTTTTATTCATTTATTTATTTATTTCTACTTTAAAGAAAATTTATTTCAGATTTACTAGCTAATGATGTCACGCAGTAAATTAAAAAAAAAAAAAAAAAAAAAAAAAAAACGGCCATTCATAGAAAAAGCATATTTAATGTTTTTTATTATATAAGAAATCAAGGAAAAGCTTTTTTATAATTCATTAGTTTTGTATCTTGAGAAGGATGTTCTTAAATCCAAAGGACCAATTTTATGACATAATTTTTAATTAATTTATTTCGGAAATGCATGAAACTAGCAAGTGTTGTTGTTCAAAATAGTTAATCACACTTATTTCGCTCCTTTTTTTTCCTAACTTTTAGAAAATGGAGTCAAAATGGACGTTTTGAACAGAATATCTGACATTTTGAATTAATATTTAATAAAATAGAGATGGAGAGAAAATAATAATAATAAATAATAATTTCTAATAACTTTAGCTATCAGTTATTTTCTAATACCTTTATCCAAATCTTGTTTAATTATGTAAATGATTTTTTAATGTAAAAAACAACTACAAAGATGCACATTTTATTTAACTTATTTTTTATAAATAATTAATTAAGTTCGTGTTACTTAATATATATATATATACATATATTCTTATATTTGGACTTAAAAAAGAGTAAGAAGGTTTTTGTTAAAATTAGTTAAGATTTAAACCAAAATTTATTTTACTTTTATTTTTTCTTCTTAGTAATTCATTAAAACGTTTTTCATAATACATTTAAAATAATAATAATGATAATAATATAGTTATTTCTGTGACTAGCCATAAAATTTTCATTTTATGATATGACATCATAAGCATGTGAATTTGCATGAAAATTCTTAAAAGTTGAAAAGGAGAGTGAGAGAAAATATACTTTAATACCTAATATTTCATCTATATCTTTTATATTGAAGTTTTATTCAAGTATATTTGTGTACATGTACCGCAATATAATGTATGCATGAATAACTTTTTTCCCTAAAAGCGCCTGAAAAGAAAAGAAAAGAAAAGTAAAAAAAAGAAAAGAAAAAAAAAGATTTATTTTGAATTAAGACTAACATGTGTTAATATTAACATATTTTATTTATTTGTTATTTATTTGTTATTTCTTTCTTTTATTTTTTTAATTTGAAAAATTATTTGAGAATTACTAATTATAATGTCATGCATTAATAGAAAAATCACATTCAATTATTTATTTATTTATTTATTTAATTTATTATTTTACATCTTGTTAATAGAAGAGAAAAGTTCAATTTCGAGAACCTCTTAGGATCTTATTTTTCATAATAATTGTTTGAATTTATCCTTAATAAAAGAGAGAGAGAGGAAAAAAATTAGATCGTGAGTTATAAGCATTTTAAATTTTTCGACCCTCACCGTGGGGGGGTCTCCCGTCACCAAAAAGTAACACTGCATCATTATAATTTACCAAACAAAATTTGGCCGCGCTACGAAAATTAGATCGCGGAGTTAAGCATTTTAAATTTTTTGACCCTCACCTTGGGAGGTCTCCTGACACCAAAAATTAACACTGTCTCATAATAAATTACCAAACAAAATTTGGCCGCGCTACGAAAATTAGATCGCTAGTTATAAGCATTTTAAATTTTTCGACCCTCTCCTTGGGGGGTCTCCCGTCACCAAAAAATAACACTGTCTCATAATAAATTACCAAACAAAATTTGCCGCGCTACGAAAATTAGATCGCGAGTTATAAGCATTTTAAATTTTTCGACCCTCACCGTGGGGTGTCTCCTGTCACCAAAAATTAACAATGTCTCATAATAAATTACCAAACAAAATTTGGCCGCGCTACGAAAATTAGATCGCGAGTTATAAGCATTTGAAAATTTTCGACCCTCACCGTGGGGGTCTCCTGTCACCAAAAATTAACACTGTCTCATAACAAATTACCAAACAAAATTTGGCCGCGCTACGAAAATTAGATCGCGTGTTATAAGCATTTTAAATTTTTCGATCTTCACCGTGTGGGGTCTTCTGTCACCAAAAATTAACAATGTCCCATAATAAATTACCAAACAAAATTTGGCCGCGCTACAAAAATTAGATCGCGAGTTATAAGCATTTAAAATTTTTCGCCCCTCACATTGGGGGGGGTCTCCTGTCACCAAAAAATAACACTGTCTCATAATAAATTACCAAACAAAATTTGGCCGCGCTACGAAAATTAGATCGCGAGTTATAAGCATTTTAAATTTTTCGACCCTCACCGTGGGGGTCTCCTGACACCAAAAATTAAGAATGCCTCATAATAAATTACCAAACAAAATTTGGCCGCGCTACGAAAAGTAAATCGCGAGTTATAAGCATTTTAAATTTTTCGACCCTCACCGTGGGGAGTCTTCTGTCACCAAAAATTAACACTGTCTCATAATAAATTACCAAACAAAATTTTGCCGCGCTACGAAAATTAGATCGTGAGTTATAAGCATTTTAAATTTTTCGACCCTCACGGTGGGGGGGGGGGTCTCCTGTCACCAAAAATTAACACTGTCTCATAATAAATTACCAAACAAAATTTGGACGCGCTATGAAAATTAGATCATAAGAAACATAAGTTTGAGACTTGATATCCTAATATCTGAAAAATACCGCGTCAATGTCTGCCGAAGTCTACCGAAGAATACCGTGCCGAAGTTTGCCGAACTGAAACGGCGTTAGCCGAAGTGTTAGGGTTTTTTCGTTACGGAAGTGTTAGGTTTTCTCGTTACGGAATTTCTAGATTCGGTCACTGCGCTCAAAGCCCGCGATAAAAGCTATGCAATAGTTTAAAAATATATATATAATACTTACTTTCTAATAATTTTAGTTATCAATTACTTTCCAATACCGTAAAATGGGGGGGGGGGGGGTGAATAGGAACGAAACTTCTCGGACATACAAATAGTCTTAGTTGCCAACTTTTTTATAAGAAGGTAATAAGATTAAGAGTTGGGAAATTCAGTAGTTTAGTTGCCAACTTTTTTATAAGACGGTAATAAGACTAAGAGTTGGGAAATTCAGTTTTGAGATGTTGGCACCACTACTGGGGTATATAAAAGAACTTCAAGGGAATCCTGAAAAACCTCATTTTTTTCAAAGTCTTCAAAACTTTGTATGTAACTACAGTATTTTTCGTATTCTAAACCTAAGAAAGGGGATTTTTAATTAATGATAGACCTGTAAACGATTTCTTGTATTAAATCCTACTTATTTCTAAACTACATAATGAAAAAATGAAAATAGCTTGTAACATCAGAGTTTTAAGATTTACGGGGTGAATCGGAACATGTTTTCTCTCAAGGTTTATTCCCCCCAGGGGGATACCTTCTTTAGGTATTCACGGGCTTCACAACCCCGGGGCACCTGAGTGATCTTTCTCCCTTCCTTTTCCTCTTACTCCTCTTGTCTTTTTTTCATCTTTGTTTCACTCTCATTGTGGTTTCCTTTTCGAAGGTGAAGGCAATTCTGTATGAGCCGATATCATCCTGTATATTGACTCATGGAGAATTGTAAACCACCCACGTGTTGGCCGTGCGTGGCGACCCGTGTCCCTGGAAAGGGGGATCCTGGCAGTTGAGGGAAACCAACACACTGCTTTGGCCTCTACTTCAGGTAGACGGGAGGTGCATATTGGTCCCGTATGCATCAATCGGCTGGTCAGCTGACTTTTGTCATTGGCTTTAGGGATCAAGCGAGCGAGCAATTACTAGTCATCTCGTTAAGGGTGGAGACTGGCATAGGATTGTCTTGTGACCGTATAGACCCTGGTTAGCACTGGTGCACGAATGTGCATCCCCTTGTAGGGCTCGGGAGTGGGTGGTGCGGCCGGGGTCCGAATTTTATTCTTTATATCATGGATGGAAAAACTTCATTTCCTTCTTTCTCTCTCCCTAGTGGAGAGCAACAAACTGTACAAGCTTCTTCCTTCACTCGCTTTTTTATCATTAAACGTACTGATAGCCACTCCGATTGCTCCTTCAAAAAAACTTCACCTTTTCTCATAGCTAAAACATTTCAGTCTGTCTTGGGAGATGGTCATTCTCTCAAAAAACTACAATCTGGGGATTTGCTAGTTGAGGTTTCTGCAACCAAACAATCACAACTTCTCTCTAATTGCTCCACATAGGCACCTTTTCTGTTTCTGTACAAACCCATAAAACATTAAATACGAGCCGTGGTGTAATATCCGAAACTGACCTTTTATACTCCACCAAAGACGAACTTCTTGAAAATTTAAAAGATCAAAATATCATTGATGTACGCCGTATCACCATCCGTAGAAATCAACAGATAATTCCTACTAAACACATCATTCTAACTTTCAATAGTCCAACATTGCCAACAAGAATTAAAGCTGGGTATCTGAACTGCCCAGTCCGCCCATATATACCAAACCCTCTCAGATGTTTTAAATGCCAGCGTTATGGCCATACCAATAGGAATGGCCAATGTCGTGGCAATGTTACCTGTGCACATTGTGCAGAAGTCGGCCACGATGATAAATCATGCAAAAATTCTGAACGCTGCGCTAATTGTAAGGGTGACCATACAGCATACTCTCGCTCTTGTCCTAATTGGATCCGTGAAAAGGAAATTCTTGCACTTAAAATTACCCAAAAACTCTCTTATCCTGAAGCCCGTAAACTTGTCGAATCTAGAACCCCATCTGTCGGCGTTACTTACTCTAGCTTACTCAGGCAACAATCTACACCTGTAAGACACATTAGTACTCAGACTGACTCCTCTTTTCCACCAAGCTGTTCACCTGAAAAAATCATCTAACATTATAAAGAAGACCCGTGATGCCCATGCTACCGCTGTTACCAGTTTTGCCAAAATTAGTGCTGTGGAAACCTCCATCAGAGCCTGTTAAAATCGAATATTGGACTAGTCAAGCGCAGAAATCAAATCAAGTTCAAGAAAAGAAGTTAACCAAACCTGGATATGAAAAAACATCTGCTTCGTCTGCATCAAATACCCCGAAACCTGATACTAATAAAGCAATAAAGCAAATTCAAAAAACGAAGAACAATAAGACTCTTCGGGGCTCTTCACGGTGGCAAACCGTGAAGAGTAAAGACAAGAAATCATCTAATAGCCCATCAACTACCAACTTTAAAGATACAAAACAATTGAATCAGTATGTAGAAGAGGCTATGGAGTCAGCATCTTACGACTCGAGTGAAGATGATGAGAATACTATTTTTGAAGAATATCAACCTAATTAATCCTATTTTTTTTAATGTTTCTATATTTTTTAACTTGTTTTTATACAATTTTTGTGCATCACCTTATGTATTATTTATTTTATTAACAATTTGTCTGCATTATATAAACTATCATGCTTTTATTTACTGTATTAATCGAACAGATTTTAACTTGCCACATGTTGAGTTTCATATTTTACCTTCGTTGATTTTAACCATTTTTTAAGTAAGTGTATCATTAAACTACATTCCTTTTTTAAATCATGCTTTTATGATATATTTGTATCTCATCTCATACACTATTTATTATTTTAACTTTTTTTTACCAGTTTTACTGTTTTGCCATTTCATTATTTCCTCACTACGGTTTTGACCAATTCTGTCTTTTTATCATATATATAGTTTTATTTTATATTTAAATTAACTACCTTATGCTCTAACTTTGTCTGTGTCTTGGCGCAGCATGTCCCAAAAGGAACCTTGCGCCATAAAACCCTATATAACCAACCAACCAACCTCAAGGTTTATTTTTCTATACAGTAATAGTTTAATGTAATATATGAAAACATATGTATAAATATATATTGTAACTATATTTTGTTTGTTCTAATTACTTGAAGAGTATAAAGGTGCCAAGAAATTACTTGGTTAAACAAAAAAGCCAACGCCTAATCCAATAAACATGGAACACACAATAAAAGAATTTAAAAATAGCAAATTAGTTAGGAAAACTGCACAGAATTATTCTTTGACATCCACAAACATTACACAAATATCTCAAAATGAAAAACCAACTAAAAAAGAGAGGGATGCAAACAGCAATAAGAGCTAAGGATGTATATAGTAGATCGGTATTAGTAGGGCGTATTAGTAGATCGTATTAATACATGCAGCGATTTGGCCTTCTCAATAGATTCACTTAGCCAATGACTACTAGTAAAGGATAACACAGTACAGGGCTGAATTTGTGATGAATTATACTTCTGCAATTCGAATATAATTTCTTAAAATAAATTTAAATTTTTCTTGATTTTTAAAGTTTTTTTCTAATTTTTAAAAAGGCATATCTTTACTTGTATATAAAGTAAAGGCTTGGTTTCACATTAACTACGTGTTCTTATTAATTCCTTATCATTATTACCTGTTTTTATTAACTCTACTAAAGTTTAAATTGGAATAAATAAAGATTATAACATTTGTTCCGATTCACCCCTATCTGCGGGATGAATCGGAGCACCATTAAAAAAATAAATAATATATATATAAACAGTAAAAATGTTTCATTTTTGCTTAAAAAGTAAAGAACAAAACAAGACCGAAGTTTCTAGTAGAAAAATAAAAAAATTAAAAAATCAGTTGTTGCTTTCTTTTAACGTTAAAGTTGAAAAGTGTTCCGATTCACCCCATTTTACGGTACTTTGAGCTAAGTGTTATTTAAATTTTGTACTACACTAAATTTGAATTTAACCCCTTGAAGGGCGGTGGTATAAAATGTATACCACTTAATTTTAATTGAGAAACGTCACATCGGCAGCAGAATTTTGAAATGAAAATTTTAATTTTATCAAGTACGTGATGAAAAGCTTTTATCTATTACTTACCCATCATACGTAGTATAGGGTAAGCCTTGCAATCCTTTTTGAAAATCGAAAAACATATTTTGACGGATTTACACGTTTTAGATAGTGGAGATTCCGAAAAAAATATTTTTAGAAAAAAAATTTTGCCGTCCGTCTGTCTGTAAACGCTCTATCTTCCTAACAAATTGAGATAGAGACTTGAAATTTTGTATGTAGTTAGTATGTAAGAATGGGACGAACCCTATTTAATATCAGCAACCTCGATTATCCGGAACTATTTTTTTCGGACTCTCGAAAAATTCGTTCTGATGAAAGGTATATAAAAATTTTCGAATTTTTTTGTTCTAAGGAATGGACGTAAAAGGCAATAAAATAACACATATTTTGCATATAGTGCGAAGTCGATCGGATTATTAGTTGCCGAGATATTTGTAATCTTGTTTTCTACATTCTTCGATTTTTCATGACCCTGTATTTCATTCAAATTTCAATTGAGAAGTATATTTTAATAGGAAATGAGACGCTTAATCCGACGCAGTTAATTGTTAGTTAATAGAATTATTATTTTTGGAGTTATAAGGATGTTTCTTTTACGCAGTTCGGTACTACATGAGTAGTTTGGCGTTTTATATAATTTGTCGAAATTGGTACAACAGCAGTTCTTTAATAAAGCATTACTATGTATATTAACAATATTTAAATTTTGTTTATGAATTGCAATGCATTGTATAAATAGTTTTCATATGTTTTATTTTCATATACATATCCATGATGGGTAAGTATTACGGTGGCCCCCAACGACTAGTTTTAAGGATTCGCCAGTAGAGCTTCAGTTTTTTTTTTTTTTTTCTTTTTTTTATCCCTAAGCATTGTGCGATTTAGCGCCGACCGGCAATCTATCAACTGGTGTATTTTAGAATTCATTAAGATTATAGATCATAATTTTCAACTATTTCGGTATCGAAAACTAATGTTTTGTTTCGGAGATGACAGAGAAACATATTTTTGCTTGGAAAACAACAAAACTCTTCGATATCAAAATGTAACGATAGTTCTAATTTTAATTCAAACATTTTAACCAGTTTTAACGATAAGTAATAAGAATAGGCATTTCCGTTTTTAACTATTTGGAAAATAGCTGCTGTTCTCGGTAGAAAACTAGAAAACAGGAAGTATATCTGAATCTTTTTATTAATTGGATTCCGACACTTATTCATTTTCTGATTGGTACATGTTTAATGCCTAGAAATGGAATACTTCTGTTGCCACGATGACAAAAAAAGAAAAAATATATATATTAAAAACTACAAAAAAATTAAAAACTCAAAAACAGTTGTCATAGTCCATGTCAATTCAGGCAGCCAAAGTAAAAATCTTACCTTCATAGTCTCAGAAGTTCTTTGATTTAACATATATTAAAATTCAGGAAAAAATAAAATTCCCGTAATTTTTGGTTTTCCCCCAAAAAATTTCTAGACCGAGATACAGGGTGCCAAAGATGGCATCCCGAGCACCTTTTCCCATTTGCGATTTTCGAAAAAAAGTTTAAAGTGCTCTATCTCTAAAACGATGCAACATATCTCGTTGCAGTTTATTTTATTTTAAAGATAATATTTTTCTGCTTAAAAAGATATACTCTATTTCGAAATCTGTATTTAATTATTTTTACAACAGCCTTCTAAAAATAATTTTTTTTAATCAAAAATAATTTTTTTCTCAAAAATGCCAATCTCAAAAATTTTGATTTTTTTACTGTTAGTCAATACCATTGAGTACTACCTTCACTGTAAAGGAGAACTTCCACTTTTGAGTTTAACAAGTTTTAGAATCATTTCAAGAATTTAGAGAATTTTACAGGAACTGCACGTCAAAAGTTCCAATAAAAGTCTCTCAATTTTGTTTATTTGTATCATATGTAGCCTATTACATATCTTAAACAAATTAGAAATCACACGTCGAACATGGTAAATGAGGAGCATTTATACTATGACTAGTTTTATAAATATTTAGAACTTGGTGCAATAAGTATTACTCTTGTGAAAACTGGCATGAATACAAAATTTATTATGTTTCTATATATTAAATTCAGTAATAAGGAAGTAATATGAATCCATCTTAAAAAGAACGTAATCACCAGGGCAACCTAGAATCATTACCTATCATGTGATATTTAATTATGTATGATAGAATTTAATAGAATGAACAATCATCTATTAATATCATAGTGATGGGTATATTCATCTATTAATATCATAGTATCTAAATTGCACAAACTTTGAACAGCAAGCAAGAAAAAAAATTCCATTTGTCCAACCAAGACCTCTGAAACAATTGCAAAATATTCAGATTCACAATTTATAAAAAGGAATTTTTGTTGCCTGTGTATATTACTGTGAGTGGTGGATTGCAAAGGTAAATGAAATCAGTTTTTTATGAAATTGTCGTTAACTTTATGCTCCCACATGGATCGGCTGTTGGATATAGATTTCCACCTGCTAGACAGTAATACCACCACCAGTGTTCACTTCATATTCACAATGTTTTAAGGATTATGGAAGCCCCAAACCCTATTAGTTAAACAGGAAGGCATCACTAAATATCAAAAGAAGATCTATACTGTTCAACAAATTATAAAGTGTATGAATTTTTAATTTCAGTTCTAAGCAGAGTACACTGAAAGTAATACGTTGTGAAACTTATACATATATTTTGTAAACTTTAGTGTATTTCTTTTTTTTTTTTTTTTTTTTTTTTTAAGCTATTTTTAAAGCTGTCAGTTTCTTATTAAGAAATAAAATCCTATGTCAAACAAGACTAAGATTTTGATTTCCTGAGACCAGTATGTGATTGTCATACAGGAACTGGTAAAATATATGGCAAAATTTTACATGTGTTTTGATAACTCGTCAAATTAAATAAATAAATAAATAAATAAAATAATTAAGTAAATTTAGGATTAGCATTTTTGATTTAAGTAAATTTAGGATAAGCATTTTTGATTTCTTTTAATTAAAAAAAAAATCAAACGGCTGCATCAGAAAATATGAATACATTTTTTCATAATTGAATATATCATTTCGAACAAAAAAATGTTACCTTAAAAAAAAAGCAACAAATGATGTGAAAAAGGTTGTCAAATGTTATGAAAGTCAAATTAAAACTTTGAAATAAAGATCATAAATATTTTATTCATCCTATTAAATCCTATCACACATAATTAACTCAAACATATCTCATGATAGGTAATGATTCTAGGTTGCCCTGGTGATTATGTTCTTTTTAAGATGGATTCATATTACTTCCGTATTACTGAATTTAATATATAGAAACATAATAAATTTTGTATTCATGCCAGTTTTCACAAGAGTGTAATACTTATTGCACCAAGATCTAAATATCTATAAAATTAGTCATAGTATGAATGTACTTCATTTACCATGTTTGACATGTGATTTCTAACTTGTTTAGGATATGTAATAGGCTACATATGATACAAATAAACAAAAATTGAGAGACTTTTACTGGAACTTTTGACATGCAGTTCCTGTAAAATTCTCTAAATTCTTGAAATGATTCTAAAACTTGTTAAACTCAAAAGTGGAACTTCTCCTTTACAGTGAAGGTAGTACTCAATGGTATTGGCTAACAGTAAAAAAATCAAAATTTTTAAGATTGGCATTTTTGAGAAAAAAATTATTTTTGATTAAAAAAAATTTTTTTTAGAAGGCTGCTATAAAAATAATTAAATACATATTTCAAAATGGAGTATATCTTTTTAAGCAGAAAAATATTATCTTTAAAATAAAATAAACTGCAACGAAATATCTTGCATCATTTCAGAGATAGAGCACTTTAAACTTTTTTTCGAAAATCGCGAACGGGAAAAGGTACTGGGGATGCCATCTTTGGCACCCTGTATCTCGGTCCAGAAATTTTTTTGGGGAAAACCAAAAATTACGGGAATTTTATTTTTTCCTGAATTTTAACATATGTTAAATCAAAGAACTTCTGAGACTATGAAGGTAACCCCCTTGCCTGAATCGACATGGATTCGGCCAGTTTTAGATATAGGTTTCAAATAAGTTGCATTTAAAAAGTATTTTTATTTTTATTTTTATTTTTTTTTACTTAATACGACGTTGAAAAAATTGAAAATGTGAGATGTTTAGAAGTTTAAAAATTTGCAGTACCGAAAACTGTTAAAATGAAATTTCATTTAATATTTGTTTATGATTGATCCAGGAACATTAACGTGACTCTAAATGTCCAGGCATATTAATGTGATTCTATTATTACGTAAGCTATCTTTTGATCACCACAAAAATGATATTAATATTTTTTTAAATATAGAAATCATTTATAAGCCTAAAATTATAGTCTTTGAAACTATTAATTTCCAAATAGTCGCTGAAATTTGTTAAATGAATTTTTTTTTTTTTAAACTTGCTTTCATTAAAAATAATAAAAATTTAGAAAATATAAATGTTTTTAAATGCATTAACCCTTTCAGGGGCAAGGTATTTCTGCTCCGAAAATGTTCAAATAATTGATTCATACCACAATTTAAGAACAGATTTATTTGAAAATAATCAAAAGCTGGTTTTTGCGAATATTATAAAATCAAAATTGTACTAAAATTATACTGGTGCCAGTTCGAAATTGGAACAGTAATATTAAGTGTTTGCAGACTGCAAACACCGCCCCTGAAAGGGTTAAGAAGAAGAAAACTCTTGATAATAATAATAATAATAATAATAAACTTAATTGCATGGAGTTACAGTTTAATTGCTGTGATTTCAAATATGGAAGATATATGGATTTCAATGGGAATTTTGCCAAATTAGTCAGTTATCGCCAAATTGGCTTCCAATTTTTTTTCCGCAAAAATTAAATGTGGATGTTATATAGCTAGAATTAAATCGTAATGCGTTCTTCTAATTTTGAGATATTATCCGGATTGTATGATAATAGACAATTTTTATTCAAGATATATGCTGTTAGCAATTTTTGTTTTTTCTAATGCATATTTCTGTGGCTGTATAATTCGAAGATAAATACTAGCGAAAAATAGATAATTTGAGTTAAAAAAAAATAAATACATAAGCTGATAACGTTGGATAATATTTTGTATTGAAATATGTATTTCTTTAAGTTTGAACCATTTAATATTTGATGAGATAAAAATGTATTTTAAATAAATAAATATTAGTAAAAAAAAGGTGTAAAAATTAGCTCTAGATTAAAATATTGTAAAGACATAGCTATTTTTTTTTTGCGAATACATTATAAACCTATATGCTAATACATAGTCGGTTTCAGTACTTTAGGCCTCACTTTCAAAAACTAGTTGGATGTGTCAATCCCAAAACTTTCTTCTATCTCATAAGTACATTTTAATATTTAAAAAAAAAATGTGGTGACCCCAAAGTTACCCACTATCGAATTTCCTCGAACATTTGACCTAGCCTAATGAGATTCTGATATCCGTAAAGCCTAAAATGCAAAATTTAATTAATATTCTGAGAAAATGAGCTTAGTAGTGCCTCATGTTGCGTAATTTATACTAAAATCTAATAAGCATCTATTTATGTCAAGACCTAACAGAATCTTAAATTTGATGGAATTTCGTCCATTAGTTCTTGAGATATAGTTATAACAAAAAAATAGCAAAACGTAGCACAGCAACACCATATCTTGGACAATTTATGCCAAAACGTAAAAAAGCGTCTAATTATGTTATGGTGTAAAAGAATCTGAAGTTTGATGAAATTCTGTGCATTAGTTTTTGAAATATAGTTAGTTTTTAAAAAAACCATGTAAAATATAGCACATCAGCACCATCAGTTGGAATTTATAAAAAAAACGTAATCATCGTGTAATTATGTTATATGTCATTTTGTAACGAAATCTGAAGTTTGATGAAATTCAGTGCGTTGGTTGTTGAGATATAGCTATCGGAAAATTCGTGGAAAATGCAGCATAGCTGCACCACTTGTTGCAAGGTTAATACCAAAATGTAATCAGCGTCTAATTATGTTACATATTCTAGTGTAACAGAATCTAAAATTTGATAAAGTTCTCTGCATTAGTTCTTGAGATATAGCTATCGCAAAAATCGTGCAAAATGTAGCATAGCAGCGCCACCTATAGGGCAGTTCACACCAAAACCTTATCAGCGGCTATGTATCTGAAGGTATCTCAGAATCTGAAGTTTGGTGAAATTCTGTGCGATAGTTGTTGAGATATAGCTATCATGAAAATCTTGAAAAACGTGGCATAGCAGCGCCACCTGCAGGCCAATTTACACCAAAACTTAATCAGCGTCTATGTATATCAAGGGATCACAGAATCTGAAGTTTGGTGAAATTCTGTGCATTAGTTCTTGAGATATAGCAATCTTGAAAATCATGAAAAACGTAGTATAGCAGCGCCACCTGCAGGCCAATTTTCACCAAAAACCAATAGGCACTAATTCATATCAAGGTCTAACTGAATATAAAATTTTATTAAATTTCGAGCATTAGTTCTTGAGATAGAGCGCCCACAAATTTTTTGTCACATACAGACAGACACACAGACAGACAGACAGACGGACAGACAGACAGACAGACAGACGGACAGACTCACAGACAGACATTTTCTAAAAATAGTCAAAACGTGTTCAGGATCTTCTAAAACGTATAAATCCGTCGAAAACCGGAAGTCGAAAATTTTCATGAATCCAATACTTTCTTCTTGTAAAGATAGAAGAAAGTAATAATGAGCTTTATGGGGGGGAAAAAGATGACCTTGAACCAATGAACCAATCCATGGATATTAGAAGCTCCTACTGAAGTCGTTTTGCTTCAGTTCATCTTCAATCGGTGTTGATTAGTCGATTCGTTTTATTACATATGAATTCAGCAGAAAAATGTGGAATTTCAGCGAAATTCGGGTGTAGTGGGATGGTCGAATGAGATGCAGGTTAAAGCAGTGAAAAAAGCCTAGAGCCATACATTTATATGTACATATATATATAAATTTAATGAAATACTAAATTTTTAGGTAATTATCGAAAATAACAAGAAAAAATAATAAATAAAAGTAAAAAGGTTTTAAATTTGAAAAAAGAACGGAGAAAGAATAATAATAACAAAGCTGCTAAGTCTCCGGCTTTTTGGATACCGGTATTTTAATACATACAGAGAAAATCAAGGGGATACGACGAGCAACTTGATCGTTCAGTCAGGAGAGAAGAAGCGACCAATGAAATTCGTTCTTGCAAGGTTGGAAAACAACGAACGTCGGATAAGGAAAAACGATTATTTTAGTGAGATTACGCTTTGTTTTCCTACTGGAAAGTGGAAACAAGGGCAAAAATAAAGATTTTAAGTAAAAATTAACTAAATAAAAGAATAATAATAATTTTTAGATGGAATCCGAAGCCAAATGCAAAAGCGGAACGGTGTCGGTGTGAAATTAAGAGAAAATTAGGATGGATTTTAAAGAAATGGTAAAAAAAAAAGTAAACAATGTTAGAATTTAGAAGCTGACCTTCCTAATGTATTCCATTATTTTAGGCATAAAAATAATGATTACATTTTTTTTCCCGGTAACCACAAGTTTTTTTCAAGAAATTTCCACATCAATCAGATTTTGCATATCATTCATAGATGACATCGTAAACAAATAGTAAACAAACAAACAAACAAAATCATCCGCTACTATATACCTGTCTCTGATCGCGGCGGGTAAGCTTTACTTAGACATAAACACTTTACCCATTGGCGACGGCGACCTTTTATGAAACTTTTAATGGTTTGTCACCGGTTTTTAAAAAAAGAAATTTGTGCCTTCTTAAGTCGAGAAAATTAAAGCAAGTTTTATTGTAAAATTTTACTGGTGGGAATAAATAAAAAATTTTAAGCCTTTTTGCGGCGCGTATATGTGTCGCTCGTCCCCAAGGGGTTAACGCGGTGTTAAACAGGGGATATCGTTTGGCTAAAAAGCTTCAAACTATTACTATAATTTCTCTTTATAAATCTGGTGAAAAACATTTTTACTTAAATTTATTGTGATCGCTGTCGTTACATTTCGATATCGAAGAATCTAGTTTGTTTCTTTGCCGAAAATATTCTTCCCTGTTTCTGTATGTGACATCAACAAAAATTTGATATCAAAACAGTATCGTCAGCGATGGGAATGATATCCAATGTGTTCATTAAACTTTAAAATACAGCAATTCCATAAGTATATGTTCCAAATATTCTTCATATGTTGAAGTAAAAGTAGTTCCGCCCCAAATAACGCCTTTAAATGAATTTTAATAATTTTTATACATATTTTTTAGCTCACAGGCTATCAAAGCCTGAGAGCTTATGTGCCCACCCGTTCGTGTATGCGTGCGTAACGCGATAACTCATGATAAAAATATTCGATCCACTTGAAATTTTGTATATAAGTGTATTCTGACAAGGCGCTTCTCTAATTAGTTTTTGTAATTCATTCCATAGGCATAAGAGGCGGCATGGAGAGCTCAAGCACCTCCCCTTAATTGATATAAATGGGTTTTTCATGCAGAATTATGTTTCCGTAAAAAATTTAGATATAGGATCATTCTGATGATTCGCCTCCGGGATTAATATTAGGTGCTCATTGGATAAGTATAAAAAGGGGGAACGGGGGGGGGCTAATGCCCCTCCCCTTGATTTACATAAATGTGTTTTTCATGAGAATTTGTCAGATTTCATTCGAATTTTAGACATACGATCATTTTGGCCATTTGTTTTGCGAGTTCATTGGATAAGTCTAAGAAGGGAGAAATTGGAGCTCACTCCCTTAATTAAGGTGAATGGGGTTTTCCCGCAGAATTTACCAATTTGCTTTAAATTTTGGATATAGTTTCATCCTGATAAGGCGCTTCCCTGATTGCTTTTGGGAATTCATTGTGTAAGTATAAATGGGGGATCAATGGGATTAAACTCTTAATTCATTTAAATGTTTTTTTTTCTTTTTTTTTTTTTGCAGAATTAACCAATTTGCTCCAATTTTTGGAATCAGGGTCATAGTTGTAAGATACTTCCCCAATTAGCTGTAAGATTCTTTTGTTGAGTTCTTGATTAAGAGTTACTTGCCATTACCCCCCCCCCCCCCTGAAAATTGATATATGGGTTTTTATGCAGAATTGTCCGATTTGCTTTTAATTTTGCATGTAGGTTCTTTCTGATGTAGGCGAATATCTAAATAGCTTTGGAAGTTTAATGGTTAAGTATAAAAGAGGGTGATAACTCGCCTTAAATTATTTAAATGGGTTTTTATTAAGAATTTTCCGATTTGCTCTAAATTTTGGATTTAGAATTTTTATATGATAAAGCATGTCCCTAATTTGTTTAGGGAGTTCAATGATTAAGCATAAAAAGGGAGAATGGGGGAGCTGATTCCCCTCCTTAATTTGTTTTTCTAACAAAATTAACCCTTGAAAATATAAGGCTGTAATGTACAATTAGTATGCGTAGCCTGTGAGCTCCATGCCATCAGTTTAACGAAGCAATATTATTTTTATTTAAATACTTATAAGTAGTACCCAACGCAAACTTTCGACATTTTTGTATAATATGGGGGCACACATGAGGAAATTTTTACAAGAAAATTGTAATATTCAGATTTTTTATTTTTGTAAATTTTTTAATAGCTTTTTCACACATTTTTTACAATCTGAAAATTATATAAAAATTCCTAGTATGCATTTTTGAAATCTATATAAACCAATATAGTTTATATAGATTTCAAAATTGAATACTGGGAATTTTTATATAAGTTGCATGTAATTCGTACAGTAGTTTGGGGTAAACGAGGTTTTTTAAAAAATGAAAAACATTTTTATCAGGTAGCCTTACATGGGGGGGGGGGGGGGAATCAAGAAATTTGATTGAATGCTTATTCGGCTATGCCCTTTATAAGAAAACCATTTATTAATTTCATCCCGGTAAAATTTAGTAGAAATATTTAAATGAAAACAAATGTGTCTCATTGATTGCACAAACAAAAAATATAGCTGGTAAATTCTTGAAACAGCCTCAATTGCGGCTGTAAAGTGTAAAAGAGAGAGTGGAATAATCAGCTGTCTGTATACTAGAAATTGAAGACACTTCTATGTAAATATGTAACGCAAAATAGCGCCTCTAGTGTCCGTGATGAGAATTACATTTACGGTAGCGTGTAGAACATTTTGCTTTCATCGTCTAACAAATTCGTTAATTTTGCGGCAGTAAAACAGTAATGAAAATGAGTGGTTTTCATTCCTGTCATTAAACAAACGCATAGAGTAATGAAATACTTGCATTTTTAATAAAAGTAATGTCAATACTTTATATATGTATAAATATATATATTTTGTTTATTATAAATTATAATGGCTTGAAAAGTATGAATCTTTTAGAATATTACTAGTATTTTTCACGCCAGGGTTGCCAGTTTGGCCTCCAAATTTAATCCTAAAATTTAAATTCACACCGAAAATATCGAAAGAACAGTTTTCTTTAAATGATCGCTAAATGTCTCACATAAAAAACAAATAAATAAAGCATAAAATTGTATTATTTAATTCTAGTATGAGCTCGAAGTATCTGAATAAAGATGGAGGTCAAACTGTCAACCTTGCTTCACGCCATTACAAATCTTAAGAAACAAACAGAAAATAGATAACATAAAAAATAACGTATAAGCAGACTAGTTTTATCAATTACTCCCTCTGTCCCAAATTAATTGCGACATTTGAATACTTTTGTTCTGATTATTGATATTTATGATTTCATGTTTCTGTTTTAACGATTTTGAGAGGGCTTTACTATCAATCTACAAAATTTACTTACCTAGCATTCCCCATGTCATTTCATAAATCAGTATTGAATCAATTTAAAAAATCCCGTTTCACTTGCTACTAAGACACGCCCACTTTACAGAGATTCTTTTAACAATAATCACATAAAACTATCTTCAAGCTTATCAATCGTAAATTCATTTTCAAACATTTCGTTCTAACATTTCTGAAAAGTATCCTTTAGCTTGAAGATGCTGCAAACAAAATCGTATTCTGACGATTTTTTTTTCCTATTACACTTGCTTAATAGTGGATGAAATACGTTCCAAAACTTTTTTCGTCTAAAGAATTCTGTGTACTTTTGAATTACGAATTATAACAGCCTATGACAATTTTCGCAGAGATTTTTTTCGTTTTATTTGGAATCTTTGATTTTGCTACTTAGCTATTTTTTTTTTTTTTTTTCTTGTCAGCATCTACAATTTTTTTGTAAACTTACATTCTAAATTTCCTCATCTTTTATTTTTGATGCCTTTGTCTGCTTCTGCAAACGGAATGTGATGATGAACAATACGATGAACATTAAATTTAATAGCTGCAGTATTTATGGAATTATGGATTAGCTTACCATTTTTCAATCATCACTGCAATCCAGTACAGAAAGCGCTTCCTATTATTCATTTCCTTCTCAGGATATTATCTCTTATTTTTATTACTTTACATCCGAGTTTCATTGCTTTTGACACCTAGTATGCATCATTTTATTCATTCTAGTACAATTTTACTGGTGTCGATTTACTAAATTGCATCCGAAGTTATCTATGACTCCGCCTACTTGAAATGTCGCAACTAATTTGGGACAAAATTTTCAACCCAAATGTTGCAACTAATTTGGGACAGAGGGAGTATTAAAATATTTCACTACTTTGCGAGTTTGTTTAGTGACAAAATTGAAAACCTGTCATTGCGGTTATTGTTATACTATCAAAAATTAAATTCCTGATTTTTTTTTTTTTTTTTAATTTATGCACACAATTATTATTCCAATTTAAAAAAAATAAAAAACATATTGTTTTGAAAAAAAGTGACTTTTTTTTCAATAATACACATAACTTAAAAAAATATAATAAATTATTATTTTTTTTTTCGTTATCTTATGTTTAATTATAAATTAAAAAGTTTCAACTGATACTATATAGAAAATAAGTATACAATTTAAATTAGTTTAAAATATATTCTTTACCCTTTTTATGAATTCATGAAATATTGTTTGTGATGCTTCAAAGTTTATCCTTAAGAGCACACACTAGTCACGCGGTAAAAGCCGAGCGCTAATGTAAAGTCTATGGGGGCGTTCTTTTCTAATATCTCGTTCAAATTTTAATATTTTTACATGTTTTTTTTTTTTTTTTTTTTTTTTTTTTTTTTTTTTTTTTTTGCATAGGATAGCTTAGGACAATCTACAACCGGCCTAGTTTGTACTTTTTTGATTTTCCTCCTATATTTTTTATATTATGATAGTTTCAATTTCAGAACCGGTTTAAACCGGTTTTAATAGTTAAAATATTAAAAAAAAAAAAAAAAAATCTGAAACTAAAATGGAAAAAGGTAAAAACTAGGCCGGTTGTGGATCGTCCTCAGCTAGCCTATGCAAAAAAAATCATGTAAAAATATTAAAATTTGAGCGAGATATTAGAAAAGAACGCTCCCATAGACTTTACATTATCATCCGGGTCTTTTTGAGTACTTTTTCTGTGACTATTGTGGGCTCTTAACATTTTTTTTTCAATGACTCTTAACAAGTTTATAAGTCTGTAAGTTATGATGCTGAGTTAATTTAGCTGTACACCCATCGTGTCTAGCCATCACCCATTGAAACCTTAAGTTAAATATTTCTGCATAATAAAATTTCGTAAAGATCATTCTCTGTTTCAGAACTATATAAAAACAAATACACAGTTACAGAGAAAAAAATTCTCTTGAATTCTTTGTACCTTACTTTATATCCGATTTGAACTTGATGCTCCATAATTTAATTCTATTTAAATCAAGTAGAACTATTTGATTTTTTTTCTTAAAATTTTCTTTTCCAAATACAAATATACATTTTCAAAATCTTTCATGTCTATTTATTTATACATTGAAAATGATAAATAATTAAATTGATTTAATCAAAAATAATTTATTTAAAATTTCTCAGAAATGAAAATTATCTAAGTATGTTTAATAAAACTTTTCAATTTAAACGACAAAATAGAGAACAAATTAAAATTTTGTGCAACAAAAATTTAATAAACTAAGATTGCCTTCTTGAAACTATCTATTGTTGAAAAATATTATTTGAAATTTTATACAGCACCAGATTAACGGGATGAGGGAAAATAAAAAAGTGCATAAAATAATTTTAAAAATAAATGATTTAGCAACTTTGAATAAATTACATTTAAAATGTTATACAAAATTAATTCTTCAATTCAATCGAAATTATTGACGATTTTTAAAATACAAACATGAGTATGTTTTAAAAATGTAAAGCGTCAAAAAAAAAAAAAAAAAAAAAAAGTAAATGTAAGATAAACGAAAACATTTCTGCATTTGAACCTTTCCCTGAATGCGTTCATTCAGCTCCAGGTTTCACTGCAGTTCAAGCAATATTAAAAATAATATAATTCAGCTGATTTAATGGATTTTTAATTCATTTATTATGGTTATTACTTTCAGGGATTACATTCATATTCGTATAAAAGATTTTGATATGATGTTGAAAGAATCATATTTTTTAACATTTAAACAAAATAGAGCACGCGCATGTGACGTCACGCTTCAGCTGCTCGCTTGTTTGGGTGGCAAAAACGAATCCTTTTCCACTGTAATTACTAGAAACTTCTCGTACAAATATCTTTACTTTGAGATATTTACAAACTTTATTAGAGTTAAGAGTGCACTTTTTTTTTGTAGTGCGCTGTGGCAAAACACACGAGGGGGGCAGAATTATTTTTTTTTTGGGGGGGGGGAGAGAAAGGAGATATTTATTGTTATTAAATATCAACGAATACGCTTTTTATTGAAATTTTGAATTTTATATGGAGTATTTGAGAAGAAAGGCAAACGGAAATTTCAGTAATGGGGATTATTTATATTACTAATTATTTCTTTATTGTCGCTACAGAACAACAAACAAACAAACAAAAAAAAAAAATAGATTTTTTTTTCTACATAGAAAGAAAAATAACTTAAAGATTTTAACTTTAAAACACAATTTAAATCATAAACTTTAAATCACAATTTATGCTTCTCACTCTTTCTTACTCGCATACAAATATATTTGTATCAAAGGGGTGGGGGGAGCGTGAATGATTGTACGTTAAGGATAATTAAGATTATTTTTTATGTATTAATGACACACAGGCCTGGCATTTTTTTAAATAAATATTTTTTAAAATAATTATTTTTTTTAAATAAATATTTTTTAAATAACTGTTTTAAATATTTGACAATCAGCAAACTGGGGGTGGGGGGGGGGTGCAAAGAGATGACGAGATGAGAATTTCAGGAACAGGGTATAAGTTAAATGATTAATTATTTTTGCGACTAAGGAACAATAAATTGAAAAGATTTTTTTTGTGTAAAATAAAGATTTAAAAAATCTCCTTTGTATTCCGGAAGGGGGAGGGGGAGGGCTACAGAGGAAAGCGTAAGTTTGGAATGTTAGGAAGTGATTTCAATTATTATTTATTTATTTTTATTAGTGAGCAACAAATATTTCAGTTTTCTTTAAAAAAAAGAATTTTAAAGTTTTAAAAACTCATTGTGCTACAGGGGGGGGGGGGGGAGGCAAGAGGGAAGAAAATTTTTCGGTATAAAAGGGATGATTAAAAAAAAATTGATATATTTGTATTGATATTTTTAATTATTTTTTGTCACTGAAGAGAGAGAAAAAAATAGTAAAAAAGATTTTTTTTTTATAAATTTTTTTTATAAATATTTTGAGCTTATTTGCATGATTGGAAGGGGGCGGGAGCTAAGGATGAAAGCGTACATATTTAGGATAAGCTCCAGATAATCTAGATTATTATTTATTTATTGTGATAAGTCAGAAATAAATGCGGCAAATTATATTTAAATAAAATAAAGATATTTAAAAATATGAAACTATATATGATGAAAAGGGGGGGGGGGGCAAAGGACGGAAAGTGTAATTTTTAACGGAAGGAACCTAATTTTCTTTATTCATTATTGATTTATTACAAGTAGAAAACCGTAAACTGAACAGAATTTTTAAACTTTAGAGATCAACAATAAATGTTTAATTTTTTTTATATATCTGGAGGGAGGAATGAAACATTAGAAAAAGATTAAGCATAGCCAGACAGGACTATATTTTTCCAAAAATAATCGTGATTGGACGAAAAAGGCATTATATCGGAAAGATTGCTATGGACGACAAACGAGGGACGGCGATGTTTCTGCCACCCAAACAGTGAAAATGACAGTTTACTTGCAACCGTGC
The DNA here is from genome assembly GCA_964019185.1 of Maratus speculifer. NCBI lineage: Eukaryota > Metazoa > Arthropoda > Arachnida > Araneae > Salticidae > Maratus > Maratus speculifer. Next base: position 150,678,618 of record OZ025301.1, on the reverse strand, counting down.
CCGTGCTCTATGCAGAGCAATTTTGCCCTTTTGCAAGACTGTCAGAGAGTTACAAAAATTCGTTTAAAGAAGTAGCACTAATTAATACGAATTAAAAATATGCTCCATATTATGCAAATGTATACTTTAAAAAAATAAATGTAAACTGCTGAAAGATATTTTTCAAGTTTATCTCAACTTTAAATCTCGGAGACGAAAAATATCTACAGAAATTTAATCCTTAAAAGAGAATAAATCTTTACGAAATAAAAATCAATACAAAAATTCTGATTAATTAGGATTAACATGCTAAATTAACAGAAACAGAAGTAACAAGATTCCATTCTTTTTCCCACGTACTACGTGCAGCATAGAGCGACAGCGAACGCCACAAGAGACAAGAGATATGCATTTCATGGAACAATGCACCCTATGCACCCAGCCTGAGGTCGAGGCTAAAATTCGGCAGCTGGCGGTATTTATTGGCGGTGTTTAGCGTAGCAGTCTATGGAGTGCGAGTTATTAATGCTTGTTTGTTAAAAATACCGGAAAAGGATTCTTTGTTGTAGCAGCATATACTTGATATATTGTAATATGAAATCAAAATTGTTGTTCTGCTTGCGAGAAAATTATCTAAATTTGTAAATTTTCCGCTAAAATGTATCCATTCAACATGGATCAAGGCTGAAGTCGTCTGCTAGAAATGTTTGCGCCTTCGCATACTGGCATTCTGGTGGGGCAGTGGCTAGAATAACAGATTACCATACCGCCAGCTCTGGCGTCGGACGTCACGTGCATAAGGGCCATTAAGAAAAAAGAATTGACATATCCTTAATCCCTTCGCGACTAGAGCCCTTTATATAATTTTTAATGCTTTGTCACCGATTTTTAAAAATAGAAGATTATAACTCATTGAATAGAGAAAATACGCCGATTAAATGAGGCAAATTTTAGAGTAAAATTTTACTAAAACACGGGAGGGAAATGCACGGTGGGACTAACTCACGGAAGACTAATGCACGGTGGGGATAAACTGGGATTCTTAAGCCTTTTTGCGGCATGTATACGTGTCGCTTGTTCCCAAGGGGCTAAAATAGTGAAACTTTAACTGTAACCGCTTCCGCATACCGTCCACAACCCGCACCTTCAAGTTCCACCAATAAATTTATGAAGAAAATTTCTACTTATTTAAATGCCTTATTAATAAAAAAATTTCTAATAAAGAATAATGCCAACAACTGCTATTTATTTTTACTGGTAAAAGTTCATTTTGGCGGTAGTAATTCCGCCACATTATGATAACTAAGGCAACCTCCTGTCGGTGTTTGTGAAAAGATTATAAGATCTAGCAAAACTGATACCAGTAAAATGAAATAGAAAATTTTGGGCATATTTGTGACTGAAATTTCCCGCTAATAAAAAAGATATTTTCTATTGAAATTATCTGGTGGAAATTTTCGTCAGCGGTAATCAGAAACTGTAGATCCGATTAAAAAAAACAGCGGTTATCTTGTGACAACCACCTCAGTTACTTCACTCTCCACTGCTAAAGATTACCTTTTCAAAACTGGTTGTTCAAAAATGCGCAAGCAGCAGCACTGCATAATTGGCCGTCTTAAACAAAGCCACAATCAAATACGCAACATTTTTCCTTTATTTTACCACCTTGGCGACGAGCGACCGCTATATGTGCCACTTAAGGTGCTCATAATCTTTCATTTTTCGAACCAGTTAGTTTTTAATGTATAGATTACCTTATTTAATCGTTGCATTTTCGCAATTCGAATGCAGAAAATTTTCTATTATGAAAAGCCGGTGATAAAAGATGATGAATTGAGCAAAGAGCTCTCGCCGCGAAAGGAGTTAAGGATTAATATTATATTAGAAAATTCTGGTTCCGAAGAATTTTCTGGTCGTGAAATTCCAGGAACCATACAAACACTGGTATAATAAAAGAATGTAAGGGAAAGAAGATTATTAAAAAAAAAATGAAACGCAAAAGCAATTTCGATTATAAAATCACTCAGAAAACTAGTCGGATGTGGCAGTCCCAAAACTTTCTTCTATCTCATGCATGTTAATACTTCCAGAAAAATGAAACATAGCAGTGTTACCGATTAGGTAATTTACATCAAAATCTAATCTGCAACAACTTACTTCAAGTTCTAACTCAATCTGACATTTGATTAAAATCTGTGTATTAGTAAATGAGATAGAATCATCGCAGAAATCATAAAAGAACTAGCTAGCACCGCCATCTATTGAGCGATGTGCTCTAAAAACTAATCAATACTAATTTATAAAAAATACTAACTAAATCTGAAGTTTGATGAAAATTCGGTCATTAGATCCAGAGATAGAGCTATTCCGATAATCATAAATAATGCCGCATAGCAGCGCCACATACTATACGATTTATACCAAACCGTAATCAGAACTATTTTAAATCAAAGTTTAACTAAATTGAAAATTTTGTGAAAATCCGTGCATTGTTTCTTGGGACAGAGCGCCCTCAAAATTTATGTCACATACAGATAGACTGACAGACTGACTGACAGACAGACAGACACACAGACAGGTATTTTTTAAAAGCGTGTCTTCTGGAAATCTCTGAACCCTAAAATATGTAAATCCGTAGAAAACCGAAATTTGAAAATACTCACGAATCTAATATTTCCTTTTTGTAACGACAGAAGAAAATATAAATAAATCAAACAATGGAGTTTAAGAAGATTCACCGAAGATTTAAAACTGAGAATCGAGCGATCACCATTTTTCTTTTCATTCTAAAGAAGATACACTTGACTTTAGAAATTTATTTAGAATTGAAATGTCGCATTTCTTAATTCCTTTTTGATTAAACTTTATCTACGAATAATAAAATTTCATTGAAGTTAAATTGAATGGAAAGTCTAATTAAACTCGGAGATTATGAGCTTTGGCCACGACTTTGTTTGTTTGTATCGAATAAAATGTATAATAGAACAATTTTAATAAAAGCAGTCTAACGTTCAGGGAAATAAAATGTGTTTATTGTTTTAAGATTATAAACATTTATTGATCTAAGAAAATAAGAAAAAGGAAACAAGATATAAGACAGTAATAATTATTAACTAATAATAATTTAATAAATGAATCATGAATATTGCCAGGAATAAAACACCTGGACATAAATAAATCTGATTTGCAAAACTGCAATCTCTTTTTTTTCTCTCTATTCAATATTATTCAATATTATCCAAAATTTTTTGTTTTGAAAATTTGATGATTAAAGATTAAACATATTGTAAAAAACATGAAAAAAGTACACATTATTTGAAAGGGTTTTTTTTTCCAAAAATGTTGTTCATTTAAGTAGTTAAAAAAAAAAAAAAAAAAAAAAAAAAATTAACCGTAAAAGCAGCTCTGATTGGAAAACGACTTAGAAAAACTATATCAGACAATAGAGTTTAAGAAGATTCACCGAAAAAGATTTAAAACTGGGTATTAAGTGATCAGCATTTTTTTTTTCTAATAAAGATATACTTAATTTTAGAAATTTATTTAGAATTGAAGTGTCACATTTGTTGATTGCTCTTTGATTAAATTTTATCTACGAATAATAAAATTTCATTGAAGTTAAATTGAATGGAAATTTTGATTAAACCAAGAGATTACAAGCTTTGGCCAGGACTTCGTTTATTTATATCGAATAATATGTATAATAGAACGATTTTAATAAAATCAGTCTAGCGTTCAGGGAAATATAAACTGTTTATTGTTTTAAGATTATAAACATTTATTTATCTAAGAAAAAGATAACAAGATATAAGAAAGTAGTAATTAATAACTTATAATAAATTAATCATGTATATTGCCAATAATAAGAAACCTGGACATAAATTTGATTTGCAAAACTACAAAATTTATTCTGATCAATATTATTTACTTATTTATTTATTTATTTATTGAGAAATTAAAGCATAATCTTAAGCGTTGCAATATCTGCTTAGTAGCTGAAGAATCTTGTAATCGTCTGTCGTCGCGTCTTTCGAATTATAAAATTTGTGTTCTACTCATCAAAATAATCCATTTCTTTGAACACATACAGTTTATTATTCACAAACACATAAAACATATACTATACCGCACAAACATATAATAAATAATAGTTTTCTCGGCCTTTGCCGGGTCAAAACATCTTCAGTCTAAGCTCGAATCAAAAACATTCTAATCTATTTTTCCCCTCGGGACGGGATGACGTCACGACAAAATCCCCATAGGGATCATTTCTTTCCCCAAGGAATGAAGTTGTAACAATAGCCAAGCCATCTCTGAAATTGAAATTAACCACTTAACTTATCAATACAGTGAAACCTCCAAATAAGGGACACCCATGGAACCGGAGCTTTTGTCCCTTAAATAGAGGTGTCCCTTATTTAGAGTTTTGATAGTTATTTTTTAATTAATCATTCAGAATGATACAAAAGTAATAAATTATTAAGGGTGAATTTTAAATGTACCCAAGTGTATAAATTACGTTAATTAGACACAAAAGGAATAGAGAAATAATAAATTAAAATTTTCAATTGATTACTAAATCATTAAATTGTTTGTAGAATAATTGATTTTTATTTTTTATAAAAATTCTGTAAATGTAAAAAATATTAAATCATTTAAAAGAATTTTACTTGAAGTATTCAATGAATGATAATTGTTTTGCAAATTTCAATTTTACACTACAAACCTTTCAAGTGTCATTTACCATTCTTATAAATTTTAGTTCTTCATTATCAGCAGTATTTACAGAAAAAAAAGCATTCAACTGTTTTGTGTATTTTAACGCAACAAATCTCTCAATAGCTCAGCTCAACAAGCTCAAAACGTTTTGACACATTTACAAAATATTTTTTTAATGGATAGGTATAAAACTGGAATGCCTAACTCTGGTAACAATTTGAAATTGAATTGTGTTTTCATGTTTTTGGTAAATAAATTACCCATTGAGTTATAAACGATTTTGATCATGTGACAAATATATTTTTCACCCTTTCTGAGTAGTTATTCTTCTTTCGCGTGGAAAGTCGATTGCAGACTCTCACTTTGAAAATATTATCTATACAATCTATTGCGTTAAAAAAAAAGGCAAAAATCAGTTTGATTATCATAGTTTTTGAACAACAACGCCTACTAGCTTTAGGCATTTCCGAATAAAAATATAATAAACATGAAAGGGCAACTTTTATCTCATAAAAGTTGTCCTTTTGGATTTGAGAACGGCCTTAAAGCATCTTTAAAGTTCTTTATTTCTAAATTTTATTTTATTCTCCACTTCTTTTATTCTCCTCAAAATTTTCAGCATTACTTTCATTGGAGATAAATGCAGTGATATCAAATCAGAATCGTGGGTAAATAAATGCTCATCAATTGTGTCGTATGCCTTTGTATCCACATTACTGTTTGTCTGTTTGATAAATTCACAAAAATCTGCAATTTTTTTTTTCGTCGCAGACATTTTCATTGTTTAAAATGCAAAAACCAGTCCCTTTGATCTCATTTTCAACTGTTCCTTAAATCGAGTGTCCCTTATTCAGAGGTAAATACATTACATGTCCTATACCAAGGGTCTGGGACAGGAAGTTTTGTCCCTTAAATGGAGGTGTCCGTTATTAGGAGTGTCCCTTATTTGGAGGTTTCACTGTATATATATTTTTAAACTACCTAATAATGTCAATCTTTTGCATGTCTTTTACAGAATTCTGAATCTTTTATGATTGGTTTTTTAAAACAGAAAAAATTACATAATTGAAACAGCAAAATACTGGAATTAAATAATACAAAACTTACAGTAAAATTTTACTGGTGAAAACAACAAATTATGATTGGAATATGAATACTCGTATCTCGTACGGGCTAATCATAATTGCCAAAAACACGTTGCCTGTACGTCGTACTTGCGAAACAAAGAAGCTTTTAAAAGTAACTTTCAAAATTTTATTTTTACGTCCGAAAACCAAGTTGATTAAAATAAAAGAATGAAATGAAAAGAAGATTATTTAAAAAGTTCAAAATCTAAAAGCAGCTCGGATTTGAAAATGAGTTTTAAGAAAAAAACCAATCCAATAATAGAGTTTATAAACATTCACTGAAGAATATTTAAAACTGAGCATCGAGCTTTTACCATTTTTTCTTTTCATTTTAAAGAAGATATACTTGATTTTAGAAATTTATTTAGAATTAAAATGTCACATTTCTTGTTTGCTCTTTGATTAAACTTTATCTACGAATAATAAAATTTCATTGAAGTTAAATTGAATGGAAATTCTTATTAAACCCAGCGATTACGAGCTTTGGCCACGATTTTGTTTCCTTGTATCGAATAATATCTATCGGAGAACGATTTTAATAATAGCAGTCTAGTGTCAAGGAAAATGAAAAGCTTTAATTATTTTGAGATTATAAACATTTAATTGATCTAAGAAAAAGATTAAAAAAATAAGATATAAGAAAATAATAATTAATAACTAATAATAACTTAATAAATTAGTCATGAATATTGCCAATAATAAAAAGCCTGGACATAAATTTCATTTGCGAAACTACAAAATTCTAATAAATAATAAATTCTAATAAATAGAAATATTTTAATAAATATTATTTAAGGTTTTTTTTGGGGGGGGGGATTAAATTATAATCTTAAGCGTTTTAATATCTGCTTAGTAGCCAAACCACCTGTAAAATTGAAATCAGCCACTTAACTCATCAATATATATATTTTTTTAAACTACCAAATATTGTCAATTTTTTGCATGTCTTTTACAGAATTTTGAATCTTTAATAACTGGTTTTTCAAAACAGAAAAATTTGCATAATTGAATCAGAAAAATGCTCGGATTAAATAATACGAAATTTACAATAAAATTTTACTGGTAAGAAAAACAAATTATGACTGGAATATGGATGCCCGTACATGGTACGGGCTAATCATGATTGGCAAAAACAGGTTCCCCATATGTCGTACGGGCAAAACAGGGAAGCAGTTAAAAGTAATTTGCAAAATTTTATCTTTACGTACAAAATAAAAGAATGAAATGGAAAGAAGATTGTTTAAAAAGTTCGAAATCTAAAAGCAGCTCGAATTTGAAAATGACTAAGAAAATAATCAATCAAACATTGGATTTTATAAACGTTCACCGAAGAAGATTTAAAAACTGAGCATCGAGCGATCACCATTTTTTCTTTTCTTTCTAAAGAAAATATACTTGACTTTAGAAATTCACTTAGAATTGAAATGTCACATTCCTTAGTTGCTTTTAGATTAAACTTTAATTCGAATAATAAAGTTTCATTGAAGTTAAATTGAATGGAAATTCTAATTAAAGCTAGAGATTACGAACTTTGGCCTTGACTTTGTCTCGAATAATATGCATCAGAGAATGATTTTAATAAAATCAGTCTAGCGATCAGGGAAATAAAAACGTTTATTGTTTTAAGATTATAAACATTTATTGATCTAAGAAAAAGAGATTTTTAAGAAAAAGAAAAAAGATATAAGAAAGTAATAATAATTAATTCATAATAATTCAATAAAATATTCATGAATATTGCCAATAATAAAAAGCCTGGACATAAATTTAATTTGCAAAAACTGCAAACTTTATTTTATTCAATATTATGCAAGATTTTTTTTTTTTTTTTTTTTTTTGAGAAATTAAAATTTAATTTTAAGCGTTTCAATATCTGCTTAGTAGCCAAACCAACTATGAAAATGTAGAATATAATTGTACAAAAAGCGCTATTACAGCGCCCCTTTCTTGTGGTATATTTTCACACTCAAGAAGTACTTGTTGGGCATCTCAGAAAACCTACACATAAATTTTTATTCAAATCCATGCATAATTTTAATGATTTCTCGATGGTATAATAAAAAAATGGCACAAAAATTGCTATTACAGATATATTTCCGGCAGATATAGTTTCTCAAAATTCAAGAGACATTGCTAGCTATAGCCAAAAACATACACAAAGAAATTGATTCAATTCCATGCATCACTTCATACATGGTACAATATTGAAAATGGCACAGGTATCGCTACTACAACGCTCCCTTCCGGAGGAATATCTAAGACTGATCCAATTAATTTTGAGAATTATCCCGGATTTTACGAAATACCATTAATTAGAGCAGGCGGATAAAAGACTTACTATATTGGAATGGCAAGCTTGAAATTTAGTTACCTGAAAAAAAAAAGATCATGTCGTTAATATTAAATATAATAGAAAAACCCCAAACCTGGCAAAATTATACCAAGAAAAAATTATCTATATAAACTTCAATGAAAGTAAAATGATTCCCCCCCCCCCAAAAAAAAAAAAAAATAGTATCTATCCATTAAAAGAGAAACAGTAGAGATTTTTACATGTAAAAATTTCATATGTAACGATACAATATCATTCAACTTACTAAAACTTTGGCACGAGTTACTCAATGGTTTCGAAAACAGAAATTAAAATCCAGGTAAAATAAAAAAAAAAATAATATGCGGCACATGAAAAACTGAATGATGGCGTTCAATGCATCATAGAACGTACAATTTCAGAATATCATTTTTATTTGTTATTAAAAAGATTCCGTGAAGAGTTGAAACATATCAACAGGTAAATAAAACTATTTTACTCTTTTTAAAATGCGAATCTTAGCAATTAGAAAGAATGTATTAAGGCAAGGTGTTAATTTGTTATATATTTAATTAATACACAAATACACATTTTGTTTATATTTTTTAATTTAGTATACTACTACTGTTTTATTTTTTAAACTTTTTTGCTTGAATTTTCAATGTGTTATCACTGTTGACCAGGAAGTGGCAACATACACAATCACCTCACAAAGTTCACGGAAGAAAATCTAGGATTAGAAAAATCTCGATTTGCATATTAAAATACAATCGGTCTGTCAAGTTTTGGTTGGAAACACCAGAAAACCCAACTCATAGGTTTACCATTTTGTTTTCCTGCTCCTAATCTTCCATGTTTTCATACTTTTGAGTGCAGAAAAGTAAATGGTAAGACTACAAGTCAACCGTTAAGATTGGGTTTCTAGGCGTTTTCCACCAACATATCGACTTGGCAGACCGATTGTGTTTGAATATGCGAATCGAGATTTAAGATTTAATCTTAGATTATGATCCGTGAATTCGATGATGGGATTGCCTCCCGGTCTACTAGTAATATACTTAAAAAATAAAGATCGAGATTTTGTTTAACCCCTTACGGAGCGGTGGTATATCTATGAAACCACTTAATTTTAATCCCACAACGCCACATTGGCTCCGGAATTTTGGAAAAGAAATTTACGGTTTATTGAATACAAATAAAGTTGTTTTCAAATTCCGGTGTCAGAGATTAATTTCAACACTTACGCAATGAGTTTGCCCTACACCGCAAAGGGTTAAAAACAGTAAATCCCGATAATTACTTATGGAGTACCACTTACAGCAACCACTGACCATACTTACATACTGACCATATAGATTTTCAATTATTTTGCAGAAAAATGTCTTCCTTCACAAATTTGAAAAATAATTTTTACCTTATTAAATGGACAAAGTTTGAGGTATTAAATAAGGCTTTTTTTTAATTTAAAATATGGTGGCTCGATAGTTAATTAAAGTAAGAGCATTTATTTTTACCATTGCGTAACTGCAACAACAGCATATACTGGGCTAATCAAAAATATAAATTCAATTGTTCGAAATATTACTCTATTCTAACTTCTTACTCCCTAACCGTCAAACAAAAGGGCAAATTTGTAATTTTTTATCTAATTTTTTTCAAAAATACTAAAAATGGGAGGAATTTTGCAACATGGTATAAAAAATTAATTATATATAAAAATATAATGCTTGAGAGATCTTAGCTGACAAATTTAAAATCCATTACATCTGTAGAAATATATTAATTTAAATATATTAATAATGCTGTGATTTCACTGAAACATGCATCTTAAAGTACGAATGTATCAATTCGCGGTGCTGCGAAAGTTAAATATGATATAGTTCTTTTTTCCCTTAACCTTCCTACCCTGAATGGGTCTAATCGACCCAGTCCTATAATCCGTTTCATTCAATTCAAACCAGAAAATTCTTCATAAAGTAACTTAAACGGATGACAGAAAAATTTAAGTTTATGTTAAATGGATTTAAATAAAAATTCTGGTGTGAAATATTTTATTCAAGTTTGAGTAAAATTTCAACAGGGTAGGAAGGTTAAACCATAGCCATTACTAACTATCCCGCTTTTTTTGGACCAGAAGAATTTAATAGAAATTTTTGCCTTATTTAATCGGTGAATTATGGCGATTTAAGAAAGTAACATTTACAATAAAATTTTTGTGGTACAAATTACCATATGATGTTAGCAGCTACATCTGAATCCCTTGAGAGGCAATTAATTTTAAACAAGTTTCCTGAAACTTTTAATGAAATAAGCCAAATTTTTTTGTATAATTTTACTGGTGGGGATAAACAAGGATATTAAGCTTTTTTGCTGCACGTATATTTGTCTCTCGTCATCAAGAGGTTAAATTTTTAGTTTTATAACCCTGGTGGAAACAAAATTGCAAAGATCGTTTTTGTTATTTTGAAATCAAAATTTTGTCGAATTCCGGTGTGAAATTAACATTAGAGAAAGAATTATATGCCCCCGAAAATATTAAACTTTTCATTCATATGGGCCTCATATGAGGACAGATAAGTATTGTTCTATAAAGCCACTCCTCCCTAGAGGTCTGCACGGGCCGGAATTTCCAGGCCCGGGCCCGGCCCGGCCCGTAGGAAAGTTATTTCGGCCCGGCCCGGCCCGTTGTAAAACTCAAAAGTTCGGCCCGGGCACGGCCCGGCCCGTTTAATTTTTTTTATTTTAGGCCCGGCCCGCACAAAAATCAGCGAAAACAGGCCCGGCCCGTTTTGGCCCGTTACAATTTCTACGATTTCTAAAAAAATCAGATTTTTATCATATAACTAAGATTCCTTTAAAGAATACTGCATACATATCTATGGAATGATTTTACAGTATATTTTGCAGCAAATACACATTAACAACATTAATGATTACTTAGATTCTTAGGCTTTCAACATTCGTATAAAGATTCATTAAAAAATTAATATGGCTTAGAATAAAAGAAAAAAGAAAGAAAGCTAAAAACATGGTTAATTTTGAAGCTGTTTAATAAAAGGTTTATAAATATATTTCTATATCATTTTATTATAGATTTCAAATCTAAATTCATTCTTAAATTCAAAGAAGCTCCTTTCTGATAATTTCTAAATTCATTTTTTTTTCTCAGAAACACATAAGATTAGCAGATATCTTTATTTAGAAACTATATAATCGAATGGCATTATCCATTTTTTGATACAAGCAATTTAAGAATACTGCAAACAAATAAAATACTGTGATAATTAGCGTTTTGAATAGAATTTCTGGAAGCAATAGCAAGGGAAGGGAGAAAAACCTGCAATCATTTGAGAAACTATTATATTTCAACAAGGTTATACAAGTATTTTATTTACCAAAAATGGGAAACGCTATTCGATTCCAAATCCCTTCAATAGTTAGGCTTATCACTTTTATACTTTTACAATATAAAATTAATCAGAAAATGTGACAAATTTTCGCATTATTGAGAAATTAATTTAAAAATCATCAAGAAGTATATATATCCGAAGACTAAGCTAACATAAGTTCTTTATCGCTGTTAATAATTTTACAAATCATGTTTTCTGCCAATAATTAAGTCTAGTACCGGTCCGGCCAGTCTATATGTAGAAAAATAATGCAAGCGTGATCTCGGACCGGCATGAGTCAGCTAAAAAAATATTAAAACGGGTTATACATAATGTAATTCTCAGATGCCGATAGGCTGTGCATTTTTATATTGATGCTGTCAAACTAGTATGGCCACATTTATACTTATCCTCGTTAAAACCATTTTCGTTGAAAATAGCTCATATTTTATCGTTTCTGCTTAAATCTTCAAAACGGGCCGGCAGGCCCGAAAATTTTTTTTATCGGCCCAGACCGTCTGGCCGTTCAATTTTTTTGCCGGCCCGGCCCGTTTATGTTGTTTGTCGGCCCGGCCCGTTGAAAAACTATTCTAAATATGCCGGCCCGGCCCGGCCCGTGAGAAAATTCGAAACGATTACGCCGGCCCGGCCCGAGTCCGTGCAGACCTCTACTCCTCCCTCCTCCCAAAAAATCAGCATTTATTTATGGAAATCTGAATTGTGGACTAATAATAGCTAGCATGCAGCACGATAATAAAATTATTTTAAAATGAGTTCCCATTTATCACAAAAATTGGATACTTTTAAAAAATAATAATTAAAATTAATTTACGCATGAAAGTGTTAAAGTATAGTCTTCGCGAAGCAAAATTTTAAAATAATTCTTTCAGGAACATTTAGTAAATGGTTTGCATCATGAAACCGTTAAAAAAGAGGAACTGACATAGACTTAAAATTGTGAAGATTCAACCGTAATCGCTTTCGCAGAGATTAATCACTACCGCGGCAAACTTCCACCAATAAATATATGACGAAAATTTAACTTCACTTAACCCCTTAATTGGTTCTTTATTTTGCGTGCAATAAATTGAAAATATGGGTTTATACCACTTTTTTTAAGCTAAAATATTCGTAATATTTCTTCTAAACATTTCTACCTTTGAATAGTATGCCATAGAGGTCTGCACGGGTCCGGGCCTGGCCCGTGGCCCGTACCCGGCCCGGCCCGGCCTGCGGGCCGGGCCAGCGGAATCGTTTCGAATTTTCTAACGGGCCGGGCCGGGCCGGCAGATTTAGAATAGTTTTTTCAACGGGCCGGTCCGGGCCGGGCCGACAAACAACATAAACGAACCGGGCCGGCAAAAAAATTGAACGGCCAGACGGTCCGGGCCGATAAAAAAAAATTTCGGGCCTGCCGGCCCGTTTTCAAGATTTAAGCAGAAACAATAAAATATGAGCTATTTTCAACGAAAATGGTTTTAACGAGGATAAGTATAAATGTGGCCATACTAGTTTGACAGCATCAATATAAAAATGCACAGTCTATCGGCATCTGAGAATTACATTATGTGTAACCCGTTTTAATATTTTTTTAGCTGACTCATGCCGGTCCGAGATCACGCTTGCATTATTTATCTACATATAGACTGGCCGGACCGGTACTAGACTTAATTATTGGCAGAAAACATGATTTGTAAAATTATTAACAGCGATAAAGAACTTATGTTACCTTAGTCTTCGGATATATATACTTCTTGATGATTTTTAAATTAATTTCTCAATAATGCGAAAATTTGTCACATTTTCTGATTAATTTTATATTGTAAAAGTATAAAAGTGATAAGCCTAACTATTGAAGGGATTTGGAATCGAATAACGTTTTTTCATTTTGGTAAATAAAATACTTGTATAACCTTGTTGAGATATAATAGTTTCTCAAATGATTGCAGGTTTTTCTCCCTTCCCTTGCTATTGCTTCCGGAAATTCTATTCAAAACGCTAATTATGACAGTATTTTATTTGTTTGCAGTATTTTTAAATTGCTTGTATCAAAAAATGGATAACGCCATTCGATTATATAGCTTCTGAATAAAAATATCTGCTAATCTTATGCGTTTCTGAGAAAAAAAAATGAATTTAGAAATGTATCAGAAAGGAGCTTCTTTGAATTTAAGAATGAATTTAGATTTGAAATCTATAATAAAATGATATAGAAATATATTTATAAATCTTCTTTTATTAAACAGCTTCAAAATTAACAATGTTTTTAGCTTTCTTTCTTTTTTCTTTTATTCTAAGCCATATTAATTATTTAATGAATCTTTATTCGAATGTTGAAAGCCTAATCTAAGTAATCATTAATGTTGTTAATGTGTATTTGCTGTAAAATCATTCCATAGATATGTATACAGTATTCTTTAAAGGAATCTTAGTTATATGATAAAAATCTGAATATTTTAGAAATCGTAGAAATTGTAACGGGCCAAAACGGGCCGGGCCGGGCCTGATTTCGCTGATTCTGTACGGGCCGGGCCTAAAATATAAAAATTTAAACGGGCCGGGCCGGGCCTGGAAATTCCGGCCCGTTCAGACCTCTAGTATGCCATTCCATTAAAAAAAATTAGTGGTGTCTAAAAGCTTTAAATAAATGATGAACTAAGCAAATTCGTCTTGCCCGAACGGCGTACGGGCAAATCAGTTAATTGGTTAAAACCCTATTAATGGAAATTTCCAATCCAAAATAATGGCTAAAAGTTTGAAGTATGGTGACTTCGGCTTTTGCGTTATATTGTTGCAGTCTTGTTATGAACTTTCAGTCCATCATGAAATTGTTGCAACTTTGCAGGTTTTGCAAAACAAGTCTGCTACAAATTTTCTGCAAATTAAAATTGTTATGTGGGAAATAAAATCTTATACAAGGTTATGCAAAAAACTGTATAATGCCCCCTTATCATAGTAATTCACGGAAGTGTGATTTCAGTGGTATTAAGCGTATTTCTGCCTGAATAAAATTTCAACTTAATATATTGTCTTTTAAGAAATAGGTAATATACAGAGCTGTACAAAAGATTTCAAGTACGTTTCTGCCCATTTGTAGAAATTTCTATAGGTGAAAATTTTATTGTGTTATGTTTTTTCTAACTAAACAAAATTTAAGCATAATACAAAGAATAAATATATATATCTTTAAATCATTTACAGAGGTGTAGAAAAGAAATGGAGTAATTTTTCGGCTTTATACAGAAGTTGTTGAAATCAAATGCGTTATGTGTTTTCTAAGATGTTTACTTAGAATATTTTTTACCTTATTAAAGGACAAGGTTTTGTTTAAGTATTCTGCAAGTCTTGGAAAGTGTTTCATAATCTGAGTTTGAGGCATTATATTTTCTTTCTTATTTATTTTAAACCCGAAAGTCTCTGCGATTAACACAGCCAAAATCGACTAATTTTGTTTGTTATTTGCAAATGTGAGAGACGAATTATAGAACACAAATTAAAGAAAATAGTTTCTTAATCATAGTAAATCGCAAAAACAAATAAAACAAGTTGGAAATTGTACGTGAAGCGTAGCAAATAAGATGCGTTCGTACGATAACGAAATTTTAAAAATATCACTCTCATATATCAATTTCATAAAATTTTAAATAGTTAATTACAATTAAAATGCGCACCAAACAATGTTCTCCCTATACCATTATATAAAGGAGTACTTTTGTGTGGCCTTGTAAATCAATAACAAATGTTCTTTGAACCACAGATAAGCAAAATGTATATTATAAAATGTACTTTATAGATGCATATCAATTTTATCACGTTCGAATGAGTGTAACCCTGACCATTAAAATGCATTTTAAACATTTTCTCCCCCATTGACCGTAATGTAACGGAATCCTTTTGATTGTCCCTGTAATTGATCTATGCATCCGATTTTCATAAAATTTGAAATGACAAAATTATGTAATAACTGTGTATTTTAAATTCCAAAAGGCTCGGTTGGGTAGTTTTTGCGTTGTTATATGCGGACGGACGGACAGACAGACGGACAGACAGACGAACGGACTGAACGACAACTATAGATGCTGCGTATTTAGATAATTACGAACGCACCTAACAAGAAAATTAGCTAAACAGTTGAGAGAAACTCATGCTGCAATGAACGTTTTTCCCGTATTAGCAACTTGTTTTTTCTAATCATGATTTGCCCGTACCATGTACGGAATCCATACCCCAATCATAATTTATTATTTCCACTAGTAAAATTTTATTGTAAATTTTGCATTATTTAATCCGATCACTTTTCTGATTATATTAGCCAAAAATTTCTGTTTTGATTAACGGTGAAAAATGATTGAAAATTCTGCAAAAAATGTGAAAATAACAGACATTATTTGAAAGTTTTTTTTTTTTTTTCAAAAATATTGAAACGTTAGTGCTTAATAATACTTTCTAATTCATTGTAGGTGGACTACAATCCGAAATATGCGACATTTTAATTACAAATAAAGATTATTTTTACTACTTTATGAATGCGTTGGAAAGTGTTTCATAATCTACGCGTAACCGCTTTTTAATGCAAAATTTTTCTTCTATTTAACACAGAAAGATTCAGATATACTTCAGACTTCCCAATTCTCTACCGAGAACAACAACTATTTTTCAAATGATTAAAAAAATACTTAAACAGTACAGAAGAACTTCGAGCTTTAATTAATGTTTCCTGCGGTTTTGTAAAGCATTCTAATTTCATTGTCGGTGGATAAAAGTCTATCTCTCACAGATTTCAAAATATGCGAGGTTTTAATAACGAATAAACAGTGACTATTTTTATAATATTTTGGATAAGTTGGAAAGTGTTTCATAATCTACGCTTGACCTTTTTCTAATGCAGTTTTCTCTCTTTTTCTTTTCTTTTATCAACTTCTAACATGAAAGTCTCTATGATAAACACGGTCGGTACTTATAAGTTATCCCGTCGACCAAAAAATTATCGCCAAACTATAAGATTAAATGCCAATAATGGATGATCGTGAATGTCACATTCAATGACATTAAATGCGATTCACGTGTTTAAAATGTCATTAAGTGATTTTTATTTCGACTTTTTATTAATATTTTTATTAATATTCTACTAATTATTTATTTTTTCGTTATTAAAATAAAAATTATGTCAACATGTATAATTTGGCTATTAGTTTGGCGATTTGTATAATTTGGCGAAATTGGTAGCCTAGAAATAACCTAGAAGTACCACACGGTCAAAGTCGACTAATTTTGGTACTTATATGCAAATGTGAGCTACAAACTATAGAACATAAAGAAAAGAAAAAGTAAAAGTACATAAGTAAAAGTTTCTTAATCATAATATTTCACTAAAACAAACATAAAAAAATAGCTAAACAGTACAGAAAAATTTCATTCTTTAATTTGAATTTCCTACTATTTAATAATGCTTTCTAAAATTTAATAATTTCATTGTCATTCCAGTTATCTCAATCCCAATCACTAAAATCACTAAAATCACTAAAGTTCCAATCACTAAAACAAATATAAAAAAGTTAGCTAAACAGGATAGAATGGACTATCATTCCAGTATTCGAAATATGCGACATTTTAATTTGCACACGGTCAAAGCCGACTAAATTTGCTAGATATATGTAAATGTGTATGATAAACTGTAGTACATAGAATAAAGAAAATAATTTCTTAATCATAAAAATCGTTAAAACAAATATAAAAATAAATTAGCTAAGCAGTATAAAATAATCTCGAATTTTAAATAACGTTTTCTATTATTTAATAATGCTTTCTAATTTCATTGTTGGTGGATAAAAGATTATGATTCCATCATTACCAGTATTTGAAATAAGCGACATTTTAATTATGAAAAAACGGTGACAATTCTTCCAACTTTCGAAATGTGTTCGAAAGTGTTTCATAATCTACGCTTGATCCCTTTCTAATGCAGTTTTTCCCTTCTTTTTTTTATTCCAGAAAGCTTCTATGGTTAACACGGTCAAGCCAGCTAATTTTACTAGTTATATGCAAATGTGAGCGACAAACTATAGAACATAAATTAAAGAAATTAGTTTCTTAATAAATCACTAAAACAAATATAAAAAAGTTAGCTAAACAGTTTAGAAGAATCTCGAGCTTTAATTAAAATTTCTTACGATTTAATAATGCATTCTAATTTCATTGTCGGTGGATAAAAGGCTATCATTCCGAGTATTCGAAATATGCGACATTTTAATTACGAATAAAGCCCGAGACTCAAAAGCTTTTGATGTTTTATTTAAGAATTCAGATCACAGGCTTTTGATTCTGTTTTATTCGACATTTTTTATCATAAGACTCTTTGATTTTATAAAGCGAAATATTTTGTTTCATGAAATTCTTTACAAAGATTGATACATTTTTTTATACAGAGGAGCATCGTTTATACGACGTCGAAGGGACTACCGAAAAACGACGTATAAACGATAACGACGTATAATCGATTTTCAATTCCAAAACTAGAATTAACTTTGTTTAAACTTAATTTTAATGTTTAACGTGATGATTTGCATGAATTTGTAAATTAAACAAGCAAAATAAACAATTAACCAAAAAAATGGGGGGGGGGAATTAGTAAGCAATTTAAATGTGCGTACCATTATTTATGTTTCACCGAAAGGTTCCTCATTTGCAGTACATCATTTCCTTTCCATTTAAAGTCAAAGATAAAAAACTCCGCGTGGCCAATTAAAAGTTGCCAATACTGATAACAGTTAGAAAGATAGTCTATTTGCAACTTAAAAGAAGTCGGGAAAGCTGACCATCCACGAAAAAAGAATGACCCCTCACAGTGGGTAATCTGTTACACGTAAGCTGATTTTTCAGACTAATCGAACACCAGCCCACATTTTTATAATGTAAAATGCATTTAAACTTAAACACCCTCTTTGGTGTCATTCATAGCTGCCAACTTCCGCTTGTTCGTAAAATACACAAGAAAAATAAACAAAAATAAACCTATACAAAATCGGAAAATCGACGTATAAACGATTTTGGGCGTCGTATAAAAGATATATTTTTATATTAAAATGAATAGGAATGAATCGGGACCACATTAAAACGTCGTATAAATGTAAACGTCGTATAAGTGATCGTCGTATAAACGATGCTTTACTGTATTTTATTAGCATTTAGAATATTACTGAAAGTACATTATTCTGAAATTATTTATAAAATGAATTAAATAAAGTACTTTTCTATTATTCTATTGTATTAGACTTATGTTACATTGAACACAATACAGAGTGATTTTAAATTCATGATAAAAATTTAAGGGCTGACATAGGATACTGTAAGAGTCATTTATTGTATGGGAATGTATTGGTGCAAGTGAGGCGTTGAAAAACAAACACAAAAGGCTAATTTAATTTTTTTTCAAAATTTTTTATTCATACCAAAAAAATTTGTTACTACTTTTTCCTTTATTTGACGCGGACATTTCAATCTTTTTCTTTTTATGTATATTAAACTTGTTATTTCAATTTACTTTCTTGCACTTTTTGTTAACTCCTCCTGGGTTACCAGACCACGCGGTCGACGAGCTCTTTTTTGATTCGTATTCCCTTTATCCTTATGTTTTTTGTATATACAGTAAAGCATCGTTTATACGACGATCACTTATACGACGTTTACATTTATACGACGTTTTAATATGGTCCCGATTCATTCCTATTCATTTTAATATAAAAATATATCTTTTATACGACGCCCAAAATCGTTTATACGTCGATTTTCCGATTTTGTATAGGTTTATTTTTGTTTATTTTTCTTGTGTATTTTACGAACAAGCGGAAGTTGGCAGCTATGAATGACACCAAAGAGGGTGTTTAAGTTTAAATGCACTTTACATTATAAAAATGTGGGCTGGTGTTCGATTAGTCTGAAAAATCAGCTTACGTGTAACAGATTACCCACTGTGAGGGGTCATTCTTTTTTCGTGGATGGTCAGCTTTCCCGACTTCTTTTAAGTTGCAAATAGACTATCTTTCTAACTGTTATCAGTATTGGCAACTTTTAATTGGCCACGCGGAGTTTTTTATCTTTGACTTTAAATGGAAAGGAAATGATGTACTGCAAATGAGGAACCTTTCGGTGAAACATAAATAATGGTACGCACATTTAAATTGCTTACTAATTCCCTCCCCCCATTTTTTTGGTTAATTGTTTATTTTGCTTGTTTAATTTACAAATTCATGCAAATCATCACGTTAAACATTAAAATTAAGTTTAAACAAAGTTAATTCTAGTTTTGGAATTGAAAATCGATTATACGTCGTTATCGTTTATACGTCGTTTTTCGGTAGTCCCTTCGACGTCGTATAAACGATGCTCCACTGTAGTTAGATTGAATTCTATTCATTGTGTACATTTTTTTTTTTTTTTTTTTTACATGATTATAATATTTTTTGCTAAAAGTTAAAATTTTCTCATTTTATATTATATATTTTTGCAAATAATACTGTTCTTTGGACAATTTATTCTGTTAAACTATATTGTATGGTCTCTGTAAAGAGTCTTTTTTTTTTAATTGGGGCGTTTTCCCTGCTGTAGCCTTTTCGCCTATTTATGGACTGGCTAGCTCAGTTTGTGGATCTAATGGACATTTTTTTCTTTTTCTTTTTCATTTTTTTATGTACTAAGTTAAACTTTAATTAATTTCTGTATTTATTTTCTAAATCTCTATTTTCTGTAGCCACCTGTCACGTTTGAACAACTTTATGGCTCCCATTGCTTCGAAATGCACTGTACTTAGATATCCTGGATGTAATTTTGCTCAGCAACTAGGAAGTCCAAATAACAGACTACATTGCTCCATTGATTACATAAAAAAAAGTTCTATGCAAATTTCCGATATGAAATCAAAATTTTTGAATTAAAAAACGCAAATTCGGGTACTCAAGTGTTTGACAGATTTGCCAGTTTAGTTGAATTTTTAAATTCAAAAATTTAAATTTCATACTGTAAATTTTCGAGGAGGATTTCTTTCTTTGTAGAATCATGAACAGTGCTGAACAGTAGAGCAGTTTAAAGGGGTTACCCAGTTGAAATCAACTTTACACCCGATCTAGAAAAATATGATATTTTATTATTTTTGAACTAGTCATTAAAAGAGAAAAATGTAGTAAATGCTACTAAAGTGAAGGTAAAATGAATGATATTAAATAAAACAGCTATAATTGAAAAAGAGAAATACGTTACGTTAATATTAACGATTAAAAATAAATTAAGTATATACTTAAAAATATAATCTAACTGTAGTTATATGATTACTAAAAATTGTCGAATCATGAAATGTGTTTCGTAAATAAGAAAAAAAGTATTATAGAATTTTTCTGGTATGAATGAGAAATTAAAAAAAAAAAAAAAAAAAAAAAAAAAAAAAAAAAAGAGCAAATTAGCTTCCTGGTGTTTGTTCTTTAAAACACGTTACTTGCGCTTATACATTCCTTTACAATAAATGATTGTTAATGTGTCCTGTAGCATGAAACAAAGTTTGTACTATGCATTTAGAATCGCCCTGTATATAATATTGGATATGCTAAATTACATTACGACACTACATTACTGACATCCATTCACTTGAAAAGAAGACTTTACTATAAAAAACTTTACTATGAAGTAATTAAGGTACTACTCTGTTATTCCGTCGACCAATTTCGCCAAATTATATAAATCGCCAAACTAATAGCGAAATTATACATATTGTTATAATTTTTATTTTAAATAACGAAAAAACAAATAATTAGTAGAGTATTAATAAAAATACTAATAAAAAAGCGAAATAAAAACCACCTAATGGCATTTTAAACACGTGAATCGTATTTAATGTCATTGAATGTGACATTCACGATAATCCATTATAGGCATTTAATCTTATAGTTTGGCGATAATTTTTTGGTCGACGGGATAACCTAGAAGTACCGTAATTAAAAATAAAAGAATTTAGTATAAAGTAAACTATTAAAGAATAACAATGGTTTACTCAACCCTTTATCTACCGACAGTACTTATAAGTACCATAAAAATTACTTATTATAAAATTCTTTTAATTCGTCAACTAGTTGTAATACTGTTTAGAATGAGTTACAGATATATTACATTATTTTGTTCCAAAAGCATTATTGGTTACACAAAAAATAAATATTTTTAAAAGGATGATTTCTTTTGCCTTTGCATCTTTTCAGCTTTCTTGGCGCTGAGGGCAGGGGATAGGGATTTTTCAGTTCGAAAGTATTTCTATATTTATATTGTAAAAGCGTCATATTTGTACATTTTATAATTCTACAAAATATTAAGAAAACAATTTAAAATAAAAGATTTGAGTGGATTATAAATATTGCACAAGATTCCTGTAAATTAAAATTTAATTAATCCTTCTAAATCGTTCAATCCTTACGAAATCCTTCAAAAATTTATTAAATGATTATGTAAAAATTTTAATTTAATTTAAACAATGTACGTAAAATGCTTTAGAATCTAAAATTTTCATGAATTCATAATGCGGCAGATAAAGGGTTAAAAAGATTTAAAAATTAGGAAGTGCAATGGGACAATTCCTTAAGTTTTAAGCGTACTCAAACTCCTTTCTAGAAGATAAGTTGAAAGTTCTGCACTTAAATTTCCAATGATTCTCAAATTATTATGTTTACAAAAAAGCACAATCCTCACTAAAAGCTAAATGATTAATGAAATTGTTTGAGCCTCAAAACTCTTCTATTGAAGTCAAAAAATAAATGTTTTACCGAATGCGAAATTTTTTTTTCCGAGCACCTCCGTCATTCCAAACCCAAGCTCGCACTCTGATTGGCTGTTGCTCTCGGCACTGTTTTCACGTAACTTGGCGATAACCATACTTGGCGAAAAATACTTCGCTCATAAGTGAACGAGTAAACGTAAAACCTATTCTACTCATTCTTATTCTTCCTTTATTCTTATCCTCTTGGTGTGTGTAAAAACTTTTAAAGAGTACAGCTTTCAGTAAGACACGTTCCATCCAATGCTGCAAGAGAAAAGTTACTTTGTACTCGGTTCGGAAGGAAATCAAACTCCTCCACGGAAACATCTATCGCTATGCCAAGTATGATTATCGCCAAGTTACATGAAAACAGTGCCGAGAGCAACGACCAATCAGAGTGCGAGCTTGGGCTTGGAACGACGAAGGTGCTCGGAAAAAAAATTACGCTTACCGTATGTTTAAGCAAATTATCCTTCTTACGTATTTATAACTCCACGTAGCTTAAATGGCAAGATGTAACTTGATGACCGTATCTATAGTAACTAGTCAAGATCCACTCCGGATCCGTTGAATTGAGTTAACACATCGCTATATTTATCCACTACACAATCACATTTTATTTTATTCAACAACATACAACTGACTTGTATGCTTGACATGAAAGCTCGCTTATAAATCACAGTCAATATACAAGGTCTAGATAGTACAAGGAGATTTTTCAACACGAGAGAAATACAATCTGAAGTTCTCCATCGCACAAAGAGTGTGTGCAATGGAGCCATAGGGAATCGGACCCACAACATTTTATGCTCACAAGCGATTGGAACCGGTCGTTGCAGCAACTGAGAGTTACAAAATTTTCGCATGCGTACTTGAGCCCTGGTTTGTCGTCTGCTCGAAAATCAAAACAGAGCATAGTGTTGCCAGATTGAGAATTTTGTCCCCATTTCGGAGAATTTTGGGGGAACAAGTATTTCTTAGAAAAATGTTTTGGGACTATCAACATTTTTGGGGAAAAACAAAGGAATTTTTTCGACTATTTCATGTAAAGTTTACTTTTAGTTATCTGGTAAACACAGGATCATGTCTCGAATTCCATGTCGAACATTCGAATTTCTATTGTCAAAGCATCTTTTTACAGTTGGACGCGTGTAATTTTGAGCCCAGATTTTCGCATATGATCTCAAAATTTCAGTAATTAAAAAATGCAAAAAGAGCAATTAAAAAATATTACTCCATTAGGCAAAATTTTGACAATTGCAATTTTTAATATTTAGCAATTTTCAAAGCTTTTTTCAGCGGGATCTTCAGCAGTTTTTCATGTTCTATGGCAATTTTTTGCTATCCGGAAATAAAATTGGGTTTCAAACTTTTAACCTAATAGATTTAAATATAAGAAAAGTAATAATTTGGAAATGAACCAATAAAAATCTGCGTAGATATTGCGATACCGCCGAGGGACGGGGGTTACCAGAGGGACACTTGGTTCTGTCGCCAAATGTCACAGAGTTTGTTGCCAAAACTGGCAACTAAAATTAGTCGCCAAAGTGACACCAACTTGGTTTCCGGTATTTTGACAAATTTCCATAGACTCCATAGACTCTCGTTGTGATACAGCAGGTTTTTTGCGTTTTTATTTTATTTGTTTTTATTTATTTATTTATTTATTTATTTATTTATTTATTTATTGGCAGTAAAGGTTCTTCTATCAAAAACTTGAACTGATGATAATGTAATAGATAGTATTTCTTACGAAATCTACGAAATTTTAGATAAAATATTGTTATTTTAAATTACTTAAAAGTTCCAATTAAACAGAAGAACATTTTCTGTATTATCTATATTATAAAGGCCAAACGTATCTGTGCGTAACGCATACCTCATTTTGCGAATGGCAACACTTTCCACTGCAAATTTGATTTAGCAATTTTCGCTATTGCAAACTTTACATTTCTAAACATGGCAAATTTTAAATTTTTACACCGTCGTATAGAGAAAAAAAATGTACTTTAAAATCAATTTGTTCGAAAACTATATCTCAATTTATTTTTGAGATATTGATTTTTTTTTTTTTTTTTTTTAGTTTTTAGTACCAATTTTGTAATTGTGGCAACAGAATCACTTCATTTTCTCATAAAATTGAAAAAAAAGATAAAATAAATAAATAAATGAAAAATAGAAGTTAAAATGCGCAACACTTTCCTATACAATTTCGGTTCTGCAATTTTCGGTATAGCAAATTTTACACTTTTAAACATCGTACATTTTAAATTTTTACGTCGTCGTATAGTGAAAAAAAATGTATTTTTAGATACAATTTGTTTTAAAGCTGTATCTCAATTTATTTTGATATATTAATTTTTTTATAATTTTTAGTACCAATTTTGTAATTGTGGCAACAGAATAGCTCCATTTTCTCTCAAAATTGAAAAAAAGAAAAAAATAGAAATTAAAATGTGTCTGTCATAAAATCCGGTGAATTTCGGTTTTATTTCGTTTAATAATTTGAATAATTGAGTTTTATCGTATTTTGTTAATTTTAGCTTAAAATAATATTTGCTTGAGAGCTAGACTGACTAATATAAAATGTAATTTTTACTGTAACTAATTTTGAAGATTTATTATAAATAAATAAAACAGTTCTTTTTTGAAGATTTCCTTTCGTCCAATTTCGACGGGTTCCACATCGTAATTATAATATCCAAAAAGCTGGAGACTTAGCAGCTCTGTATACAGGGCCGAAGAAAAGTTCTCAATAAGATCCGTTTAATATATGCGAGTAATTCACCAACTTTTCGCACATTATGTAGTTTACATATATATCCCTATATCATATACAGGGGTGCTCAAAAAATTCCTATATTTTAATGAGTATTTATAGTAATTACAGAAATCTTTTTTTATATGTGTTATGAGTTTGTGAAATTTTGTTATAGCACAGTGAATGTATTGGAAAGTATTCGCTAATCTATGTTGTATACATGATTTGTCGTTCTTGGTTAAAAAGAACCTTACTTTCTAATAGAAATCCTGCAATTAAATAAAAAAGAGATTACGATTAAAAAGTAGAGGTGCGAGACTTGGGAGCTATAAAGTAATTTCTCAAAAATAGTTAGACATACAGTGGCGCAAACTTATATGAACCCGCGTGGCCCGAGTCCACCCAATAATTTTGAATCATAGCGAACTCAAAAAAAAAAAAAAAAAATTATAATATAAAAAAAAAATGGTCGCACCATTTTACAAAAATATTTTTCAGCCCACCCGATATTTTTGAGCCAATACAATATTTGTCAAAAGTTGGCGCCACTGTAGACAATCGTATCATATCTTTCTATCGCAAGTGATTAAGTAATATTTTGCCATTATTTCAATCAGGAAAACAGTTTGGGGATTCGGAAAAACGAAGATAAATGTTACAAAATCTTAAATTAATTATTCCAAACAAAACTTAGTTGTTTTTTCTTTTATTCTTTTTCGTCTTTAATGAAATGCTTGCTTTGAATAAGAAATTTATTTATTAATCAAAGCATCGCATCTTTGATCGCTGGCGAATTCCATTTTACCAGTGGATATTAAAATTTTATAGAACTGAGCAAAGCACTTAATTAAAATGAAAGTTAATTTTCTATATTTTTTAAAAAGAATCTTTAGCTTAAAGATAGTTTGTACGAAAATTGTTCTTCTTTAATAAAAAACCACTAGTGTAATTGGTTTTTAATAAATGTAAATAAAAATAAATAGATTTGAATTGACTTCAGAACAATACAAGAACGAAAAATCATACGTTCAGCACAGATTGTGTAACACCATCCAACACATTCAGAATACTGTGTAATAAAACTTTACAGTTTATCAAGCTGAAATATGATGTCCAACAAATCAATTTGAAAACGCAATTTCAGCTATTATTATCAAAAAAATAGAAGTCGAAGAATAGAAAGAAAAAGTTTATAAAGGAGCTGTTTCATTTATTTATAATAAATTTACAAAATTAGTTACAATGAAAAATGCACCTTATATTGGTAAGGATAATTCTTAAACAAATGATATTTAACCTGACATTAACAAAATACTATTTATATAAAATTCAGTTGTAGAAATTGTTAAAACTAAATTTTAATCGAATCATATTGTAAGCAGTAAAAAATAATAAAGAAATTTTATTATGATAAAGTTATCATTTAGTATCTTATGCTAGTATTCCGATATGAAAATAAAGAATACTGCCCAGTTAAACTGATGGCATTGAGCTCACAGGCTACAAATACTAATTGTACATTAAAGCCTTATATTTTCAAGGGTTAATTCCGTTCGAAAAAAAAATTAAGAAGGGGAAACAGCTCTCCCCTTTCCTCTTTTTTTATACTTAATCATTGAACCTCCTATACTATCAAAGACATGCTTTATCATATAAAAAATCTATATCCAAAATTCAGAGCAAATTAGATAATTCTTAATAAAAACCCATTTAGCATTTATATAATTTAAAAGGAGTTATCCCCTTCTTTTATACTTAACCATTAAACTTCCAAAACGATTCAGAGATTTGAACGAAATCTGAAAATTCTGCTTGAAAAACCTATTTATATAAATTAAGAGGGGGGGAGGCATTAGAACCCCTGTTGCCCCTATTTATACTTATTCAATGAACACCTAATAGCAGTCACGGAATCGCCTCATCAGAATGATCCTAATCTAAATTTTGAACGAAAACTTAATTCTGCATGAAAATCCCATTTATATCAACTAACGGGGGGGGGGCATTAGAACCCCTGTTCCCCCTATTTATACTTATTCAATGAAAACCTAATAACAGCCACGGAATCGCCTCATCAGAATGATCCTAATCTAAATTTTGAACGAAAACTTAATTCTGCATGAAAATCCCATTTATATCAACTAACGGGGGGGGGGATTAGAACCCCTGTTTCCCCTATTTATACTTATTCAATGAACACCTAATAACAGTCACGGAATCGCCTCATCAGAATGATCCTAATCTAAATTTTGAAAACTTAATTCTGCATGAAAATCCCATTTATATCAACTAACGGGGGGCATGAGCCCCCCGTTCCCCCTCTTATACATATCGAATGAACTCCAAAAACTAATCAGGGAAGCGCCTTATCAGGATATACCTATATACAAAATTTCAAGTGGATCCGATATTTTTATCATGAGTTATCGCGTTACGCACATACGCACATACATACAGAACGGACGGGCACATAAGCTCTCAGGCTATGATAGCCTGTGAGCTAAAAAAGCAAAGCTTATTCCACTTGGACTCAGTTATAGAATTTTTTCCACGTGAAATCGAAATCCGACATCATTTTTACCACAGTTGAAAAATTTTTATGCATTAAATTTGTCTGGCCGTCTTGCCGCTTGTCTGTCTGTCCACGCTCTATCTCCGATAAATATTCTCGGATTTTCGTGCTATTCATAAAACTAATTTAGGGTCATCAAAGCATGTTTAGTACTGCATATGAAGTATGAACGATTAATGGTTCATTTACAGGAATGAGGAAAAATACTTTGCAGAATGTTTTAATGGGAACAAGCTAGTTAAAATGATGTGAAATTGATATAAATCACCGAAGTTCACTACGATCACGTTAAAAGAGGTAGAAAATTTAGTTCTATCAAGACTAGTACACAGAGACGTCCTAATGGAAGACGGCTTAAAGCGAGGCCCTGTGCTAGGATTTTGCGTATCCCTTTACTTTCAGACGCTTAACATAATCTGATCTACTATACCATCAATTAAAAAAAAAAAAAAAAAGATTTTCGCCTGTATACTATGACCCCGAGGAGCCAGGGTTTAATCCCTTAGCTATTATAAAGAAGAAACATTTGTTTGTGTGTTTGTAGGGGTAATTTCTTGAAAAATTGAACCAATTTCAAAAGTAATGGTGGTAAATTGGTGATGAAAGTCCCTCTTCCAACATAGGCTATATTCTATGTCATGACCACTATCTTTTCTTAGCTAAAATAATAAATTTATATTAAAGATTTTCTATTATACCTTCTTCTTCTTATCAAAGAAAAAATATTTTGTGTCCAGGTTCGAGGCCTTTCTAGGCGCGACTCCCTGTGCGGCCGCATCTGTCACCTAAGGATGGCTCTGCTAGTACTTATCTTGCAATTTTTAGATCGAGCGTTGACTCTCACGTGCTTCCTTTAGCAATAAGATCTACAAATGGAACAAATTAACTTTTAGGGATTGTTTGTGATTCATATTACTCAAATCTCCTCTATGCTGAATCTCGCGTATTTCTTACACATAATATTAGCAATTGTCATTATTACCCACTCCAGCGTTATTACCCCAGGACACTTTAAAGTTTCTTTATAAAATACTAGTGTTTTTATCAGGGATGAGATTTCTCCGCTTTTTTTTAATACCAATATAAACTTGGAGAAAATAATATTTTATTTAGTTCGAAAATAATGCGATTTATCAGAAAAACATCTTCTCTAATATTTTACTCGTGTTCAAAAAAGACGAGAAATCTCATCCCTATTTTATTTATTCTAAAGACCGTGTTTAACTATAGATGCCAACGTTTCTTAATTATTCCAGAGCCTGATCCGAAATTTTCATGCCAAAACCGAAAAAATACATAAGAGAATGTATTTTCATTCTATGAAGTAGATATTTCGACGTTATATTGAAATTGTTGGTTAACTCTTTCCGGCACGGGTAAAATCTGTTAATAAAATGAGAAATTATCCACTGACACCGGAATTCACAAAAGAATTTTTTGAATATTTTGAAATGCTTAATTTACGCTTTTATTGTAATAGGAAAAATTTACTAAAATATTATTGGTGCCAAGTTTAGAATTAAAATTAGGTATTCCAGACCGGGCACAGTGTGCCGGAAAGGGTTAAATGAAATTTCCGATTGAAAACATGTTTATGTTAGATCAAACTCCGGAAAATTACGAGATGTTGATTTCTATTATAGTTTGATCGCTTGAGGGGCAAGCAATAATGCCTTTGTAATATTGAATTCCCACCAGAAAAATCGAAAAATTTTGCTTTAAAAGAGAGAAAGCAATTTTCTCAACATTTTGCCGTCAACGTTAAAAATATAAAATTTCGTTAAAAGTTTCTGATGAGAATCTCGTTTAAATTACATAGATTAAAATATATCCCACAGCCCCTTAAGGAGTTAACCCCTTAAGGAGTTAACCCCTTAACTAATTTGCCCAGACTCCGTTCGGGCAAGACGAATTTGCTTAATTCATCATTTAAAACTTTTTGACACCACTATTTTTTTTTTTAAGTAATTTCATACGAAGCAGAAATGTTTAGACTAGATATTACGAATATTTCATTTAAACAAGTTGGAAATTGCACGTGAAGTGTAGCAAATGAGGTGTGTTCGTACGATAACGAAGTTTTTAAATATTCAGATCTTGCTGATATAGTAGAGCGTACTTTGGATAAAGTATAGTGGTCGAAATCTTTGTGTTACTGTAAATATGCAGGGAGTAATTTTTATTATACTTCATTAACGTATATCTTATTCATAAAATGTGAAGTAGTTTAATATAATTAAAACACGCCCCAAAAATTTTTTCCCCGTATAACATTATTTAGTGGAATACATTTGTGTGGCTCTGTAATTTAATAATAAATATTCTTTGCATCACAGATTGTGCAAAATGTATTTTTTACTACATGCATCATAGATTCATGTCAATTATATTATATTTAAATGAGTGTAACACCATTAAAATGCATTTGAAACTTTTTTTCCCATTGACCGTAATGTAACGGAATCCTTTTGATTATCCCTGTAATTGATCTATCCATCCGATTTTCATAAAATTTGAAATGACAAAATTATATAAAAATTATATGTTTTAAATTTCAAACGTTTAAAATGCATTTGAAACTTTTTTCCCCATTGACCGTAATGTAACGGAATACTTTTGATTGCCCCTGTAATTGATCTATGCATCCGATTTTCATAACATTTGAAATGACTCGACAAAATTATGTAACAAATATACGTTTTAAATTTCAAACGATTAAAATGCATTTGAAACTTTTTCCCCCATTGACCGTAATGTAGCGGAATCCTTTTGATTGTCCCTGTAATTGATCTATCCAGCCGATTTTCATAAAATTTGAAATGACTCGACAAAATTATGTTATAATTATGTATCTTAAATTTCAAACGATTCGGTTGGGTAGTTTTTGCGTTGTTATATGCTGACGGACGGACAGACGGACGGACTGAGCGACAACAATAGGTGCTACATATTTACATAATTACGAACGCACCTAAAAATAGTGGTGTGAATCCGCTATTTTCAATTTATTGAATGCAAAAGAAAGAGCCAGTTAAGGGGTTAAATACTGTGACTATTATTTTACAAAAAAAATCTGATAATAAAATCCTCTGTGGTGTACTAATCCCACCTCGCATACAGCTTTAAAAAAAAAAAAAAAAAAAAAAAAAAAAAAAAACATAGAAAAATTTACCTGTAATTTTGAACGATATTTATATCTGTTCCAAAAAGAACATGGGAAAATACTTTAGGTATTTTTACAACCCGTTTCGAAATATTTTCCTATAGTATATTTTTGGACAGGTCAAAAATAGCGAGTATGAGTTATCGAATAGATAAATGACGTTGATGTGTCGTTGGGAAAATGGAAACATGAAACCTGGACTGAAATGATTGACAGAAATGCCATTAAAATATTTTTCTAGAAAATGTGTTGCTCAAAATAAAATCTCTCTTAAAACTATTTTACCATAATTTTTTCTGTTTCGTTAAAAGTTTCTGGTGAGAATGCCATTTAACCCTTCGGACTCCGGTACCTCTTACACAAATTTTATTAGATAAGAACCACTTTTTAAAAAGAACTTTCCTTGAATTAGACAATTTCAAAAAATTCTCTGATTAATTAAGGAAAATTTTATTTTTCTTTATTACTGGCACAGAGTATGAAACAGAGAATCAACTTTCATACACTGTAATGGCAACTTTTTTAACATGGGATTACGCATAGACAGTAGCGATACGAACGGATCACTCTGAAACTAAGATCATAACATAAGAAAGGTTGCTAATTCGGCGAAACATCGCTTCCTTGGCGACAAATGATAAGGGAAAAAGAAAAAAAATACAGCGACGGCTTGCTGCTTCTTGTTTTGAAATTTATGAAAGAATTATTTTAATATGAAATAACTTTGACGTATTCGTCTTGCAAACAATAGATGTGTCTCTTCTTAACATAACGACCTAATAATTTAAACTTGAAAATTCAAGAAGAATAACAGTAATAATTACGAATCAATATAAGCGCGGAAATCTAAGATCAAATAGCATAAGCACGTGTGCAAAGATAATGAAATCTGCATTCAGCAAGAAGTGCCAAGCCAGAATATGGTTACAGTTAAACAGAAATCACGAGGATAAAAATCGACAACGCGATGGTTTAGTTTTTAAGTGATCCACTGAGGGCGTTATTTTCAAGCCGAGTTGAGGCTCTGTCCGTACTCTGTGATTATTGTTGCCGGAAGCAAATTTTGGAAGAAAAGATAATGTCTCCACAGCGGAGACAACGGAGTGCCAAGGGTTAAATTAGATAGGATAAAATATATCCCAACGCCCTCAAGGGGTTGAATACTGTAACTATTACTTCATAAAATATCTGATAATCAAATCCTTTGTAGTGTACGGATATCGTCTTTCCTGCAACTTGAAAAAAAATGAAATATAAAATAATTTACCTATAATTTAAAAAGATATTTATATCTGTTCCCAAAAGAACATGGGAAAATACTAAAGGTATTTTTACAACCCGTTTCG
The DNA here is from genome assembly GCA_964019185.1 of Maratus speculifer. Taxonomy (NCBI): domain Eukaryota; kingdom Metazoa; phylum Arthropoda; class Arachnida; order Araneae; family Salticidae; genus Maratus; species Maratus speculifer. Next base: position 150,646,462 of record OZ025301.1, on the reverse strand, counting down.
AAGGATTTCCTGTAGTATATTTTGGACAGGTCAAAAATAGCGAGAATGAGTTATCGATAGATAAATGACGTTGATGTGTCATTGGGAAAATGGAAGCATTAAACCTGGACAGAAATGATTGACAGAAATGCCATTAAAATATTTTTCTAGAAAAATGTGTCGCTCAAACTAAAATAGCTCTTATAGCTATTTTACCATAGAAATATTCAAAAGTTTTATTATTATTATTAAATTTTTAAAAGAAAAATTGAATGATTAGGTTGTTAATCAGAAGCTTGTTTACAGTTACTTGTAAAAATAATTTAGTATTCGTTTGTTATAAAGTGTCCCGAAGATTACGATTTCGTCAAGATCTTCGCGAAGCTTATGTATGCATTACACATTTCGGATATAATATAGTATCTGAAATCTTTTGTGTGTCCTTTTATATACGAAATGTTTTCTATTATACAGGTATTAACTTGTAATAAACCTGGGCAATATATCAATTTATAAAAGGTGAAATAGTTTAACATAATTTAAACGCACACCAAACAATGTTTCCCTCTATGCCATTATATAATAGAATACTATTGTGTGACCCTGCATATTAATAAAAAATATTCTTTGCACCACACATTGTGCAGAATGCATATATTAGTATATATTTTATAGATACATACGAATCGTATTGTGTTCGAAAGAATGTAAATATTAATAAAATGGTAACCAATAAAATAGAATGTAAACATCAATAAGGAAATATAGAAAAAAATTACTAGTAATTTTGAAAGATATTTCTATCTGTTCTCAAAAAGTACATGGGAAAATACTTAAGGTATTTTTACAAGCCGTTTCGAAAGATATCCTATAGTATATTTTGGACAGGTCAAAAAAATCGCGAGTATGAGTTATCGATAGATAAATGGCGTTGATGTGTCATTGGGAAAATGGAAACATGAAACCTGGACTGAAATGATTGACAAAAATGCCATTAAAATATTTTTCTAGAAAATGTGTTACTCAAAATAAAATATCTCTTATACCTATTTTACCATAGAATTATTGAAAAGTCTTATTACTATTGTCAAATTTTTAAAAGAAAAATTGAATGATTATGTTTTCACCGGAAGTTTGTTTATAGCTATTTATAAAAACAAATTAGTGTTTGTTTGTTAAAGCGGCCCCGAAAATTACGATTTGACCAAGATCTTCACGAAACTTATGTATGCATCACACACGACGGAAACAATACAATATATGAAATCTTTTGTGTGTCGCTATAGATACGAAATTATTTCTATTGTACAGGAATTAACTTGCAATAAACTTCAACAATCTATATCAATTTATAAAAGATGGAATAGTTTAATGTAATTAAAACGTACACCAAACAATGTTTCCCTACCATTATGTAATAGAATACTATTGTGTGGCCTATATATTAATAAAAAATATTCTTTGCACCGCACATTGTGCAGAATGTATATATTAGTATATATTTTATATATACATACGAATTGTATTGTGTTTGAAAGAATGTAAACATCAATAAAATATACTTGAAACTATTTTTTCCCATTGACCGTAATGTAACTGAATACTTTTGATTATCCCTGTATTAGAATTATAGATCCGATTTTCATAAAATTTGAAATGACTCTACAAAATTATCTAATAAATATGTATTTCAGATTTCAAGTTGAGTAGTTTTTGCGTTGTTAGATGCGGACAGACGAACGGATTGAAAGACGACTATAGCTGCTACGTATTTTAATAATTATGAATATACTTAAAAATTTGGTAATCAATTTCTCTGTTGGCTATACTACAAATCACGGCTCACTTACGGCTTAAAAAATATTGAAATATAGAAAAATTTACCTGTAATTTTGCAAGACATTTATATCTGTTCCCGAAAGTACATGGGAAAATACTTAAGGCATTTTTACAACCCGTTTCGAAAGATTTCCTGTAGTATATTTTTGGACAGGTCAAAAATAGCGAGTATGAGTTATTGATAGATAAATGGCGTTTATGTGTCATTGGGAGAATGGAAACATTGAAACCTGGACTGAAATGATTGATAGAAATGCCATTAAAATATTTTTCAAGAAAATGTGTTGCGCCCAAAATAAAATACCACTTATAGAGATTTTATCATACACTGAAAAAAAAATGAAGTACATAAAAATGAGTAAATGGATGTACTCATTTCGAAATGAGTAAGTTTGGATAAAAAATGATCACATTGCTTCCTCAATTTTGAAACATCATATGTTATCAAATCCGAACAAACGATAATTTTGTACCCTCTATTGGTTTATTTCGTGCATGGCGTCATAAAAGATGCTTATTAATTTAAGTTTTAAATTATGCATAATATTTTAAAATAATTTAAGATTGCTTGCAAATAATGCTTTTGTCATAAAAGAATATGGAATTTAGGTATTTTGCTAATAATTTTGCTATTTTTCTTGATAAATAATCAATTAAACTTTTATTGTTAATAATTTTGAGCAAGAAATAAATGTCAGCCTATTTATAGTTTAATTTGTAAGTTCAAGGGGCATTTCAAAGTGATTTATGCTTGAACACAACCATGGAATCAAAAATGGGTACACGTGTTTCTCGATTTTGAGTACATTTGATCAGAGCTATTTTGAGAATGTCAAATACTTAAAATTGAGTACTTTTTACTCAATTTGGAGAATCCACTTTTTTCTGTGTAGAAATATTCAACAGTTTTATTATTATTATTAAATTTTTAAAGAAAAAATGAATGATTATGTTTTCGCCGGAAGTTTGTTTATAGCTACTTATAAAAACAAATTAGTGTTTGTTTGTCATAAGCGGCCCCGAAAATTACGTTTTCGCCAAGATCTTTGCGAAACTTATGTATGCATCACACACTTCGGATACAATACAGTATCTGAAATCTTTTGCGTGTCCCTATAAATACTAAATGCTTTCTGTTATACAGGAATTAACTTGCAATAAACCTCAGCCATTTATAAAAGGCGAAATAGTTTCATATAATTAAAACGCACACCAAACAATGTTTCCGTCCAGTGTTGCCAGTGGGCGACTTTTTTAAAATTAAGATTTCTTGATTCGCACCACTGTTTTGAATTCCGTTTGTTTTCGTCTTTATTAATATGTCATTTAAAAAGGCGCATTTTACTACTTCAAAAAAAGTGGCTCCAGTCAAGAATTTAAATTTAATATAAGTAGCCCATCTGGCAACATTGTTTCCGTCTATACCATTATATAGTAGAACACTATTGTGTAGCCTTGTATATTAATAAAAAATATTCTTTGCACCACACATCGAGCAAAATGTATATATTAGTATTGTTACAGCGTATATGGGGTTCTTTCGATCTTATGGTTAGACAACTTCAAACTCTTTGCTCTTAGAAAAGTAGAAAATAATTTATTTACAGATCTTCAGAACAACAGAGTCCTCGAAACTCACAAATATTTCTAGATATTCAAAAATAATTGTTCAAATCTATCGTATAAGTGCAGATATAGGTTCCAGAGACTCTTTATACAACGTCTCTACACTAAATCACATTCAAAATAACGTAAATAAGACTCAAGCAAACTTGCTTAACAAACGCGTTGTTCACTCAATGACTGACTGGTAAATAATAATAACAGCTCGCATCGCTTCTCTTCTTATATAGACTCGCAGCATGTGCGGGAAATTTCTAGAACCATCTCGAAAAATCCACGGAAGAACAAACAATGTATCAGCATATCTAAAGGGGGGTTACCATTGAGAGGGAAGGGTTACCATCGCCAACACTCGCCAAGTTTGTCGCCAACTTGGCGATATATCGCCAAATTTGGTGACCAAAATTAGTCGCCAAAAGTGACGCCAACTTGGCGATATCTTTATTATTTCGCCAATCTGCCGTAGACATACCCTGAAAATAATGGACAAGTTTGCTTGATAACAGAGACAATGTAACAAAAACTAATATTAGTAAAGGAATGGAGCGTCACGATATATGTTAAAATTATTACGCATTTATATTTGTTAACATATATCTTTAATAAGGACAGGTAAACACAACAAGTAACAAGAAGAACTTAAATTAATTACAGTTAGAAAACAGGTTCGGGCAGTTACAGTTAAATGGATGTTGTCATAGTAACGATTATATTACATCTCCCCTTTCAAAAATGTTTTTTAAGTTCGTTTACAGATCAAGTCTCTTTACAGGCTTTACAACTCTTCCTGATCTTGTAACAACGGGTTTGCTGTCAGTCATATTGGAAGCAGGCACACTTAGATCCTTTCCAGTAGAAATGTTTGGTTTGTCATCGGAAGTAGTAGCAGTAGGATGTTGATTTTTTATTTCTATGGGTATCCTCCTTTTCCTTTCAATTTGAAACTTCAATTTAGTTGGCTTGATTTGGCTAGTATTTCGTCTAAATTCTCCATCAGGCGTCTTCAGATTATATGATCTAGGAGCGGCTTGGGAAGTTACTGTTGCTGGTATCCAATTCCTTGGCGCTTGTTTTAGCATAACACTTTGATTCGGTTGTAATGGAATATTAGAGGATGGCTTAGCATGAAGATCGTGGTAAATTTTTTGTTTCAATCTAGCTTCCGTTAAATTTTCTGTAGTTTGGCTCGTAACTTTAGGCTTTAACAATTCTTCGGCAATTGGAATTGTTGTTCGTAGGCGTCTACTGAAGAGACGTTGAGATGGTGATCCTAAGTTTCCTCTTGGCGTATTTCTAAAATTCAATAATGCTAAACGTATATCTTGGCCTGACAGTTTACATTTTCTTAGCAAATTCTTTGCTGTCTGTACTGCTCTTTCTGCCAATCCATTTCCTTTAGGGTACCGAGGACTTGAAGTTTGATGGTTAAACATCCATTCTCGTGAAAATTCTTTAAATTCAGCAGATGAGTAATTAGGAGCGTTGTCACTTTCTAAAATTCTAGGAATTCCATGAACACAAAACCAATCTTTGAGGATCTCTATTGTAGATTTGCTTGTTAAATCTTTTAAAGGTTTGAAATCAATAAAACCAGAATAACTATCAGTGATAAGTAGATAATCAACATCTTGATAGGTAAACACATCAGATGCAAGAATTTCCCATGGTAGTTTAGGAATCTCCTTTGAAATTAATGGTTCTGTCGGAGATGACTTCTGAGTTTTCTGACAAACTATGCAATTTTCTATCATCGAAATTATGTCTTTGGACATTCCCGGCCAAAACATGGATTCTCGAGCTCTTCGTAGACAACTTGTTATACCCAAATGTCCTTTATGAAGATTTTCTAATGCTTTGGCTCTGAATTTCTCTGGGATAATTATACTAAGGCCTTTAAATATCAAATCTTTTTGAACTGACAGTTCATCCAAATATGGTAGATATTTCTTATATGAGTCTGGAACGGAATTTTTGTTACTAGGCCAACCAGTAGATATAAAGTGCTTCAACAAAATGAGTTCTGGATCTGTATTTGTGAGATCTTGTAAAATTTTTAAACCAGCGTTTGTAGTTGGGATTGAAAACAGAATCTGGTAATTGCTCTCCTGTAATAAATCTTCATTATCGCAATCCCTGCTAAGTAAATCCGCTATGTACATTTCTTTTCCTCGTTTGTAGCAAACTTTTGGAGCATATTGTTGAACTTCTAAAAAGATTTTTCGAAGTCGCGGTGGAATTCGATCTATTGGTTTGTTAAAAATTGATTCCAATGGCTTGTGATCAGTTTCGATGATTACCTCATTTCCATAGATGTACTGGTGGAATTTTTGGCATCCAAATTTCATTGCCAAGGCTTCTTTTTCTATCTGAGGATAAGACTGTTGAGCTTCATTCAGAGCTGTAGATGCGAAAGCTATAGGTCTTCCATCTTGGAGTAGTACAGCTCCTAATGCAAAAGAACTAGCATCAACTGAAATTGTAACACTTTTGTTTGGATTGTAGTACTTAAGTGAAGGCGCTTTCTTTAATAATTCCTTGATTTCTGCTAAATCTCTATCTAATTCATTATTCCAATTCCATACTATGTTTTTCTTCAATAACAATCTCATATTACTATACTCTCATATTACTATACTCTCATATTATTATCTCATATGTGTTTTTTCCGAAAGATTAGGAATAAATTTATGCAGATACTGAATCATGCCAAGTAATCTTTGTAACTCTTTTTTGCTAGTTGGTGTCTTAATTCTGTCTATGGTTTCAACTTTTTCTGGATCAATCATAATACCATCACTTGTTAGGATATGTCCTAGAAACTTTACTTTTTGAACTTCAAATTCACATTTGTCTTTATTAAGTTTTGCTCCTGCATTTCTTAGTGCTTGTAGGACTAATCGAGTATTTGAACGGAGAGTATTTATGTCAGGAGCATGAATCAAGATGTCATCCATTGAATTTTCAACTCCTGGTATGCCTTGTAAAATTTTGGCTATTTCACTTTGAAAAATTTCCGGAGCTGATTTAATACCGAATGGAACTCGAAGAAAGGAATATCTTCCCCAAGGAGTACTGAATGTTAAGAATGGTTGGGTATGAGGCGAAACTTTCAATTGCCAAAAGCCCTTTTTTAAATCTAATTTCGTGAAATATTTTGATCCACTTACATTAGCTGTAACCTCTTCTAAAGTTTTTAAAGGAAATTGCCTTCGCATAAGTATTTTATTCAAATCAGAAGGATCGATGCAAATTCTTATTTTTCCGTTCTGTTTCACGATAACCATGTGGTTACAAATTGGTGTAGCTTCGTCTACTTTCTTAATAATCCCATCCTTAACCATTCTATCAAGCTCCTGTTTCACGATTTTTCTTATCTTAAACGGAACTCTTCTAGGTGGTTTCATCTCTTTTTGAGCGCATTCTTCTGAAAATTCGGCTGTGTATTCAAAATTTTTTATGCACCCAATTCCTTGAAATAAATCCTGAAATTCCTCTTCCAAAGCGTTAACTATTTCAATTCTTTGAATTAATCCTGCTTCGATACAAGTAATTCGACCTAGGACTGGACTGATCCCTCCATGTGCTATTATTAATTTAAGTTGCATATGCTTATCTTTAATTCTACAAGAAACTAAAGATTCTCCTGCCACATCAATAGCATGACCCGAATATGAGAGGAGTTTGCGGATATTTGAAGGTTTTATTTCTAAATGTAATTCTTTTGCTAAGCGAAATGGTATAACATTACACTGAGCACCAGTATCAAGCTTCATAGGAATAGCCTTATTGTTAATTATCACGGTTTCGTACCAATCTGATTTATTAACATCGACGCTTGCTATCATGAAATTTTTATCTTCCGCAATCGTATCGACATTTTCAATTTCTTGTACTTTATACTTTTTTCGGATTTTTGACCTACATTTCTTTGCAAAATGGTTTTGTTTTTGACAAATCCTACATTTCTTGCCAAATGCTGGACATTCATTAATTTTATGGGTACTACCACAATTTCTACAATCAGTTATCATTTTAACGAGTTTAGTATTAGAATTAGGCTTATTTATCTGTGAATTAAGCTTATGCGACTGCATGTATTTTTTCGATATCGCAGAAATTACTGGTTGCGATTTATTGTCATCAACAATATTTTTTAATTGCTTTGAAGCACTTTCAGAAGCTAAACAAATCTGTACGGCTTTATCTAAGTTTAAATCAGCATCGCTTAAAAGCTTTTCACGAACATCGTTGTTTTCAATTCCTACAACAATTCTATCACAAAGTAATTCATCTTGCATAATCCCTAGCTTACAGCGAGAAGCTTGAAGTTTAAGCCTTGTTAAAAAATCGTTGAATAATTCACCTTGCTTCTGTTTAATTTGATTAAATTTGTAACGTTCAAAAGTATAATTAACTTTAGGAGTGAAATATTCAGAAAACTTACCTTTAATAATCTCCAAGTTTTGTTGTTCATCGGCACTTAAATTAAAGGTTTTATAAATTTGCTGTGCTTCACTGCCGATAATAGCCATAAATGTTGCTACCTGTACTTTTTTCTCTTTCTTCTCAAGTTGAATAGCAGCAGCGTACCAGTTAAAACTTTGTAACCAGTCTTCCCATCCATCTTTGGAATCCGCCGTAAACATCAATGGTTTTGGAGGACGAATAGAATTTTCTGCCATTTGTATTTATTTAATGCTTTCAGATACGAAATTAAAAGTAAAACAAGTTAACTTTTTTTTAAACTCCTGACACCACGTCACGATATATGTTAAAATTATTACGCATTTATATTTGTTAACATATATCTTTAATAAGGACAGGTAAACACAACAAGTAACAAGAAGAACTTAAATTAATTACAGTTAGAAAACAGGTTCGGGCAGTTACAGTTAAATGGATGTTGTCATAGTAACGATTATATTACATGGAGCTTAATAAGATTATTTACATTATTTTATAGTACAAACACTAACTATTTACAAAATTCGTAACAGTATATATTTTATAGAGACATACGAATTGTATTGTGTTCGAAAGAATATAAACATCAATAAAATGGCAATCATTCAAATCAATAAAATGGAATGTAAACATCAATAATGAAATACAGGAAAATTTACCTGTAATTTTGAAAGATAATTTATATCTGTTGCCAACAAAAACATGGGAAAATACTTAAGGTATTTTTAAAGCCCGTTTCGAAAGATTTCCTATAGTATATTTTTGGATAGATCAAAAATAGCGAGTATGAGTTATCGATAGATAAATGACGTTGATGTGTCATTGGGAAAATGGAAACATGAAACCTGGACTGAAATGATTGACAGAAATGCCATTAAAATATTTTTCTAGAAAAATGTGTTGCTCAAAATAAAATATCTCTTATAGCTATTTTACAAAAGAATTATTCAAAAGTTTTATTTTTATTATTAAATTTTTAAAAGAAAAATTCAATGATTAGGTTTTAACCAGAAGTTTATAGCTACTTGTAAAAACAAATTAGTGTTTATTACAAGCGGGCCCGAAAATTACGATTTCACCAAGATCTTCGTGAAGCTTATGTATGCACCATCCACTTCGGATACAATACATTATCTGAAATCTTTTGTGTGTCGCTATAAATACCAAATGATTTCTATTACACAGGAATTAACTTGTAATAAACCTCATTAATGTATATCAATTTATAAAAGGTGAAATAGTTCAATATTTTTAAAACACATACCAAACAATGTTTCCCTCTATACCATTATATAATAGAACACTATTGTGTGGTCTGTATATTAATAAAAAAATATTCTTTGCACAACACATTGTGCAGAATGCATATATTAGAATATATTTTATAGATACATACGAATTGTATTGTGTTCGAAAAAAATGTAAATATCGATAAAATGTACTTGAAACTATTTTTTTTTTAATTGACCGTAATGTAACTGAATACTTTTGATTGTACCTGTAATAGAATTATACATCCGATTTTCATAAAATTTGAAACGACTCGACAAAATTATGCAGTAATTATATATTTTAGATTTTAAACGATTTGGTTGAGTAGTTTTTGCGTTGTTTCATGCGGACAGACGGACGGATTGAACGATAGCTATAGGTGCTACGTATTTTAATATTTATGAACGTACTTAAAAATTTCATAATCATCAATCCTCTGTGGGCTACAAATCACGTCTCACTTACGGCTTGAAAAAAATAATGAAATATAGAAAACTTTATCTGTAATTTTGAAAAATATTTATGTCTGTTCTAAAAAGTACATGGGAAAATACTTAAGGTATTTTTACAACCCGTTTCGGAAGATTTCGGACAGTATATTTTGGACAGGTCGAAAATAGCGAGTATGAGTTATCGATAGATAAATGACGTTGATGTGTCATTGGGAAAATGGAAACATTGAAACCTGGACTGAAATGATTGACAGAAATGCCATTAAAATATTTTTCTATAAAATGTGTTGCGCTCAAAATAAAATAACTCTTACAGCTATTTTCTCATAGATTTATTCAAAAGTTTTATTATTATTATTAAATTTTTAGAAGAAAAAATGAATGATTAGGTTTTTTTTAACAGAAGCTTGTTTACATTTCAGCTACTTGTAAAAATAATATAGTTTTTGTTTGTTATAAGCGGTTCCAAAGATTACGATTTTGCCAAGATCATCGCAAAGTTTATCTATGCACCATATACGTTCACACACATACTTATATGCGTGTGGGTAACGTAAAGTGTCAATTACAAATGACAATTTTTATATTCTATCCATACCACTATTTTTTAAAGACACATTTCGTAGTACATTTATTTTGACAGTATTCTCGAAGCGCATGAAAAAATTTTTTGCTTTAACCTCTTCAGTCCCTGAGTACCCAAATGGGTACATCAGTTTTGTCCCATTTTATTAATGATAGTCAAATATAAATGAAATTTCGATATAAGAATAATATGCTTCGAATTCTAAGATTTAAGCTAATGAAAATAAAACAAAAATCTCGCTCTGAAGTCAAACGAGAGAAGAAATAATTCAGTAATAATTAAAAATACTGTAATAATCGCCAGTAGCGAAGAGGTTAATAAAATTGAGGGGTAGCATTAAAAAATATTCGCCTATGTACTCGGGTAAATATATACCACTAAAAATGAGAAAATATTTTCATTAATTACGACAGAAATTATAAATGAAAAGGTTTCTTATATAAGAATTTAAAATCTAATGCCTACCACTAAAAATGAGAAGATATTTTCATTAATTACGACCGAAATTATAAATAAAAGGTTTCATATATAAGAATTTAAAATCTATTGTAATTTACTGTTGAAAGTTTTCCCCAGTGGTAATCAGTTACAGAACCGTTTACATTTAAAGCTTTAACATTTTACGAATAATTCGATTCCTCTTTTTCCATGGTTTCATGACACATAAACGTGCGTTTCTAAGAGTAAGACAGTTGTTAAACATTTTAGAACATAAATGTAGGGTTGATTTCTGATTCGGAATGCAAAATAAAATGAAAGATTATTGAGAGCCTAGTCTACTTTTTAATTCAATTAAGGGAAGCCGCGACTGGGATGCCAAACCCACTCAAATTACTTTTGCTCTAACATTTTATACTCATTTATTATATTGTAACTAAATTTTATCGAAATGTTTCAACATGATTTATTCATGTGCTTGATAAAACTGTATAAGAATTTCACACAAGTTAGAAGTGTCTAAGTCTTTTAGCTCTCCGAAAAATTGTATTTTTCAGCTACAAACCCTATTAACTCCTAAAGTATTCGAGTGACTTCTATAAAACATTTTTGGTATTAGTGTATAAATATAAGTCCATATGCTGTAGACCATCGGTTTCCAAACTATAGGTCGCGGCAGCTATTTTAGTGGGTCGCCGAGACAATCGAGGTTAGTTACAAAAAGTATTTTGCATATCATCTGTTAAAAAAATATAATAATTTAAATATAAAATAATATATCAACATTGTAAAAAATATCCGTTAATATACACAAACTTTTACCTAAAATTTTACGGAATAGTTTGATTTTTCCAAGAAAACAGCAGTATTTCCGTTTTTTGCTATTTTGAGATTAAAAATACAGTAACTGTTCCGTAAATCTCACCGCAAAGCGCAAACAGAACATCTTCCGTTTTAAACAGCACAAGTTATCAGTATTTTTAACTGATAAGTGTCGTGGCGCCATCTGTATGACAAATAGAAAAACATAACAACATTTCTCTTATTTTTTTCTCTTTTAATTATAAAACGATGGCATATTTTTACAATATTAAAATAATAATAATAATTATTATTATTATTAATTCTTTTTAAGTTTCAGATAGTTAAGGAAAGTTTTTTGTTTTTTCAGTTTGATTTTGTTTAATTTATTTATATTATAATATAAAAAGTGCGTATGTTATTTAAAGTGGAAAAAAATCTACTTTTAATTTTAATATATATATTTTTTAATCTATTCAAATTAAGAAGTTCGCACATAAAATTTAAAGTATATTAAAAAGATAGCATATTTTTACAAATTAAAAAAAATAATCATAAGATTTATTAATTCTTTTTAAGTTTGAGCTAAGGAAGCTAAGGAAAGAATTATAGCTAAGGAATTTTTTTTCAGTATAATTTTTAATATGTTTAATTTATTTATATCATGTGTGATGAATTTCGTTCCCACGTTTCCAAAATTACCCCCCACGACGAGAAATCCCGGAGAATTCTCAGAATGAGAAATACATCTTTCTCCACTCTCAAAGTAGACATAAGAAAGTCAGCCGATTTCCATAAAGCACTTAAAGTGAACTCTTCGATTAATGCATATGGTCGTTCCGCCGATTTTAGACCCCACGGAAGATGGGACTTTGAAGTGTTGAGAGAGACCGCTATGGCGATGATTTCCACAAGTAGGAGAAAGATATTTCTCCAAGGCGACCGCTGTGCAAGAGTGAAAGAGGCGGGTCATCCCAAGGAATGATGGATGAGGGAAAACGGGATAAATAGAGCGAGGAGATACTCTAAGGGACTTCTTCTGCTGTTCGGATGCGGAGCGTTAGAGACGGGGGAGTTGGCCCTCGGACTCAGAGAGAGTAGTGACCAGTGTTTTACTCTTGGAGAAGAATTAATAGGCGGTTAATGCCTATGGTACCGGACTTGTGGAGAACTACTCCGGATAAACTTTTATTCTATTAACGAGTGGCGGTAAAGCCAGTTCAAAAGCCGTATGAACAATCTTTTCAATCTGTTGTGGAGAACCCATCTTTTATTTTGTTATAAGTGGAATAGATTTCCTTGTAATGAACTAAATAAATTTTAGTGAAATCTGATCCAGCCTCTTGCCGCTATTTTTCGACCCGCTACCACACAACGCCGACTGGAGGTCTTATACATGATATAAAAAGTGCGAAAGATATTTTAAGTGGAAAAAAAATCTACTTTTAATTTTAATATATACATATTTTAATATATTCAAATTAAGAAATTCGCTCTTAAAATTTAAAATATATCGAAATATATTACCGAAATTATTATTATTTTGGCGATTATCTAAGTTATAAAAATCAATAAATGTAATTAATTTTAATAACCCATAACCCATAGTAAATATCTTTATTGATCGTCATTCAAAATATTTTTTAAAATACATGTTTGTTTTTTTTTTTTGGTTTTTTTTTAAGTGTGTTAGTATCCTTTTATAAAATAAATAAATAAATATGAATAAAATAGCTTTAAAACTCTTCAAAAAAGAAGGAAACAAAATTTTTTAATACTTTCATTTTTGCATGTAATATTTTAAAGGTTAAACTTTTTTTTTATAAAGCTAAAATTAAAAAGCTAACTATTAGAAATTATAGAAAGAAAATCTGTAAAACTTGATTTAGAACTATCCGTTCAATAAAAAAATATTATCTCTACAAGAAAAAAAAAAAAAAAAAAAAAAAAAACACGCGTTCAAAAAATTTTGTCTTTACTTCATGAAATGCATCCTAAATAAGTAAAGGTATTTGAAATGGTGCTGCATGAAATCATAGCGTAATGGTATTACACTACCGGCTACGACAGACAAGGTCGTGAGTTCAAACCCCATGGAAGGTTAGTGACATTTCTTCTCTGTTGTTTAAATTAAATGTATATAATGTGTCCCTGATATTAAAGTGCCTTTGTAAAGTAAAGAATAAAAATCACAAAGATGTTAGTTTGTCCTTGAAAAATTCTTTTAACTTTTCAAACGAAAATTTTTACATAAGGAAATATTAAAAAACGGAAATATTTTATGAAAAAACGGAACTATTCCTGGAAAAATTTTTCCATTAAAAAACAGAAGTAGTACTGGCGTCTAGATTACCAGTACTATTTCCGTTTTTTAACGGCAAAATTTTTTACAGTGAAGGGAAATTGCTTAATTACCACAGGAAGAAATATACGAACAGAATAACCAGAAACATCTAAATGAGCTTTGAATTCCTCGATGGAGTTCAACACAATATACTCGTGTGAACATATTTTTTGTACTTCGTTGCTTTTGAAAAACAAGCATAGAAAAAACTACGTTAAAAGTGAATTAAGTTTGAAATTAACCAATTTAAACCCTGTCATAGATGCTTTTATCGGTACAAAGCAGTTCCAAAAAACGTACTGCTTATAAAGTTATGTTTTGATAGTAAATACTAAATGTAATTTTAATTATTCTGCTAACTTGTGTGCTGTGTTAATTATTGTTCCACTTACACAAATTGGAATAATGAATTGTTGTTTTTGTTGATAGTGTATCCTTTTTACGAGAATTTTGCCTATTTCGTGCGATAGGATAGCCCACAGAGTACGGAACAGAGAATCAACTTTCATACACTGTAATGGCAACTTGTTTAACATGGGATTACGCATAGACAGTAGCGACATGAGCGGACCACTCTGAAACTACGATCATAACATAAGAGACGTTGCTAATTCGGCGAAACATCGCTTCTTTGGCGACAAATAAGGGTAAAAAGAAAAAATATATATACAGCGACGGCTTGCTGCTTCTTGTTTTGAAATTTATGAAAGAATTATTTTAATATGAAATAACTTTGACGTATTCGTCTTGCAAACAATACATGTGTCTCTTCTTAACATAACGACCTAATAATTTAAACTTGAAAATTCAAGAACAATAACAGTAATAATTACGAATCAATATAAGCGCGGAAATCTAAGATCAAATAGCATAAGCACGTGTGCAAAGATAATCAAATCAGCATTCAGCAAGAAGTGCCAAGCCAGAATATGGTTACAGTTAAACAGAAATCACGAGGATAAAAATCGCCAACGCGATGGTTTACTTTTTAAGCGATCCACTAAAGGCGCTCTTTTCAAGCCGAGTTGAGGCTCTGTCCGTACTCTGTGGGATAGCCGATAGCTTATAGATCTAACATAGTAATTTCCATTCTGATATGCATCAATCATTATATTAAGAAGGTCGCGAAAAAAAAATTTACTTAGAGGTGGGTCGCGTACCAATAAAGTTTGGGAACCGCTGCTGTAGACAATTTAAAAAATAATAATTTATCTCAGAAAAATTGTCATTGCTCTAAAATGAATAATTTCAGGCGCGAAAGCAAGCTGTCTACCAAAAATGTTGAGCATAGTCCAGTGAATATGGATTCTAAGTTTGACAAAATTGGTCGGGTAGTTCCCGAATAAACGAAATTTAACCCTTTCTGGCATAGTGGTTCCACTGGCCAGGCACTCCTAATTTTAATTCCAAAATCGCAAACTGCACCTATAACGTTTTAATAAAATTTTGCGGGGTACTTCTAGGTTATCTCGTCGACCAAAAAATTATCGCCAAATTATAAGATTAAGTGCCAATAATGGATGATCGTGAATGTCACATTCAATGACATTAAATAAGATTCACGTGTTTAAAATGTCATTAAGTGATTTTAATGTCTTTTTTTATTTGAATTTTTATTAATATTCCACTAATTATTTGTTTTTTCGTTATTTAAAATAAAAATTATGTCAATATGTAAAATTTGGCTATTAGTTTGGCGATTTGTATAATTTGGCGAAATTAGTCGACGGGGTAATAGAGAAGTACCTTTTGCGGTTACGTGAAAGCTTAAATTATGAAGTTCTTAATTTCTTAAAAGTCGTTTTAAATTCCAGTGTCAGTCAATAATTTCTCATTTTAAGAACTCATTTTCAATTGCCGGAAAGGGTTAACACAAGAACCATCGGAAATGTTACCCAAGTGTTCTAGAAATATTACATAGCAGAGTTTTTGCTCACAAGATTTTAGATTATTTATTTAACTTACTTTAATCTGGTGCATATTGAACTTGTTTTAAAAACACATTACTGGTTCGGATCAAAATCTTTTTATTTGGTTGCGGTCAAAATGATCGCTACGGCGATTCTAGTATTGAAACTCTCAAATTTCCCATAGGATTGCACCAAGTCTTGCCTTCCCTTAATTATGGATTGTAATGTTTCTTGATTTAATACAGGCGAAGAAATAATTATAGCGATGTTAAATAGTTCAGTAATTTAATAAATGGTTAGGAAGGATTGGTCTTTTGCCATGCATGAGAAAAACATTAACGTCCCATCCAGTCGTAATAAAATCATACCAACATCTCTTTTTACAGTCTGTCTGATGAATAGAATAGTGAATACAGAGGAGAAGAAGTACAGTGCACATACGGGTAGCATTTTCAGAAAGAATCACGTTTTGAGCACCTTATCGCCAGAACAACGATTGGCGCGGAGATGAAGTCAATGCTACGCACCCTTTCTTGTTTGTGACGTCAAACGCCTAGCGAATAGCAACCCTTCCTTCTGCAAAGAGATCGTGCTTATTGCTCAATGGTTTTTCCGTAAATGTTATTAAGCAAAGACTATAATATGAACGAATGTTATTCTTTTGTTTACGATTAAAACAGTTTAAAACAAAGAGCTTTTTCAGATTAAAATGCTTTAAATTTCACAGAACATCTAAACATAGGTTTTTTTTCTCAATTCAAAAATAGTATTTCCTTAACTCGCTATGTTCGAAGAAACTGAGAAGTTAATTAAAAACAGTAGTAAAGATTCTCTTGTAATAAATATAATTCTATTAATCATATGTTTTATGACACATTTGAACTTATTTTGTGTTTATTTTGTTTATTTTGTGTTTGGCGATGCAGCTAGCTGAACGTTCTCGCTTTCGCCAACTCGCCAAGGCTGGTGCTCAAAACGTGATTTTTTTTCTGAAAATGCATACGGGTATTTGAACATTCTACGCGGCCGAAAGTCAAATTATTAAAGTATGAAGATTGTTAAAAAGAACAACCACCTATGTTACAGAACAGTTTCGAGAAATTCAATCCCTTCTCACCTTTTCCAAGCACATGCGTCTAGTTCAACATCAGTCGGAATTCGATCGTTCAACTTGTTGCTTGTGTCTATTCTCGCCGTTCGTATAAAAACATTATCTGTGTTTAGTGATATGTTTATTATTTTACGCTTATTTTGAAAGTTTTTCTGGTGGATCCTGATACAACAGGTAATAATGCAAAACTTTAATATAAATTTTTGTTGTTTTATCATTATGAAGTTTAGTTGTTGTACTTTGAAGATACACTTTTATTACAGTAAGATTATTTTTAAAATATTCTATTTAATCGAGTATTTGCGATTCAAGTTTTAAAATTAGGTGTTCCCAGAGAGCTGGAAACTGTGCAGGAAAGGGATAAAAAAAAAGCACTAGTTTATAAATATCCTGTGCTAAAGAACATTTCCGTTTTGCGTATCATAATTTGCCCCAGCCACCAAAATTTTATAAAAATGCATCTGAAAAAAAAGATAAATAACAAAGGTCGATACAATCTGTTGTTCTATAAACAGTAAACAATATTAAAATTTTACTGCTGTCTGAATTCTTGAAAAGAAAATTAATAAAGTTTTGTCTTTCAATAAACCTGTTGATTTTGTATTAATAAATATATGTTTTCAAAATCCAAGATTATTGTTAAATATTTATAGGATATAAAAACATATTTTATACACTTTAATGGTCTAAATCTTAAAATTTTCAAAGTATCATCTTTTAAAAAAAGGAAAAAGTAGTAGTTTATAAATAGGAAGTGGAAGAGAACATTTCCGTTTTGCGGATCATGATTTGTTCATGCCACAGGGATTTTTATAAGTTTAGCCTGGAAAAAGATAAAAGCAGAGGGCGGAAAATCGTTAGTTTCTCTAGAAACAGTGAAAATCATAAATAATTCTACAGTTTGGATACATGAAGGAAGAATAGGTGAGGTTTTATTTTTGAAAAAATTTATTGGTTTTGTATTCAGAGATTTCATGATTTCCAAAAGTTTTTTTTCCTTCTCTGGTAAAATTTATTTAATTCAGCTTAGTATCTGAATCTTTAAAATTTCAGATTATTTTCTGCTTTCAAAAAGAAAATAACAATCGTGATTTATGAATTTCTAAACACATATTTCAGTTTTAACCTTTTACAGTCGTATGTCCAATCTGACTAAACGTCATCTTTCTTTCCAAAATTTGTTTTTGACACCAGTAATAAAAGTAAAATATGCTTTATTTAATTAGAGTATTTGCGATATTGAGTAATCAGAAGTAAATAAGAATAAAATTAGAGTAAGAGAGTTGAAATGGTTAAAGAAAATTTCTTGCTCTGTCTTCAAATATCTTAAAGAATTTGTCAGGTTCTGAGACCACCTCTGCTGAAGATTGGAATTTCCGTTATTTCTCTATCTTAATCTTTTGTATTGTACTGGCTGTGTACTCGAATTTTCAAGGTGACATTCTTTCTTTGTGGAAGGGAGAATTGACAGGTAATCTTGTGCAGGTGGTGAATAAGAGAAAGAGGAGATTGCTGAGAGGCGTGTTCATCCGTCATTGAGGTATGTGGATGATGAGCAGACAAGCAACATGTCGCTAATCAAGAAAGGAATGTATAATGTGTCCAATGAATACGCTCCAAAGGGGGTTGACATTGGGGAAACACAGTGATTTGAGAAGAGCAAGTCTTATCTCAAGTTAGTTCAGTTCGTTGCTGGGTTTCGTACCTAGAAGGTGTGCAGGATAGAGGTCCTGGTAGAGAGTGCTCTGTGTTGGAGAGCATAGGCAGTACGTATCTGGAGAGCAAGGGACACAGACGTCCTGGTGTTTAGTGCTCTGGGCCGAAAAGTGCAGGCCGAGTATACATGTGTTGGGAGATTCGAGATTGATCTCCGATAAAGTGAATCTAACGTGCATTGAGTGTGAGGTGGAAGGTGGAATTTGAATAGACCTTTACTGTACTTAATTTAATGTTGAACCGGATCACTTATATCCGAGTTGTAATTGTATATAATTGTAAATAGCGTATTTAGTGTGTACACATATTCTAAATAAACTGTTGATTCAGTTAATTGACAGCGTCAGTGTTCATTTACACAATCCTCACAGTGGGTGACCGATATCACCTAATAATATCGGTGGTGGCAGCTATAACTACCACGGACTTTCTTCAAAGTTGTGCGGACTGAGAGGAACGTCCGACAGAATTCATCTGAACAAAGATAAAAAAGAGAGCAATCAGTTATTCCAGAAACAAGACAAATGTGATGACTGGATATAGGTAGGGAAAATTAACAAAAGCTCATCTTCCAAAAAATTTGTTGACTTTGTATTCGTAGATGTATTGTCACAAAATTTAAGAAAAACATTCCTGGAGAATAAAAAATTTATTTTATACAGTTTAATGCCTAAATCTTAAATTCTTTGCAGCTGCTACTAATGTTCTTGAAATTTCATCTGGAAAAAGTTAAAAGCGAAGGACGGAAAATTGTTTGTTGTTCTACCAACAGTGAAAATCATAAATAATGCTACTTTTTGAACACTTGAAAAGAAAATCTATGCGGCTTATGTTTGAGCAAAATTTTTTGGTTTTGTATTCAGAGATTGCACGATTTCCACAATTTCTTTCTTCTTTATTATATAAAACTTTTTTCATCCTGCTTAGCATCTAAATCTTTAAACTGTCTGATTATTTTCCGTTTTCCAAAAGAAAATTATAATCGAGATTATAAATTTCTAGACACAACATAGCAAAGAATAAAGAGAAAGGGACACACATTGTAATATGTACCGCTTGAAAGTGAAGTAAATGAGAATGTTGTCACTTGAGAGAACTTCAGAGATGTAACGGCTGTGCATGTATACTTTTACCAACAGTTTGGTAATTTAGGATGCCTTTCCTCCCTTGCGCTATCATACGTTGTCATACCTCGACTTCCCTTCCTTTCTACCCCGTAATGATACAGTTATAATGTTTAAAAATCAAAATATCGTTTTTAGCTCACAGGCTATCATAGCCTGAGAACTTATGTGCCCACCCGTTCTGTATGTATGTAAATTAAGGAGTCCAGGGGTAATATCACATAAGTTTAATACTCTTGATTATTATGAAATATTTACAAGGGAAAAATAAGTAAAAGATTGAGATTAAGGGGCATCTTCGGTCTTTTCAACCGGGGCTCGGCTGAGCACGTCTTCATCAGGCTGGATCCGGCATCATTCTAACTCTTCTGTACTTGTTGCTGAGGCCCTTTCGTGTGAAAGTGCTAACTATGCAACATTTAATTCACACGTGGCTGTAACAAGGTCGTACACGTGTTGTACTTTGCTATGGGGCGGATGTCGAATCGGCCAAATGCATCTGAAGCGAGCCTGTTGCTATGGGCTCGCTATATCGACACTCGGCCAATCCGACATGCAGCTGACCACAGCTGAACGTGTACACTTATAGGGATACTTAAGATAAACTATTACCAAAAACAATCGTAATAATATACATTTACATAAAACATTGTAAACCTTGGAAAAAAAAACACAATATCTAAATATGCATATACCTAGTATAAATTGACATACATAATAATCATATAGTAAAAGAAAGAGAAAAAAAAATTGTTGGCCAACTAAAAAACAAATACACTAGAAATAATGAAAATAATAAGCAAAATACAGAAAAACGTTGCAGGTTATTGCCGGCAATAATGGGGGTCACGAACTGTTCATTTGCACTAAAAAGTTAATAGTTAGTACACTTTCTGATTGTCCACGCGACGCAACATAAAAAAAGCACCTGTTGCGTATGCAAAAGAAATATACGTCACTGTTTTGTATTGTTAAAATGTTATAAAGTTTGTAAATATCCACTTGACGCAACATAAAAAAAATCACGTGTTGCGTATATAAAAAAAAAATATAGGCAAAGCACAAAAAAAACCCCACTACTTTGCATACCGGAAAATAATACAGTCACCGCCAAAAAAATCTTGACACTTTCGATTTTTGATGTTTTGTTAAATATCTAGAAATATACACAAGGAATCATTCTAAAACTACTGGTGTGTAAACAAAATAGTACACGTCATATATTTTGACAAAGATTTTTCCCCGAAATCTAACAGGGGACCGTCAATAAATTGAAAAAGAACGAAGATCTTTTGGATCACCCTGTCAAAACTAATGAAGCAAAACAGTTTAAACTGCAGATAATGATTAAGAGGCTTATTGTGATAAGTTGTGTCGATTTTTATGAATATAGCTTGAAAACTCGTAGAGAAATTAAAGTTTTTATAAAATCGGTCCAAAATTTTTCCAAGTTTTTTGCTTATAATTTTCAGAGTTCTTCATAAAACACAATAATATTTTCAGAAAATATGACAAACAACATTGCACATAACACCCTGTAATCAGAATTAAAAAATAATAAAAAATGTATGAAAAATGAACGGGTTTACTAAATAATTTTTTACTGCGCATGCGTCAACGCTATTAAAATTTCATTTGCATATTATGTTAGTTAAATGTATAGAGCAACTTTT
The DNA here is from genome assembly GCA_964019185.1 of Maratus speculifer. NCBI lineage: Eukaryota > Metazoa > Arthropoda > Arachnida > Araneae > Salticidae > Maratus > Maratus speculifer. The sequence goes on along the minus strand of OZ025301.1, from coordinate 150,625,130 downwards.
GTGAAAGTCTCAAAAACATAGCTTGAAAACTCTGAAAATTATCGTCAATAGAATATTGTCAAAATCCATTATTCCCAAAATGAAGCAAAAAGATGAGGGGCTGTATCCAAATATAGTAGTACGTGCAATACTGTTTAGGTACTAATCAATGGAATATGGATACAGCCCCTCATCTTTTTGCTTCATTTTGGGAATAATGGATTTTGACAATATTCTATTGACGATAATTTTCAGAGTTTTCAAGCTATGTTTTTGAGACTTTCACAAAAGTTGCTCTATACATTTAACTAACATAATATGCAAATGAAATTTTAATAGCGTTGACGCATGCGCAGTAAAAAATTATTTAGTAAACCCGTTCATTTTTCATACATTTTTTATTATTTTTTAATTCTGATTACAGGGTGTTATGTGCAATGTTGTTTGTCATATTTTCTGAAAATATTATTGTGTTTTATGAAGAATTCTGAAAATTATAAGCAAAAAACTTGGAAAAATTTTGGGCTGATTTTATAAAAACTTTAATTTCTCTACGAGTTTTCAAGCTATATTCATAAAAATCGACATAACTTATCACAATAAACCACTTAATCATTATCTGCAGTTTAAACTGTTTTGCTTCATTAGTTTTGACAGGGTGATCCAAAAGATCTTTGTTCTTTTTCAATTTATTGACGGTCCCCTGTTAGATTTCGGGGGAAAATCTTTGTCAAAATATATGACGTGTACTATTTTGTTTACACACCAGGAGTTTCAGAATAATTCCTTGTGTATATTTCTAGATATTTAACAAAACATCAAAAATCGAAAGTGTCAAGATTTTTTTGGCGGTGACTGTAATAAAAAATATTTTATGCCAAGCTAAAAAAAAAAGCACAGCTTGCATAGTTAGAAAAAGATAAACACACTCGTACACACTTGAAACTCTTTTTTTTTCACAATTTATAAAATCTTGACGCACAAAAGACGAAATGGAGAGAAAAAAAAATTAAATCTTCGTCACAAAAGTCTTCAACTGTAAGATCACATTAGAAAAAAGAAAACTTGGGAAAAAGAAAAAAAAATAAAAACACTGTAATGGTGCAACTCTGTATACTTGAAAAAAAAAACAAAAGGTATCTTTCTTTTGTTTCTTAATCCAACATTTCTTGATCAGGTTTTCTTCACATATTTCACAAGTCTTAAAAATAATTATCCTAAAAACACAAACAAGCATACAGTGGACTGTCTGAGATAAAAAGAATAGGAAAAAAAATTTCTTCGCACATCATCTTAGGCAAAAAAAAAAAAACAAATACTGCAGTTTAGAACTCAGAAATTGTAGTTAAAAAAAAACACGAGGTAACACCAACTTCTGTAATGCGAACTGTTTCTTTCGAGAAAATTTTCTTATCACTTCGTATTTTGTTTTCATAATACGAACGTGTGAGTAAGGTGTTGATACGAGGGAACCCGGAAATAAACAGCTCATTAACACGATAGCAAGTACGTCGAATCCGTACTTTTCAATGTTTGTATAGTTCGGCTCTTTTTGCAGCGTTATTGGTGCTAAACACATTGCTACCCAAAAATAAACAAAGAATCGAATTATGACGTCGAGTTGGCATCTCCAATCTGGACGATGGTGTGATAGCAGAAAAGTAGAGGTCATTAACAGATGACCCTTAGTATCTGAAGTCAACTTTTCAACTTTATTGGGCAGCTGTTCTACGGTGATACAATTTTCGACAGCTGACTGTTTCCGGTCTGTCTTAGTTTCGTTTTCAACCACACAGTCGGTAGTTTCATTTTCCGAAGAGACAGGAGCTGACGTCATTTCGTTGAGAAGGGGAGAGTTAGGAGCTGGATGCATATGTGAGGGCGAATGTTTTTCAGAAATGTTTGTTAACGATTTCCGCTCTACAAACTGTTTATTGTTACCGTAAGCGAATATTATGGAATATTGCATAGGGGATAAATTTAAGTAAAAAAAATCTTCGAACTTTATTACCGTTAAATTCAGTCTGTGCAACAAAATATTGAAGTGGCTTTAATTGGGATATTTCAGCATCGAAAATAGTTATAGATGAATCATTTAAAGGGGGGGATCCCAACAGTTGATACGTTTCTTTACTAACAAAATTTAAGTTATGTACTGGGTTCGCATCCGCTACAAAAGAAATATTATTGATTTTTACGATCGCAGCCGTACTACACACTTTGGAAGGGATATGTATCGTATTGATGTGTAAGACAGTTTCTGAAACAGGGTTAACGTCTTCGTGGGAAGGCATATTTTCGGAATTTCGCCCCGTCGAATGGGACGAACGGTAGTTGGGGCGAGAATGTTTAGAGCCGTTGGGACCTCGCTCCGCGCGTTTACACTGAAATTGTTTATGACCTATTTCCGAACATTTATAACAGATAATTTGATTGTATTTTTCACTAGTGTGGGTTTTCCGAGAGTCCCTTTGAACATATCCTGGTGTTGGTTCGAAATTCGGGACCGAATCGCAAATTTCTTCATAGATTAGCAATTTTTTCTTAAACTCTACTAAATCGGAACAGCCATATAAAATGGATTTATTTTGGGGTGTATCTCTAATACCTTGTATCGTGTAATGAATTAAAGAGATGTCATCCACATTTCCTCGCTGCGCGATTTCTTTCATTTTCAAAAAATATTCCAATAATTGTTCGTTTGGTTGACATCCGCGGTTTGCTAATATTTGATGTATTTGTGCGGGCGAAGCCGTTTGATGAAATTCGCGGAATAAAGCTTCCTTTAGTGCGGAATAGGAATTAATATTAATTTCAGCTCTAATTACTAGCAATGCTAAACCTTTTAAACTCCGTTCTGCGAAAACAAATTTTTGAATATCTGAGAGGTTCAATGATTCCGAAAGTGTTTCGAATCGTGTAAACCATGTTTGGATGTTTTCCGATTTATCCCCGCTAAACGGCGGAATTAATTGTTCTATGTCGGTGAAAGAAATATTTTGTTTACTTGCAGTGTATTGCGAATGTACAACCATTTGCTGTGGTTGTATTTTTAAGGGGGAAATTAATTGTGTGCTGGCACTACTGTCGTTCTGATTATGCTCAATGTCTGTTTCCGACGCCGAAATATTCCCAAATGTTTCCTTAAAAGCAGCAATGTCTGATAATGCGACCAAAATGCGAGTCGCTATCTCATCTTTATTTCCATTTATATCTATGGATAGCAGATTAGCGACTGTTATCAATTGCAAATGATCAAAAGTATCAGTAATTTCTTTCAATTTGTTGGCGAATTCAGGGCTACCTTCTTTAAACGGTAATCCGGTATAAACTCTTAAATTAGAACGATTTCGTCTCGCTTCGTCTTTTCCAAAAATAAACAAATGTAGAAGCTGTATTTTATCGGCTTTGGCAGTTTTTAACTGCTGTCTGATCACTGGGATCGCTTGCAGCTCCATTAATCACAGCAAAAAAAAAAAAAAAAAAAAAAAATCAGGTATAGTAAAAAAATATCACTTACTGCTATTTAAGTGTAATCCAATCTGATCGATGTCACTTTCTCAATGAAAAAAAAAAATAAAATCCACAGTATGCACAGGAACATCACAAATCACAGGCAGCGACCGACACTACTGACACACTTTCTTCATTTTTTTTTCTCCCTTCTAGTGAGCTATGGAACCGCGCTGATAAGCAGAAAGCATAAACATCATCTCGCTGTCGGATGGACTAGGGGAAATATAATCTTTCCTCTTGCACACTGCACATCAATCCATATGCAAAAATAAGAACTCCTGCACATTAATCCATATGCACGAATAAGAACTTGTGGCGCAGGTTGTTTGGGGGTACAAGTAGGCCGACGCCCCCATGTAAATTAAGGAGTCCAGGGGTAATATCACATAAGTTTAATACTCTTGATTATTATGAAATATTTACAAGGGAAAAATAAGTAAAAGATTGAGATTAAGGGACATCTTCGGTCTTTTCAACCGGGGCTCGGCTGAGCACGTCTTCATCAGGCTGGATCCGGCATCATTCTAACTCTTCTATACTTGTTGCTGAGGCCCTTTCGTGTGAAAGTGCTAACTATGCAACATTTAATTCACACGTGGCTGTAACAAGGTCGTACACGTGTTGTACTCTGCTATGGGGCGGATGTCGAATCGGCCAAATGCATCTGAAGCGAGCCTGTTGCTATGGGCTCGCTATATCGACATGTATGTGCGTACGTACGTACATAACGCGATAACTCATGATAAAAATATCCCATCCACTTGAAATTTTGTATATAGGTATATCCTGATAAGGCGCTTCTCTGATTAGTTTTCGGAGTTCATTCGATATGTATAAGAGGGGGAACGAGGGGCTCATGCCCCTCCCCTTTATTGATATGAATGGGTTTTTCATGCAGAAATATTAGTTTTTGTTCAAAATTTACACATAGGATCATTCTGATGAAGCGCTTCCGTGATTGGTATTAGGTGTTCATTGGATAAATATAAACAGGGGAAATGGGGGTTCTAATGCCCCTCCCCTTAATTTATATAAATGGGTTTTTCACGCAGGATAATCAGATTTCATTCAAATCTCTGAATAGTTGTGGAAGTTTAATGGTTAAGTATATAAAAGAGAAGGATAACGCTTCTTAAATTATATAAATGGGTTTTTATTAAGAATTTTCCGATTTGCTCTAAATTTTGGATATGGATTTTTTATATGATAAAGCATGTCCCTGATCAGTTTAGAGGGTTCAATGATTAAGTATATAAAGGGGAAAGGGGGGAGCTGATCCCCCCCTCCTTAATATTTTTTTTCGAACGGAATTAACCCTTGAACATATAAGGCTGTAATGTACAATTAGTATGCGTATCCTGTGATTTCAATGCCATCAATTTAACTGGGCGATATTCTTTTTATTGAATTTTTTCTCTTTTGTATGGAATGATTGAGATATTATTGTACATTTATTTTCGCAAACTTTATTGATTCAAATCAAGACAAATAAATACATATCACTTAATAAAATATTTGAAATTATTATAATTTCAAATATTATACGAAGTGATATGTATGGATTTTCCTTGATTTTTCTTTGATATAATATACCAAATAACACTTAAAAGAAATAGCTACGATTTAAAAGTATTTAATAATAGCCTTTTCTTACTTAATGTATTCAACAGTAATAATGTCTTCAACTTGTCACTGCACAGGGAAATGGAAGAACAAAACTTTATAACAACAAAACAGGTAGACAACTTTCTTTTTTAGCCTCCGATGCTATTTCTTTCAGACAAGCAAAAAAATGTCGTGTCATCAGCCCTGAATTTTCTACTTAACCGATTTTGATAATTATTTTTTTAAATGAAAGCTATTTATTTGTAGTTGTGCCCATTTTAGTTATTTTTTAATTTATTTCCATTTTTATATTTCATTTTTAATTTTAAATGCTTTTTACGATATTTGTTCAAAATGGTGGCAACTCAGTTTAGGTTTTCTCTCGATAATAAAAATTTATTTTCCAAAATGATTGCGTAAAATTCATGCACTAATTGAGGTAAAAAAATATACATATATATATTTACCGAGAAGTAATATTAATAATGTAAATAAAATAACAGAAAATAATTTATGATAAAAATTAATGTCTAAAGCAAAATAAGGAAAATTTCAAATGAGGAAAATGATGTCATTCAGGAACCAGATAAATGGGAATTACAATATTATTACGGATGCCTTTTTCATATTACTAATAACAGTAACTTTTAAAAAAATATTTGAAGAGAAAAGGATGTCACTATTTAAAACATCGCATTTTTACTCATAACGATATTAGGTATTACTCTGTTATCCCGTAGACAAATTTGGCCAAATTATACAAATCGCCAAACTAATAGCCAAATCATACATATTGACATAATTTTTATTTTAAATAACGAAAAAACAAATAATTAGTAGAAGATTAAAAAAAATATTAATAAAAAGTCGAAATAAAAATCACTTAATGACATTTTAAACACATGAATCGTATTTAATGTCATTGAATATAACATTCACGATCATCCATTATTGGCATTTAATCTTTTAGTCTGGCTATAATTTTTTGGTCGACGGGATAACCTAGTAGTACCCGATATTACATTTCAATATTTCTTTTCATTATGGACACTGAGATTGAGATTTTACTTTCAGATGATTTCAGTTAGTGAAAATAATGTCACAGTAAAAATGAAATTAGTTTTTATTTATTTATTTATTTTTTTTTAATAAAACTATTTTTCTGTGAGTGCATATAAAATAAAATTTCTTGATTTCGCCGGCAATCAGATTACAATTTTAACTGAAGATGTGCGAATATTTGCATGCAAAATTGTAACTGGCAAATTTTACATTTAGTTCGTAAATATATTTATTATATATTGATTCAATAATGTAATTACTTTTGCTTTTTTTAAAACCAAATCGATCGGGTCTTTTAAACATTTCACTCGTCGAATTCGACGGGATTCCACTCGTTTTATTGTTAAATTGCATTTCCTTTTACTCAGAGTCTATAAAAAAGCGTTTAAACTAAAGAAAAAATCCGTTTTTGATGAATCTAGTCAATGAAGAAGTAGCACGTCAAATTGTATCTCTTTATTATTCCGCAATTCCAATGTCTCAGAGAGAAATTGCTATTCAATTCGGTATTTCACGCCGTTCTGTTTGCTATTATATTGATAAACACAAGAAAAATGAAGTTAGTTCATTGCAATCTAAACGGGGTCGCCCTTCTAAAAAACTTCCATCGATTTATTTTTTTTCTAATGGGAGGCGAAACTCAATTCTGCAATGGCAGAATCTACATTCAACTTGTTATTTAATTTTTAGTAAACACAAGTATAATTTGAAATACACTTTTCAGGCGTTTTCTCAAACTGCAGATTTTACATGCATGCACATATGGCAGAAAGATAAAAATGCAAAATTTTAAGGCATTAAATGTTTTGGAATTAAATAATTTTAAAATCATTAATGATTTAACTATAACTTTGAATTTCCATAAAAATAGATACATACTAAAATTATGTAACAAAGTATTTTGATGTAAAGTACAAGTTACAAATTAAAAGAGAAAAATTTAGCTGAATAAAAAATGATAAATATATCAAAATAAGATAATCCCCTCCCCGTTGTGATATTTTCCGATATCATCTATAAGATACCCCCCCCCCTTAAAATGATAGCATTATACATGCACAACTTCTAAGGTCTTAAAGCGAAAGAAAAATATTTCTAGAGTACCAAAAAGATATTTTTTACAGTTTAATATCTAAATCTTAAAATTTTTCTATTTACTACACATATGGATTACTTTCTATTTTCATAAAAAATGGATAATATACTAAAAATATATATAACAGAGTATTTTGATGTAAAGAAAGAATTACAAATTAAAAGAGAAAATTTTCACTGAATAAAAAATGAAAACGATATCAAAATACAATCCCTCCCCCTGAAGATTTCTTCCGATATCATATGCCAGACCAAACCTCACCTCCCTAAAATTATAACGCTATATATGGACAGCCTCTAAGGTCTCCAATTCAAAGAAAAACATTTCTAGTGTATCAAAAGGCTATTTTGTAGGGTTTAATATCTAAATCTTAAAAAAATTCTACAGATTACCCTTTAAGTAAAAAAATACGTGTGGCACTCGGGGACTGCCGCGTAAAAGCTATTGCATAGCATTTTTTATCAACTTATGCAAAAATACCGCGTCAATGTCTGCCGAAGTCTACCGAAGGATACCGTGCCGAAGTCTGCCCAACTGAAACGCCGTTAGCCGGAGTGTTAGGATTTTTTCTCGTTACGGAATTTCTAGATTCGGTCGCCGCGCTCAAAGCCCGTGATAAAAGCTATGCAATAGCTTAATAAATTACCAAACAAAATTTGGTCGCGCTACGAAAATTAGATCGCGAGTTATAAGCATTTAAAATTTTCCGACCCTCACGGTGGGGGGTCTCCTGTCACCAAAAATTAACACTGTCTCATAATAAATTACCAAACAATATTTGGCCGCGCTACGAAAATTAGATCGTGAGTTATAAGCATTTTTAATTTTTCTACCCTCACCGTGGGGGGGGGGGGGGCTCCCGTCACCAAAAAGTAACACTGCCTCATTATAAATTACCAAACAAAATTTGGCCGCGCTACGAAAATTAGATCGCGAGTTATAAGCATTTTAAATTTTTCGACCCTCACCATGGGGGTCTCCTGTCACCAAAAATTAACAATGTCTCATAATAAATTATCAACCAATATTTGGCCGCGCTATGAAAATTAGATCATAAAAAACATAAGTTTGAGACTTGCTATCCTAATATCTGGAAAATACCGCGTCAATGTCTGCCGAAGTCTACCGAAGGATACCGTGCCGAAGTTTGCCGAACTGAAACAACGTTAGCCGAAGTGTTAGGTTTTTTCGTTACGGAAGTGTTAGGTTTTCTCGTTACGGAATTTTTAGATTTGGTCGCTGCGCTCAAAGCCCGCGATAAAAGCTATGCAATAGCTTTAAAAAAAAAAAATAGATATATTTATGGTTTATAAATATCTAATGCTATATAAAATTTCCGTTTTGATAACATTTCCGTCCATGATTTGCACCTGCCACCAAAACACCTGAAATATCTTCTGGAAAAAGGTAAAAGCAGAGGGCGGAAAATCTTTAGTTGCTCTGGAAGCAGTGAAAATCATAAATAACGCTATAGTTTGAACACTTAAAAGAAAAATGTATGTATTTTTGTTTTTGAACTAAAAAGTTCAACAAAACTAAAACTCAACTTTTGAACTAAAAATTTTGTATTCGTAGATGCAGGTATTTTCACAGTGTATGAAAATTAATTTACATTATATAGAGCTTGTTTCTTAAAGCTTAATATCTAAATCTTAAAAAAAAAAAAAAAAAAGAAAAAAAAAAAAAGAAAAGAAAAGAAAAGAAAAGAAAGAAAGAAAGAAAAAATATTTTTTGGTTTTCAAAACTATCAAGTTTTTTACGCAAAGAGATGTTTTAGTTTCACGAATTATCTTTTGCACCTGTCATCAGAAATTTTGAAAATTCATCAGAAAAAAAGGAAACGAATTCAGTGTCTTCCTGTTCTAAACACGGAAATAATGTAATGTGTCTAAATTCTTTTCAAGAAACCCTTGACTTTGGTTAACCCTCTCAACTCCAGAGTTTATTTTCGAAGACCATTAGTGTACAGCGTAAATAGATTTCCAAATGCTGTGGACACCAGTATTTTAAACTATTTTTTTCGCCTTATCTATGGCTGAATAAGCTGTGATAAAATATAGCAAAATAAATTGTAAGATATTAGTGGTGTTCAAAGCGTCTCGATTTACGAAAGACACCGGACAACACTAATGGTGAATGAGAGTCACCTCTCATATGCAAAGGAGTAATAGGCGTATGATTTCAGAAAACAAGAAAATTGTACACATACTTGTCAAATTCCGTAAAGTGCAAATTAATTTAACCCCTTGAGGCACACAGCACTTATATTATTAAAATGCTGAAATGATTGTTTGACACCAGAATTTTAAAACACATTTATTTCCATAAATGATAGATAATAAGATATAATAATAATAATATATATGCTTTTCTTCATGTACCTGAAAAAATTATAGTTTCCAGTTCAAAATTCTGGTGTAAATGTGGTATTTTGCAATTAAAATTAAGTGGGATATGGTTTTTCCCACCGCTCTTCAAGAGATTAAACCATATAGAACAAGTTTTGAACCCGATATTTTTTTAAAGAAGTGATAAGAAACAAGTTGAGCGTACGAACGGGAAACTAATCCTTAACCGCTTAACCCTTTGAAGGGCAAGCAGTTGTGTTTATTTAATTCTGAACTCCTTCCGTAAATTTGGAAAAAAATTACTTCAAAATAAGAAAAAATAATTTCACGCCCTTTTTTTCCCCCAGTGTTGCCACACGGAAAGAACTGTTTTGTTGAAACAACCAAATTTTGGTAACTATTGCCCCTACAAAATATTTTGGTTGCAATGACCAAATTTTGGTTGGACTAATCAAAAAATTTTGTTAATTCAACAAAATTTTGTTAAATAAACAAAATTTTGTTAAATCAACAAAATTTTTTTTATAATTTAGTCATTTCAACAAAAAAATTTTGTGGGGGCAATAGTAAACAAAATTTGGTTGTTTCAACAAAACAGTTCTTTCCGTGCAGATTGTCAAAAGTCAATTTCCCCAAAATTTCTGAAATTTTCCCCAAATCAGGGCTTTTTTCAGAAAAAGTCCCCAACGCAATTTCTACTCAAAAAAGCAAGTTCTCATTTCTCAATTTTCTGTATAAATTTTGTTTTAACAAGATTAAACTCAAATTTTTCCCCAAATCAGGCAATTTTTTGAAAAAAATCCCCATTTATGGAAAAATAAATAAATAAATAAACATTTAATCTCAATAGAATTTTACATGTTTATTCAAAACTAAAAACAACAGCAAAAAGTTATAAAATTGTTTTTATTTTTGTTCCATAAATGTATACTATTAAATGAAATGAGTATTTCCGTACTTGTGTTTCTATCCGCGATGACAGTAAAATCTGAATTACTTATCTAAAAATTCAGACGGGGGATAGCCCATTGAAGATCATGATGAATCTGTAGTACATATAAATAGTGAGCATGACCACGAGAATGATTCATATCTATTGTTTCTGTATTTTATTTTCGTTTACCAAACCAAAATCGAATTCCAGACAGATCCAGTTTTGACCAATTACTAAAAGTAAAAATTAAAACTGTGATAACAATTCCCCAAGTTTTTCCCCAAAGATGTTCATAGTCCCTAAACATGTCCCCAAGATTTACTTGTCCCCAAAAAATTCCCCAAAATGGGGACAAAATCCCCAATCTGGCAACACTGTTTCCCCCACCAAAGTTAGAAAAGTAAAATGCAATAAATTTTTTCTGGTGCAAATATTCATTATTCGTAAGTTTAATATATTTTATCCCATGGCCTTTCAAAGGGATAAGTAATTTTTTAATCCAGTAAATTGAAAATATAGAATAAACACCACTTTTTTTAAACTAAAATAATCGCAATATTAAGTCTGAAAATTCTTGTCATTAAACTGTATGAAATTATAATTTAAAAAAATACTGATATGGAAAATTTTAAGTGACGAATCAAGCAAAGTCTTTTTGCCTGTTATAGTCACACGAACTTTGAAAGGCTTTGAAATCACCCACTCGTGGACAGCCAACCTTTCGGTATAGGAACTTAATGCCCACGAGGGGAAACATTCATCCAAACAACCCTAACCCATTTTTTTAAACTTAATATATATATATATATATATATATATATATATATATATATATATATATATATATATATATATATACAATTAATTCACAATAGGTTACCCTATTTTTTCAGGGCGAACCTAGTATTATACATTTCATAGATGCTTAATCGCAAATATATATACATGAATACATTTAGACAAATATGGGAATGACTGACAATTTCCGATTTAAATTAGAATTTGAATACATAAATATAGTTAATAAAAGTTAATTGAGGATTTTTTTCCCTCTAAAAATAACTTACAGTTGGAAATCGTGAGTACTGACAAATGATGCGAATAATTCAATATGCTGATTACAGAATTTCATACAAACTAAAAATTGAAGCTACGTAAGTAAAATTGTCGACAGACAATTATATATGTTAAATTTCAACTTAAGTGAAAGTCTATAGTTAAATGTCTTTGTAAATACAAGAAAAAAGTTTATTCAATTGATTGTAATTGTCTTTTAATTTAGTGAAATTTTCTGGTTTAAATAAAGTTTGCAGGAGATTTTGTCTAAGAGTTTTTTGCCTATCAAACGGGAAGGAATAGTTCAGCAAAGAGCATTTTTTATATAGATAATGTATTGGATCACCAATTCCCTTTCCACATGGGCAATTCGGAGTGTTTCGTTTACCTATTTTAAATACGAAACTTGGGAAACTACCATGTGCACTAAGAAAATATGGTAAAATTATTTTGTCGCATATAAAGTCTGGGTCCACTGCAATATAGACGAAATGATGGCGACGAAGCAATAATTGGCTATTTATCTCTTAGAAATTAAAATTAAGGTAACATGTGTCCGCCTAGCATATGAAAAGTGGAGCGGTCAGCTCGGAACTGTTGATGACAGTCACATGACTTAAGCTTTAACTATATAAATTCAAGGATTAAGTCGAGGATTTACACGCCGAATACCTCCTTAATTTTTTAAAGGAACATCATATACCCTCTGCTTAGGGCGTATATTTTTTGTTATTTTTACGACTACATCCCTGTATAGATTTTATTTAATTATTCATAGAGGTAATTTTAATTTTTCTATGGTATATTATACGGAAAATTCAGATATCTTTACATTGTTTAATGGTCAAGATGATTAAAATTTCGTAATTGTGGGTCTCGCGATCGAGATAAATTTAAAAATAATTCACACTTGAAATAAAATAAATTTTATTGCCACAGCAAACAAACAGTATCTACGCGGGGGCACACAAATGATTTCAGATACTGTACTGTATCCAAAGTACTGTATACTATTATACCAAGATCTGAGTATTTTTAAAACTTCGTTATAGTAAGCACCTCATTTGCTGCGCTTGGCATGCAATTTCTGATTTTTTATTATATTTCTATTGTACTTATGTTAGCGTAACTCTGTGACGATATTAAAAGATAATTTTATTTTAAAAAGTCAAGTGTTATACTAGTTGTCATTTTAGTCTTTTTGGAGTCTTCAAAAGAGGTGACATTATTCCTTATTTAACCCTTTAACGTTCATTGGTTTCGCCACGAAACCACAAAATTTTAATTCCGATACGCAACACTGACACCGGTATTTTTATCTAAAAATATCTCTTTTATTTTGTATGTGAAAAATCAGGTTTTCTTGTTTAGAAATATATTTGTTCTTAATTACCGGCGTCATTCATTTATTTCGACATCTTAGCAATGAAAATGCTATGATCGTTAAAGGGTTAAATATCTCTAAGCACAAAATAATAATGATTAACTAATTTAATTAAATTCCTTTTTATTAATCTAAATAGCAAACCACCTTTTTAAACATGTTTAATTGCCACTACAGTTTTGAAAGCTTTTTCTATAAAGGGAAATAAATAAAGAAGAAAAGCAAAGTAAAGGTAATGAAACAAAGATAAAAAAAAAATCTTTAGATTCCGTCGGAGAACAAAAAAATGAAAATAATAAATAACGCAGCTGTCAGAATACGTGAAAGATAAACGGACATATATATTTTAGGAAACCTGTTGACTTGGCATTCAGAGATATAACTTTTTCCTAGAGCCAAGAATAGTATAAAAATTATAAGTTGTAAAGATATATTTAAATGTATTTTATTTAAAGATGATAATAACTTTTGACAAAAAAATATTTGACGTAATATAGTGATTGATTTATGCCGGAAAAAATAAGATAAGCATTTTAATATTAGACTAAAAAAAAAAAAAAAATTATAATTAAAATACCATATTTTGGTTACTTATGCTTATAAAATTATGTAAGTAAACCATATATTATCGTCAAACTAAAATGATGAAAGTAAAAAAAAAAAAAATACATTTAAAGGCATCTAAATATTTTTAATAAATTTATCTAAATGTTTTAGCAGAACACCTACTACCAGAATTGGGAAAGAGTTGTTTTACAAAATAAGAAAAAATAGTTTGATATAATTTACGGTCGCAAATGACTATTTTTATTAGACCACCATTTTTTATTGTAACTGCGATCTCGGCATTTTTGTTGTATCACGTTCATTTTAAAAAAAAAGTGCGAAAATTGATTTTTTTATTTTTAAATTATATTGATTTTTATAAAATAGTCGGTTGTTCGTCTAAAACATGTGAATTAGTTTGTTAAATGTTTATTATAAGCCTTTAACCCATTAACGACGAGCATTTTTTAGATTTATTTTAATTCATCGACACCAGTTTTAACCACATTGTAATTTTGAATTATTTAATCGTTCAAAATTTGAGATCAGACAATACGAAAATTTCCAAAATAAAGTACTGGTAATAAAATTTAGGAGTTTTGTCTGCTTTAAATGTCAAACTTTCTTGCTAAATGGCTTTAAAATGTCAAATGTACTTTTTTCGCTTCTAGCATGTTAAAACTTTAGCTCAATACTTACATTCAGCCTTACTTTTACTAGGATTACTGAGGTAACATCCATTATAGACCAGGAGGTGTCAGCACTGGCAATCATTTCATCGAGTTAACGGCTGAAAATCTCGGATTACTTAAATCTCTATTTCCATATTAAAACGCAATCGGTGTGCCAATTCATACCATAATGGAAAACGTCGAAAAACCGAATTTTAGTAATTGACTCATAGATTTACCATTATATTTTCCTGCTCCCAATTCTCCCATGTTTTCACACTTTTGGGAGTATATATGTATATATATAATATAAAATTCTCGTGTCACAGTGTTAGTTGCCATACTTCTCCGAAACGGCTCAACCGATTTTTATGAAATTTTATGTGTATACTCAGTAGGTCTGAAGGTCTGAGAATAGGTTGTTATCTATTTTTTATACCCCTAAGTGATAAAGGTTGCCCGCCCTAACTGTGAAAGCAAACCGTAAACAAAAGGTAGTGCCTCCAATTTACATGCAATGACGTCATAAGAATTATTGTCCATGTCCAAATCATATTTGGAGTGCTCTGCGAACTATTATCTTCTTGGTTTAATATTTTGTACTGTTCATTCGAATGAATCTCTTGCATTTGTTTTCCTTATGAAGTCGGATAGTAACTTGTCAACTTAATTTCAATTGAAGTTATCGTAGAATATATGCTTATTAGAATGTTACTTAGAAAAAAAAATGTTCGATGTTTTAATACAATATTTGGCACAGATGTCATATATGCACCGGCTTTGGAGCGATGTTTTTATTAACAATTTGCCAAAAATTTCACTTTCGAATACCAGTTCTACGCATAGTTTTAAATTATTTTCTATTATTTAAAAGAGAAATAACAATAAATAAACGATATTTTATACAATGATTACATGGAACAAAACTATTTATGTCATTTTAAAAAAGAATATAGAAATTTTCTCAGTAAATAAAAAACAATAACCAGGTCACCATGTCAGGCAAAATAATCGCGGTGCGTATATGATATTTAGGAAAAAGTTCCGTATCCTCTTCTGCTGGCGCGAATGGCAAAAAAAAAAATCGAAATTGGCGACAAAAAGCCATTTTAGCAATTTACCAGAATTCTCAAGATGGTGGGAAAATATGATTTTTAAATGGTTTATAAAGATATATTTATTAAATAAAAAAGAATATTGCCCAGTTAAACTGATGGCATTGAGCTCACAGGCTACGCATACTAATTGTACATTACAGCCTTGTATTTTCGTTAATTCCGTTCGAAAAAAAAATTAAGAAGGGGAAACAGCTCTCCCCTTTCTCCTTTTTTATACTTAATCACTAAATTTCCTAAACTATCAAGTACATGCTTTATCATATTAAAAAACCTATATCCAAAATTCAGAGCAAATCGGATAATTCTTAATAAAAAGCCATTTAGCATTTATATAATTTAAGAGGAGTTATTCTCCTCTTTTATACTTAACCATTAAACTTCCAAAACTATTCAGAGATTTGAAAGAAATCTGACAATTCATATTGAAAAATCCATTTATACAAGTTAAGGGGAGGGGCATTAGAACCCCCGTTCGCCCTGTTTATACTTATTCAACGAACACCTAATAACAGCCACGGACTCGCCTCATTAGACTGATCCTATATCTAAATTTTGAACGAAAACTGTTAATTCTGCATGAAAATCCCGTTTATATCAATTAAGGGGAGGGGCATGAGCCCCCCGTTCCCCCTGTTTATACATATTCTATGAACACCTAATAACAGCCACGGTATCGCCTCATCAGAATGATCCTATATCTAAATTTTTAACGAAAACTGTTAATTCTGCATGAAAATCCCGTTTATATCAATTAAGGGGGGGGATGAGCCCCCTTCCCCCTGTTTATACTTATTCAATGAACACCTAATGGCAGTCACGGAATCGCCTCATCAGAATGATCCTATATCTAAATTTTGAACGAAAACTGTTAATTCTGCATGAAAATCCCGTTTATATCAATTAAGGGGGGGGGGCATGAGCCCCCCGTTCCCCCTGTTTATACTTATTCAATGAACACCTAATGACAGTCACGGAATCGCCTCACCAGAATGATCCTATATCTAAATTTTGAACGAAAACTGTTAATTCTGCATGAAAATCCCGTTTATATGAATTAAGGGGGGGGGGGGGCATGAGCCTCCCGTTCCCCCTGTTTATACTTATTCAATGAACACCTAATGACAGTCACGGAATCGCCTCATCAGAATGATCCTATATCTAAATTTTGAACGAAAACTGTTAATTCTGCATGAAAATCTGGTTTATATCAATTAAGGAGAGGGGCATGAGCCCCCCGTTCCCCCTCTTATACATATCGAATGAACTCCAAAAACTAATCAGGGAAGCGCCTTATCAGGATATACCTATACACAAAATTTCAAGTGGATCCGATATTTTTATCATGAGTTATCGCGTTACGTACATACGAACATACATACAGAACGGACGGGCACATAAGCTCTCAGGCTATGATAGCCTGTGAGCTAAAAAGCGTTATATGTGTCACGTGTTAAAAAAGTATAAGATGTTTATATAAATGTTTTTATTTATATACATTTTAGATATATTTCTATGTATATGTAATTATATTTAGCGATATACAAATATAAATGCATAATATATATACCTATAAATAAATACACCTATACAGCTTTAACATATATATTTATATAAAATAGTGTGTTCTGACTGACTGATAATCAAGGCACAGCCGAAACTATATAAACTAGAGGCATGAAAATTGGGGGAAATATACTTTTTATGATACAAGCGTGCACTAAGGCAAGATTTTTTAAAATCGCCCCCCCCCCCTTAAGAGAGTTAAATGGGGAGTCAAAAATTTTTGAAAATCTTGATATATCTCAGCAGTCGTTGCAGGTAGGAACGTGAAATTCCAGATTATAAATGTATGAGAAAAATTAAACACATATTTCAGCAATTTTACAAATTACCCTTCATAAGGAAGTTAACAGCGGGTCGAAAACTTTAGAGCATTTGGCATATCTTAACGACCGTTTTAAATAGGAACGTGAAACTGGAGAAAATAAATCTATTATAAGAATAATTAAACATGTGTTTCAGCGATTTAAAAATTTCTACTCCTAGGAGAGGCTAAAGTGGGGATCGAGAATTTTTAAACTTTCTTTGGACCCGTCATGTGATATATTGTCTTAAAGCATTTGGACCACTTTTTCAAATTATGCACCTTTCATTCCTCCTCCCTAATTTGGAGCCCCGGGCGGGGTATTTTCGAACTTTTTCGAAATTGCATTGTTTTTATAATTTTAAATCGGATTATTTGCTTAGCCCTCTCATAAATATTATTTATAATAGATGAAAAATTTAAAAAAGAGATGTGGATGTTTTTCGGAGGGGGCATGATAGTTGGAACCCTGGGATGTTTTTTTTCAACTTTTGCCAACCCAAATCATGTGACATATCATTGTAAAGCTCTGTGACTAATATTTTATGTTAAACGCCTCTCAAGTCCCTCCCGCTCTTTGCCCCCAAGAGGAGCATTATTCTAAATTTAGACGACACCCTTCGTGTGATATATCGTTGTTTTGCCCTGTGACCACTTATTCCTATTACGCACTTTCCTTTCCCCTCCCCGGGGGGGGGTAGTTTAACGCATTTTAGCAAAATGTCTTCTAATAACAATTAGACTATAAAACTAAACTTAAATAAAGGGGAAAAAATCGATAAAAATCATTGATCCCATTCATAATCCTTTTTGTTCCTGTTTTTGCCTCAAGAGGAGCTTTAAATTCTTATTTCATTGGCTGTTTTGGAACTAATTGCCAAAAAATTCCAATTTTTGTTACCTAAACTAGTTTATCTTTTTAGACTTATTTGCGCCTTTTCTGCTTTCTGAAACAAGGAAACGCCGTCTCATGACATTTCCACTAATATGGCTTCCTTATAGCCTCCCTTTGGTTTGTTGCTTTTTAATTACCTCTGTTTTTAGTTTCCATGTATTTACTAAAATCACCATGTATTTTATCTATATTAGAAATTCTCTCCCCTAAGAAGGTTTAATGGATGGTCGTACTTTTAGAACATTTCGAAACATGTTTGCAACGGTAAAAGAGTAAGTTCAGGTAGAAACGCGAAATTCAAGATAGCAAATCAACTGAAAAATAGTTAAACATTTGTATATTATGTCGTCAATATATATTTTGAACCGGATAATGTGAGATTATGCGATTAAATCAATGATTATGGTTATTTGATTAGGTTTTAAGTTTTTAACCGTTGCTAGATATACTTTGTTTGATACAAGGTTCTTTTAAAATAACCGACCAGCGTAGCGGGCGAAGGCTGCTAGTATATATATATATTTATAATATATATATATACATACATACATACATACATATATATATATATATTGTTTTGAGCAATTATTAATAAAATATGATTTTGTAATAAATTAAAGTTCAGTAAATTAAAAAAAATTCTTTAATTACTTAAAGCAATACAAAGTTTTTTGTTTTCAGGCAACAAAAAAGTTCAGTCTGAGTCACTGGTGCCTAACGAAGCTCTTAACGTATTAAATGCAAGAACTATTCTTTTAGAATTGTGCTTTTTATTCTTACACATATTAAAATTTAGACACGAAAAATGTTAAGATAGAATGCTAACTTTATTTAGAAACAGTTTTAGGTATTTTTTACAAAATAAATATTTCTATATAAATATAGAGGTTGAGGTAAAAAGTTAAATAAAAATTAATGCAGATGTGCATCACTGTGCTTTTAAGAGTTAATTCTTTGAGATAGAGATGGACAAAAGAAATGATTTTACTGTTCAAATAAATTATTGTGGCATTCACAAAAGTACAAAAAGTACTTTCCTCTATCTTTACAAGAAGAAAATATTGGATTCCTGAAATTTTTGAAATTCTTGTTTTCGACGGGTACACACGTTTTAGCGGTCAGAGGTTCCGAGAAATATATTTTAACAAAATGTGTGTCTGTGAGTCTTTGAGTCTGTGACAAGGTAGTCTTATGCTGTGAAGGAAGATTTGTTTATTTCAGAGTTTTAAGTATACTTGCATCATAATTTTTCACGTTATTTAATTTATTTAAACTGTGAAGTTCTTGTGTATTTAGAAAAATTAAATTTTCACATCTGAGAGATTTTTTTTCCTTTGAAACTTTTTCCATCTAATGTCTCACAACTTTTTACAGTAATGCAAATAGTGCAAATTACGTAAACAAGAAAAAAAAAGCAAAGAAGAAATTTTGCAAAAAAAAAAAAAAAAAATGTAATAAGAGTTTGGAGCATTTATTAAAAGTTTTGCGTCAGAATATTTTAAAACCAGAAAAATTTTCTACATAGTTTACATAGTTATAATAATAGCGATCTATTAATTAAACTCTTTAAATACTAATTACTTCATCACATGGAGTTATGAATGAAAAAGAGGAGACATTTAGTGTATTGTTTATTAGTTGCGAATGAAGTAACTGAGACGGTAGTCACAAGATGTCAGCCTTTTCTTTTTAATTGGCGATGAAAATTCCCACCAATAAACTTGAACAGAAATTTTTGTCTCATTTTAGCGCTTTACGGATGGGAAGTTTCTCTCACAATTATGCTTTAAAAATTTCTATTTCTTTTTACTGGTGTCAATTTGCCTATGTGTTACATTTTCACTGACACTGACAGGATATAGTTTTGGTTTTCACAATGTGGCGGAACTACTACCGGCGACATATACTCTCACCAGTAAAAATAAATACATTTTCTGTTATTTTTTAATGTATATTTTTTATTTGAGAGGCGTTTAAATAAAGAGAAATTTTCTACATGAATTTGCTGCTGGAAGTTTCCTGCGTTAGCAATGAATTCCTACACTCTTAAAACGAAAGAGCTGATTTGGCTTCTCATGAAAGAGCTGTAATTTTTTCGGTCATAAAAGAGTTGTTTTGCAAACGATTAAATCTTCTTGATCTAAATTGGTTATTTAAATAGCTCAACTTCATCTAAATTGGTTAAAACTCGAGTTATTTCAACTCTTTTTTGAGAAGCTGTCTTTCAACATTGAGATGAGTGGATTTCAGCTCAACTTGAGCTATTTTGTGGCTGACTTTTTAAGAGAGTAAGAAAGCGGTTATAGTTGAAGCTTCACTTTTTTTAAGGACATGCCAGTTCCTCTCTTCTAGCTCCATGCTTCAGCATATGTAAAATCATCTTTAAATTCAAGGTTCGTTGGGGGTCACGATATTTTCCAGGTGAAATATTGGTGTTTTTTAATTAAAAAATAAATGCGCGAAATTTCGACGTATTTATGGAGAAATTTTCTGTAAGGAAATACTTGTACTGAAGATTTTCTAAATCTGGAAATTCCAAGACCAGTAGGAACTCTGTAAAAGTACATAAGATACTATCTTAAAAAGTCAGCCACAAAATAGCTCAAGTTGAGCTGAAATCCACTCATCTCAATGTTGAAAGGCAGCTTCTCAAAAAAGAGTTGAAATAACGTTTTAACCAATTTAAATGAAGTTGAGCTATTTAAATAACCAATTTAGATCAAGAAGATTTAATGGTTTGAAAAACAACTCTTTAATGATCGAAAAAATTACTAAAAGCTCTTTCATGAGAAGCCAAATCAGCTCTTTCGTTTTAAGAGTGTACTAACTAAGGTAGTCTTAGTTATTTATTTCGGAGTCTTAAGTATACTTGTAACATAATTTTTATTATAATTTTTCAGCTTATTTTACTTATTTAACCCTTTAACGGACAAATCATTTTAATTGCCAAGATGTTGAAATAAATGAATGACACCGGTAATTGCGAATAAATGTATTTGTAAATTTAAAAAAAAGTGATTTTTCGCATACATAATAAAATGGATTTTTTAAAAATTAAAATTCAGGATTCGTTGTTGCATATCGAAATTAAAATTTTGTGGTTTAGTAGCGAAACCAATGAACGTTAAAAGGTTAAACTGCCAAGTTTTTAACCCCTTGAGGGCGGTGTAATTTACACGAGATTCTCACCACAAACTTTTATCGAAATTTTACTTTGTTAGTTTTGGCGGCACCTGTTCGGCCCAAAATTGCCTTTTCTTATTTTAAAATGAAATTTTTCGATTTTTCTGGTGAGAATTCAATATTACAAGGACATTATTGCTTTGCCCTCAAACGATTAAAATATGTAGAAAAATTTCCACGAACTGAAACTTTTCTTTCCTTGGGAACTTTTTCCTTGTGTCAGATATTGTCTCACTACTTTTTACAGCAACGCAAATAGTGCAAGAAAGTTGCGTAACTAACAACAACAAATAAAAAAAATAATAATTAACAATAATAAAAACTAGTCGTCGGGGGCCACCGTAATACTTACCCATCATGGATATGTATATGAAAATAAAACATGTGAAAACTATTTATACAATGCATTGGAATTCATAAACAAAATTTAAATATTGTTAATATACATAGTAATGCTCTATTAAAGAACTGCTGATGTACAAATTTCGACAAATTATATAAAACCCCAAACTACTCAAGTAGTACCGAACTGCGTAAAAGAAACATCCTTATAACTCCGAAAAATAATAATTCTATTAACTAACAATTAACTGTGTCGGATTAAGTGTCTCATTTCTAATTAAAATATACCTCTGAATTGAAATTTGAATGAAATACAGGGTCATGAAAAATCGAAGAATGTGGAAAACAGGATTACGAATATCTCGGCAACTAATAATCCGATCGACTTCGTTCTATATGCAAAATGTGTGTTATTTTATTGCCTTTTACGTCCATTTCTTAAAACAAAAAAAATCGAAAATTTTTATATACCTTTCATCAGAACGAATTTTTCGAGGGTCCGAAAAAACTAGTTCCGGATAATCAAGGTTGCTGATATTAAATAGGCTTCGTCCCATTCTTACATACTAACTACATACAAAATTTCAAGTCTCTATCTCAATTCGTTCGGGAGATAGAGCGTTTACAGACAGACAGACGGACGGCAAATTTTTTTTTCTAAAAATATGTTTTTCGGAATCTCCACTATCTAAAACGTGTAAATCCGTCAAAAAAAATTTTCGATTTTCAAAACGATTGCAAGACTTACCCTATACTACGTATGATGGGTAAGTAATAACAAGGGAGAATTTATGCAAGAAAATGAACTAAAAAAGTAATAAAATTTCAGAACATCTATTAAAAGTTTTGCATCAGAATATTTTAAAACCAGAAAACTCTTCCTGGTAGTTTTAATTGTGTTCTTCTATAAATATATAACGCTTTAAATACCAATCTATCTCTTCACGAAATGTAAAATTATCTCTAAATACGAGGTTCGTAGGAGTTCACATTGTTTTCCAAGTGAAATTTTGGTATTTTTTCTTAAAAAATAAATGTTATTCATAACATAAGTTCGGAACATTTAAAGAAAGTTTTTCGTCAAAATATTTTAAAAACAGAAAATGTTTCCTGATAGTTATAAATTGTGGCTTTCTATTAATTAAACTCTTTAACCCCTTGAGAGATGGTGGGGGGGGGGGGGTATATTTTATCCCGCCTAATTTAAACAAGATTCGCACTAAAAACTGTTTTTAACCATTGAAAAATGGTTGTTGTTTTCGGTGGAGGATACACAAAATGACGTGGTCACTTTTGAATTTAAATTAAATTCTTTACTTTTAGAAGAATTTTTATTTGAATTTAAATTAAATTCTTTACTTTTAGAAGAATTTTTATTTGAATTTAAATTAAATTCTTTACTTTTAGAGGAATTTTTATTTGAATAGGAAATTAAAATGTTTAAAATCATTGTAATAAAGGAGAAAACTAACAAATTTAAAAATGCGTAAAAGGAAATTAACAGATACGGAAAAAGCCGAAGCCAAAGAAATGAATGACCGTGAGTTTCTCTTTCAATGACATTAAACACAATACGCGTACTTAAACAATCATAAGGTGATTTTTATTTCGACTTTTTATTAATGTTTTACTAATTTATTTGTTCTTTTGTTATTTAAAACTAGCAGGCTATGCCCGCTTCGCTGGTCCATATTTCCAAACGAACCTTGACTAAAAAAAAAATGGTGATTTAAAAATTTATTATTTTTATTTTAAAGCAGTATAGACCACCCTGGAATGTTCTTCCGTATTGCTGAAAATCATGCCAACGCCATTGCAATATTGTACTATTGTAAGTCTTGGCGAAAATTTGGGCAATTAAGCACCCTCTCTTTTATTTTATCATTTATAGTAGAGTTTCGTATGAACTTGAGACCGTTATGACAACAGGAATCAAAATGCTCTCGAGTCATCACACTATTACATTAGAGGGCATTGCAATGATTAGTGAGATTGATTATCAAACTCTATTAACTTTCGGATTGTACATTATCATTTCTTAGTTCTTAAAATCCCGACATCTGAACTTGCACTATGTGAAGTTCTGATAGTCTACATACAATGTCATTTCACGTTACATTTTTTAATAAACGTCCTCTTTTAACAGGTCTACTGTAGATTCCTATCTACCTTAATCTGTTCCAGCAAGAATACATAGAGTAAAAAATTTAAGAATTATTGACAGATAAAGAAGAGTTTTTGTTTGTTTGTATTTATGACGGCCATTTATCTACACGTGGGATATAGGCCCTAAGAAAAGGATGCCCTCCGTGGGGTTGTCAGACGAAGAAGGGTGTTTCACTTATATATTTAGTAGAACAATGAAGCATAAAAAGTGTGTTTTAAAGCTGTATTATTTGAATAACATTAAAATTACATCAGTTTCACTGCTTCTTTCTTTTATAAAACAGTTGCTAACATGTAGCCGTTAAATCAGAATAATCTTGATGACTAAATTTTGTAGAAAAATAAGTCTTTAGTTTGCATCTTTCTACCTTCTGTAATCGATTCCATTATGATTTTTAGTGTCAAACATTAGAAGTGCTAGAAACGATATTGTTACAAATGTACCAGACTTATTTCATGTTTGTCCTCAAATAAATGTGAAATTTACGATCATCCATTATTGGCATTTAATGTTATAGCTTGATGATAGTTTTTTGTTCGACTACTTGATTATTCCGTCGATCAATTTCGCCAAATTATACAAATGGACATAATTTTTATTTTAAATAACCAAAGAATCAATAAATTACTAAAATGTTAATAGAAATACAAATAAACATCGAATTAAAATTGGTTGATGAAGTAACAATTACGTATAACAAATTTAATGTCAAATGAATATGACATTTACGATCATCCATTGACATTTAACCTTATACTTTGGCAATAGTTTTTTGGTCGATGGGATTATCAAGTATTACCAAATTATATAAACAAATTGTATAAACAATAATATTGCCAATAATATGTAGGTGCAGGTGTCATCTAAGGATCCCGTTGGCGCGATTGCAGCAAATTGCGATTTTATGCCTCACGTGGTAATCCGGTAATAGTTGATTATTTTTGAGTAAATTATTTCATTATTTTTCTTTTCTCTTTTAAAATTATATAAATTGTTTTGTTCCATAATTATTTATTGACTTAGTCGGGCAGCAATAGTAAATTTTCTTTTCTTCGCCTGTTTCATAATAAAAAAAAAAAACATAAATTTAATAACTTCTAATTAAATAATCTGACTAATTTTCTGTAATCGGATTTATGTTGTATCGGATATGTTGTATATCGGATAAAAGTATCCTTAATACATAAACAAAACAGTGCAGTTGTCATGTACTGATAATTTTTTACACTAATTTGGCGGAAAAATCGTTTTCGAATACCAGTTTCATATATATATTTAAATTATTTTCTATTATTTAAAAAATAATAACAATTAGTATTTAAATAATAAGTATAGAACAAAACAGTTTACATAATTTTAAAGAAGAGAAAGGAAATAAAAAAACATTTTATTAATAATTAAATAACAATAGTCGGGTAGCCATGCCAGGCAAAATAACATCAATTTAGTGTCCATTAGTTACCTCGATGTGTATATGATATCTGTGCAAACGAAACTTCCGATAATATAATAAATGACGTCATATTTATTTTCCTTTGAATTTTTTTTATTTTAACTAGACGGTTGCCCGCCCTCAGTAGCCCGAAGACTATCTGAATGCCAGTTCTACAACCCCACAATTTCTTCTCGGTGTTCTGGGGTTTCGTTTGCATATCTTTTTTTATTGTTAATGAAGAGGTCTTCCATTTGTTCTTCCATCTGTTCTTCTTTCTGTTCTTCCATCTGTTCTTCCATTTGTTCTTCCATTTGTTCTTCCATTTGTTCTTCCATTTGTTCTTCAATTATATTCGACGATTCACTGTTTGAGAGCCTATCTGTCCTTTTATTTATAGAAGTTCAAAATGAAAAAAGATTTTCTTAGCAGACGATTTTTTGTGATAAATACATTATCTGTTTTATATTTCTTCTGCTTTATTCCTTTTACGAGTTGGCGCATTGCCAAGATTTGCTTCCTCTGGACCGAGTTGGCGCATTGCCAAGATTTGCTTTCACCTGTGCCTCAAATAATTATTCAATTATTCAATTAATTATCCTCAGAATTCCTTTTATTTATAGAGATTTTTCATGTGGATACTGTTCAACTAAAAATTAATTGCCGAGGAGAAATTATTTTCCATATTTTGATTTTTTTGGCAACGGGAAAGAAAATGGTTATTTTTTATCGGAAAAATTTTAATTGATTCTGTATGAAAAATAATGAAATTTTGAATTATTAAGGAAATTATTTGAATAAATCAATTAAAAATTAGCCTATGTTCTAAGGAAATAGTGTAGCTTTCCAACGGTGAAAGAATTTTTCGAAACCGTCAAGTAGTTTCGGAGCCTATTCAATTCAAACAAACAAACCAACAAACAAACAATCAAATCTTTCCTCTTTATAATATTAGTATAGATAAAAATTTAGTCAACATGTATAAGTTGTTTATTAGTTTGGCGATTCGTATTATTTGGCGAAATTGGTCGACGGGATAACTAAGTACTACTGTATTTGGTTTGGCGCAAAAACGTCTTTCAATGCAGAAAACGAGAAAATCAAAAGATTATCGAGCCGCTGAAAACCAGTTACGTGTTGAAAGGCGATCACGAAAAAGAAGCAATTTAATGCCGAACCGATTAATTGTAAAACATCATGTCTGGAGAGCGACCAATCCACTAGCCATGGCGTTTTACAATTGGTCGATTCTAACCAGGAAAATTTGAGTGCCAATAGTGATTCTAACAAGCCGGAAAATGTTATAGCTATTACTCTTGATTTTCCACCACCTAAAAAGAAAACTAAAAAGCAATCGGCTTGGGAAAAACTGGAAGAAAACTTTTTTGATTCAATATCTGATGGACCCATTCACAGATGCATGTGCTGCGATCGACTTTGGTTTAAAACCTCCGTCATCAAAGTTCTGCTCTGTAAAATCAAACAGTATATGCCAAAGTTTTACAAGTATAACAGTATATGCCAAAGCTGTATTTTAATAATGATTACTTTCGCACCAACAATGTTACATAGTTTGAAATGTTTCTTTCGTCGCCAACTTTTATGCTTGGCGACAATGGAGTGATGTAACTTAAACGAACCGTACCTTCAAATTGCAGCATGTATAAAGTCATTTATAGCAGTGGCACGGATAATACACAATAAAACAACTGGTATTTAGCTTAAAATGATAGATGAATGTTTCGAGTGAAACATTTTTCAAATGGTTGGTGTAATTTCTTAAATTACAATTATATATATTTTTTTTTTTTTGGGGGGGGGGGAGTTCCCTTACAATACATTGTTTTAGCTCAAGCAACAAATTAATACACCAATAAAAAGAATATTGCCCAGTTAAACTGATGGCATTGAGCTCACAGGCTACGCATACTAATTGTAC
This sequence comes from Maratus speculifer, assembly GCA_964019185.1. Taxonomy (NCBI): domain Eukaryota; kingdom Metazoa; phylum Arthropoda; class Arachnida; order Araneae; family Salticidae; genus Maratus; species Maratus speculifer. Next base: position 150,597,993 of record OZ025301.1, on the reverse strand, counting down.
ATTACAGCCTTGTATTTTCGTTAATTCCGTTCGAAAAAAAAAAAAATTAAGAAGGGGAAACAGCTCTCCCCTTTCTCCTTTTTTATACTTAATAATTGAACTTCCTAAACTATCAAGTACATGCTTTATCATATTAAAAAATCTATATCCAAAATTCAGAGCAAATCGGATAATTCTTAATAAAAACCCATTTAGCATTTATATAATTTAAGAGGAGTTATTCCCCTCTTTTATACTTAACCATTAAACTTCCAAAACTATTCAGAGATTTGAACGAAATCTGACAATTCTGATTGAAAAATCCATTTATGCAAGTTAAGGGGAGGGGCATTAGAACCCCCGTTCCCCCTGTTTATACTTATTCAATGAACACCTAATAACAGCCACGGACTCGCCTCATCAGAATGATCCTATATCTAAATTTTGAACGAAAACTGGTAATTCTGCATGAAAATCCCGTTTATATCAATTAAGGGGAGGGGCATGAGCACCCCGTTCCCCCTGTTTATACTTATTCGATGAACACCTAATAACAGCCACGGTATCGCCTCATCCGAATGATCCTATATCTAAATTTTGAACGAAAACTGTTAATTCTGCATGAAAATCCCGTTTATATCAATTAAGGGGGGGGGGAATGAGCCCCCCGTTCCCCCTGTTTATACTTATTCAATGAACACATAATAACAGCCACGGAATCGCCTCATCAGAATTATCCTATATCTAAATTTTGGACAAAAACTCTTAATTCTGCATGAAAAACCCGTTTATATCAATTAAGGGGAGGGGCATGAGCCCCCCGTTCCCCCTGTTTATACTTATTCAATGAACACCTAATAACAGCCAAGGTATCGCCTCATCCGAATGATCCTATATCTAAATTTTGAACGAAAACTGTTAATTCTGCATGAAAATCCCGTTTATATCAATTAAGGGGGGGGGGGCATGAGCCCCCCGTTCCCCCTGTTTATACTTATTCAATGAACACATAATAGCAGTCACGGAGTCGCCTCATCAGAATGATCCTATATCTAAATTTTGGACAAAAACTGTTAATTCTGCATGAAAAACCCATTTATATCCATTAAGGGGAGGGGCATGAGCCCCCCGTTCCCCCTCTTATACATATCGAATGAACTCCAAAAACTAATCAGGGAAGCGCCTTATCAGGATATACCTATATACAAAATTTCAAGTGGATCCGATATTTTTATCATGAGTTATCGCGTTACGCACGAACGCACATACATACAGAACGGACGGGCACATAAGATCTCAGGCTATGATAGCCTGTGAGCTAAAAACTTATTGTTTTGCACTTGCCACAAGTACATTTTTTTCCCACAAGCAGAAGCAAGTGAATTTAATAAAAATTATATAAATTTTGCGTTGCTTTCTTTTAACAGAGTAGATAAAAGGAAATACATTTTTAGCTCACAGGCTATCATAGCCTGAGAGCTTACGTGCCCGCCCGTTCTGTATGTATGTTCGTTCGTGCGTAACGCGATAACTCATGATAAAAATATCCGATCCACTTGAAATTTTGTATATAGGTATATCCTGATAAGGCGCTTCCCTGATTAGGTTTTGGAGTTCATTCGATATGTATAAGAGGGGGAACGGGGGGCTCATGCCTCTCCCCTTAATTGATATAAATGGGTTTTTCATGCAGAATTAACAGTTTTCGTTCAAAATTTAGATATAGGATCATTTTTTATAGATTCTTAATTTTTTTTCGAACGGAGTTAACCCTTGAAAATATAAGGCTCTAATGTTCAATTAGTATGCGTAGCCTGTGAGCTCAGTGCCATCAGTTTAACTGGGCAATATTCTTTTTATTTCAACTATGTATTTTTAGGATTTCTAATTGATTTCTCAATGTATAATCAGGGGTCGATTCAGGCAAACTTTGAAGCCCATTCAGGTTGAGTTAAAAGATTTGTTCTAATTTCTAATTTTACTACATAATAAAAGTAAATTTGCTCAAATGATAGTGGAATACTTTCATAAAAGATATTTATATTTAGATTCATAAGGTTTATTTTTTCTGTTAAGATTGAATTTTTGGAATTTAAATGGTCAAACAATATATAGAGAAACAATTATAATTGTTGCTTCTTTTATGTTATAAATATTGTAAAATGTTTTTATATTTTCTTAATGTAATGTGTTTTATAAGCTATTTGAGTGTAAATATGCAAAATTAAGCTAATTTCTATTTTATGGAATATTATGTGTTATCAAAGATAATATTCATACAAAATGTGTATAGAGAGTGTATATATGTAATATGAGTTATTTAAATGACATCTATTTTGTTCTGAAGGTTGGAGTTTTATTTTGATAAAATCGAGTTTCTTAATCTTTAAATACTTTTAAAATAAAGTATTTCCGAGTTATTTTTTATTTGTTTATTGATTGATTGATTGATTTATTTTGAGATAAAAGTTGAGAAATGAGATAATTTCTTGCATGATTAATAACAAATTTGAGTGTTACATGTCATGAAGGTACATCACTACATCATGATTGCAAAATTTTGGATGTTTGAAAAAGAAAATGTTAAAATAAATGATTTAGTAATTATAAAGGAGGACAATTTTGCTATTTGCTATTGGCCTCTAGGTAGAATTGTAGAGTTATTTCAAGGAATTGATGGAATCATCAGAGTTGAGAAAGTGAAAACACAACGAGGGAATTTTAAGAGACCAATATCTAAAATATCTTTCTTGCCCATATAAAAGTAATTGTTATTTATTACTATTTACTAGTACATGTTGTATTATTTGTTTAAAAATTTCATGTGTAATGATGTATTATAAGGTCGTATTTAAGCTTTGTAATTTTGGCAATGGTTTTTATCGTCTGCGTTTGTTTATACAAGTTCTGAGAATGTTTTTGTAAATAATGTTGCCATGAGCGGCTGAATTGTGATTAAGTTAAATAAATTATAGTCCATAGAGTTTATTAAATATGTGTTTTTATGAGTTTATGAGTGTTTAATAATGAGCTATTGACAAGAGTATCGAAAAACATTTCTACTTTTTTATTCAACATTTATTTATTTTTTTAAAATATAAATGTAGAAAAGTAAACATCATTTTAATTTGTGCTTCATGCAAAACATCAATATATTATTGGAAATATAATTATATCTACAGCTTATAGACTTAGGACGGTTGAAAATGAAAAGTTTTATTATTATTATTGCAAATCCAATCTTCTATTCCTTTTTAACTGCAATGTTACTTTTTTTTTTCAAGTTTTAGAATACTGAACTCTGAAACAACTTGCCACCATATAAAGCTGTTCTCAAATTCCAAGAGACTACTATCTGGCACAGTTTTTAATTCGGAAATTCAGGTGTTATTAGAAGCTATGTCATCGAAGACGTTTTCTATTTTTTGTGGTAAAAGCAAAAAATCTTTCAGAAAAAAATTTCACAGTCAGTTTTTTAATCAAATATACCCATCCCACACTCTTGAACCAGAGGGAAAACCTGTTGTCACGTGACCAGAATCACTTTGTGATAACGGATTTACTTATTAAAAAATGGAAAACTCATTTTAAATCCAAATCACTTCCATAGTGAAGCTTATCAATTTTATGCTTATCAGTTTAATGCTAATTTTCTATTTCTTTATTTACAAGCATGGTAAAATGTATTGACAACATGCGTCTTTATTAATGAAATTTTTAATAACTATTATGTTTAAGTATTTATATGAAATAGAAACGTAATTTTTGGCTTCATGGCTTCAAAAAATTATAACATAGTATTTTAATCAATTTTATAATCTGAACCCCCCCCCCCTTTTTTTTTACAGATTTGAAAATATTTTTAGTCGTTTAAATCAACATCTAACAAATTGGAAATTGCACGTGAAGCGTAGCAAATAAGGTGCGTTCGTACGATAACAAAGTTTAAAAAATATCACTCTCTTATATCAATTTCATAAAACTGTAAATAGTGAATTACCATTAAAATGTGCACCAAACAATGTTCTCCCTATAGCATTATGCAATGGAATACTTTTGTGTGGCCTTGTAAATCAATAACAAATGTTTTTTGCACCATAGATTATATAAAATATATATTATAATATGTACTTTATAGATGCATATCAATTTTATTATGTTCGAATGAGTGTAACACCATTAAAATGCATTTGAAACAGTTTTATCCTTTGACCGTAATGCAACGTAATACTTTTGATTGTCCCTGTATTTGAACTGTGCATCCGATTTTGATAAAATTTGAAATAACTCGACAAAATTATGTAATAACTATGTGTTTTAAATTTCAAACGATTAAATTGCATTTGAAACTTTTTCCCCATTGACCGTAATGTAATGGAATACTTTTGATTGTCCCTGTAATTGAGCTATGCATCCAATTTTCATAAAATTTGAAATGACTCGACAAAATTATCTAATAATTATATATTTTAAATTTAAAAAGGTTAAAATTTATTTGAAACTTTTTTCCTCATTGACCGTAATGTAACGGAATACTTTTGGTTGTCCCTGTAATTGATCTATGCATCCTATTTCCATAAAATTTCAAATGACACGACAAAATTATGTAATAAATATATATTTTAAATTTCAAATAATTCGTTTGGGTAGTTTTTGTGTTGTTATATGCGAACAGACAGACGGACGGACTGAACGACAACTATAGGTGCTACATATTCACATAATTACGAATGCATCTAGAAAAAAGTAATCATTATTAGTGTTTTAAATGAGTGTCGCGCATTGTTTTATTATTATTATGTGTTTAGATTAATTGGTGTGTAATATAAAGTAAATTCTAACTTATTTAGAAATAGGAGATTCAAATAGAATAAAATAAAGAATAATGCAAAATATTGAACGTAAATCCTCATACCTCATTTTTTCTAAAATTTTGTTTTTTAGTTTTTGATTTAAATTTGTGTTTCAAAAAAAGATACATTCTCAATAAATTAGACATTTAAAAAAAATTATTTTTCATGGGGCTATTAAATTAATACATTAAAAACAATCTAATTATAAACACATAAACACTAATAAAAACAAGTTGGAAATTGCACGTGAAGCGTAGCAAATAAGGTTCGTACGATAACGAAGTTTTAAAAAGATTCAGATCTTGCTAATCTATATCAGTACTTCGGATACAGTATCTTTGTGTTCCTGTAAATATACAGGAAATATTTTTTATTACACCTCAGCAAGATATTCATAAAAGTGAAATAGTTTAATATAATTAAAACACGCCCCAAATAATGTTTCCCTGTATAGCATTAAGTAGTGGAATACTTTTGTGTGGCCCTGTAATTTAATAATAAATATTCTTTGTATCACAGATTGTACAGAATGTATATTTTAATATATATATACTTGATAGGTTCATGTCAATTTCATTATGTTCAAATGAGTGTAAAACCATTAAAATGCATTTGAAACTTTCATTGACCGTAATGTAACGGAATACTTTTGATTGTCCCTGTAATTGATCTATACATCCGATTTTCATAAAATTTCAAATAACTCGACAAAATTATGTAATAATTGTATGTTTTAAATTTCAAACGATTAAAATGCATTTGAAACTTTTCCCATTGACCGTAATATAACGGAATCCTTTTGATTGTTTCTGTAATTGATCTATGCATCCGATTTTCATAAAATTTGAAATGACTCGACAAAATTAGGTAATAATTATGTATTTTAAATTTTAAACGATTCGCTTCGGTAGTTTTTGCGTTGTTACATGCGGACAGGCAGACAGCTAATGAGCAAGAAATGATTCTCCGTTTTATCTCACTTCAGGGCCCGTACACCAAAAAGTGTTTGTCAGGAAGAAGCGAATAAACGCCAATGTGGTAACCTCTCTTAATTACAAGTCAGTTGGGTTTTATCTGTTGTTTCTTTCCCCCATCCTGCATCCCCTGGCGTAAGATCGGTACCAAGTCAAACGCGATATGTGTGTACAAATATAACCCCCATATTGAATAGTCATTGCGCTCCCTTCATTTGACGCTCCCACTATCCCTATCTCTTATGTTCATTCTTCCCCCGCCCCCACTTCCTGTGAAAGGGGAGAAATCATAAACTTCTAATGTAACTGTCATTTCTGATCTAAGGGAGAGATTCTCTGAAGAAAACGTTAAGAATTTCTGTAAGTTTAGTTGTTTGGTTGTGCAGATCTGTTTCTGTGTATATTATTCGTTGATTACATGCTGTGTTATGCTTAAAAGTTTTGCTTTGTGGATATCAAAATGTTATCTAGGAGACAACTAGGTAATGTTGCAATTGTTTCTAGTAATTTTAAAGATTTTTATGCACGTGTTATAGTGGAACATTCATTGAATGAGCAAAAAGATTCACTAAAAAAATCCTTAAATCAATTCTATTGGAAGTTCATCACATTTTGGAAAAATGCAAACAGAAATAGAGATCATCTCGAACGAAAACATTCTATATGGCTTGACGGAATCATAGGTTTTTCTAAGGATTTGTTAGAAGTTCCCGATCCAAATACGTCAAATTTAAGTCAGAAAACGTGGACGCCCCAAAAAATCTTATGTTGAAGGTAGCGATCGTACTAAAAGAAGAATCGTAAAACGTGAATGAGATTCATGTACAACTCCAGAAGCAGTTAGAGTTCTATCTAGTCGCTTCAAAAATAAAGGAAATCGAGCAGCAGTATCTGTGCTAAGAGTCGTAGCGAATAACACACCCACATCGTCAAGAAAAAGTCTTGAAAAAATAATAAATGAAGAGAAACCATGTACGCCATATTCGCCCGAAGAAGCTTTAGCTCTTCTCCTTGAAACAAAATTAACTAAACGATCTTATAATATATTACGAAAATCGTCAAAAGAGAAAAATGCAGATATTTATCCTAGCTATAAGAAACTATTGGCAGCTAAGAAACTTTGTTATGCAGAAAACATTCGATGTTCAGAAATCGATTGTGAGGTTCCACTGCAAAGTTTACTCGATCACACGATTAAAAGAATATTGCAAACATTAAAAACCCCTCTTGAAGGAGATTATACACTGTTGTGCAAATGGGGATTTGATGGATCATCCGGGTAATCCCAATACAAGCAAGCATGGGAAGAAGAGACACTGGCTAATGATGAGAGTGTTTTTATTTCTTCTTTCGTTCCATTAGTTTTAACAGGTAAAGACGGAGATGCATGGAATAATCCTCGGCCAAGTTCCACTCGATTTTGTCGCCTCATTAGGCTTCAATTCAAAATAGAAAATAAAAATCTTATAAAACAAGAGGAGAAGTATATTCAACAACAAATAAATGACTTAAAGTCATTTAAGGGATCTTATTTAGAAATAAGTTACAATTTATTGTTAACAATGATAAATGGCAAAACTCTCAGTGCCTTGACTGATACAAGCACTTTCCAGTACCTTATTTGTAAACAAACTTCAAAAGGCTCCTTGTCATGGACTGTATCAAAACCAGTAGATGCAGACGTTCTGAAATATGGACTATCACCACTGCATGCATACATAAGATTCTTGGAATTCATTCTGCAAATTTCCTATAGGTTAGGTAAGAAATTTAAATATTTAATAATTTAAATAGTTATTATTTTAAAACCTCTCTATTAAGCATTTTCTTACATTAATTTTATAGGTAACAGTAAAAGAACGGGGTGATAAGAACAATCCAGAAATTAAAAAACGAAAAGAAACTGTTCTTCAAAACTTAAAAAAATTAATGCATATAAATCCTGATCGTCCAAAGCAGGGATTTGGATCAACGATCGATGGCAACACTGCCCGAAGATTTTTTTCTAATCCATCAGCAGCAGCTAAAGCAACGGGAATTGAGTAATATAATCAAAATGTTTGGAGTAATTTTGTTTGTTTTGTCGAGTGGCCATGAGGTTAATGTCGAACATTTCGAATCCTACTGTAAAAAATCTTTATTGTGCTATAAAAAACTACAGTTGGTATCCATTAACACCAACTGTTCGTAAAGTTTTAGAACATAGTTCTGAAGCACTAAAACATTTCCTCTTGCCTATTGGACAGCTGTCTGAAGAGGCACATGAGGCAAGAAATAAAGATATAAGAAATTACAGGGAATTTTTCAGCCGAAAATCAAGCAAAAGGCTGAACATCAAAGATTTATTTTGCCGACTGCTTCTATCTTCGAATCCTGTAATTTCCTCTGCTCGTGAGTGGGCCCACGGCCCTCGCGTAGACTTTTTATTGGTTGGGGAGAGAAACTAAAATTGCCAAGTCAAAATTCAGTATTTGCCAACTAGTTTTATAATTTTACCAAGTTATCACAATTTGAAAATGTAATATAGTTTTTATTTGTAAAAAGCTTAATAATTTTTTTAATTATGTTGGTAACTTTCGTCAAATCTATCAGAAATAGTAGTTTTAAGCTATTGCATAGCTTTTATCGCAGGCTTTGAGCGCGGCGACCGAATCCAAAAATTCCGTAACGAGGAAAATCCTAACACATCCGTAACGAAAAAACCTAACACTCGGCTAACGTCGTTTCAGCTCGGCAGACTTCGGCATGGTATCCTTCGGTAGACTTCGGCAGACATTGACGCGGTATTTTTCAGATATTTAGAGGATATCAAGTCTCAAACTTATATTTCTTATTTCAGTTACTATAAATCTATAGTTTCAATAATAAAAATTCCTGATAGAATGTGTATAGAAAAGAATCGTCTTAAGATAAAACAAGGTAGGATAATGTACTTTTGGTGATTGGAGACCCGCCCAATGGTGAGGATCGAAAAATTTAAAATGATTATAACTCCCGATCTAATTTTCGTACCGCGGACAAATTTTGTTTGGTAATTTATTATGAGACAGTGTTAATTTTTGATGACAGGAGACCTCCCACGGTGAGGGTCGAAAAATTTAAAATGCTTATAACTCGCGATCTAATTTTCGTACCGCGGACAAATTTTGTTTGGTAATTTATTATGAGACAGTGTTAATGTTTGGTGACAGGAGATCCCCCATGGTGACGGTCAAAAATTTAAAGTGCTTATAACTCGCGATCTAATTTTCGTAGCGCGGCCAAATTTTGTTTGGTAATTTATTATGAGAGAGTGTTAATTTTTGGTGACAGGAGACCCCCCACGGTGAGGGTCGAAAAATTTAAAATGCTTATAACTCGCGATCTTATTTTCGTAGCGCGGCCAAATTTTGTTTGATGATTTATCATGAGACAGTGTTAATTTTTGGTGACAGGAGACCCCCCACGGTGAGGGTCGAAAAATTTAAAATGCTTATAACTCGCGATCTACTTTTCGTATCGCGGCCAAATTTTGTTTGGTAATTTATTATGAGACAGTGTTAATTTTTGGTGACAGGAGACCCCCCCCCCCATGGTGAGGGTCAAAAAATTTAAAATGCTTATAACTCGCGATCTAATTTTCGTAGCGCGGCCAAATTTTGTTTGGTAATTTATTATGAGAGAGTGTTACTTTTGGTGACAGGTGACCCCCACGTTGAGGGTCGAAAAATTTAAAATGTTTATAACTCGCGATCAATTTTCGTAGTGCGGCCAAATTTTGTTTGGTAATTTATTATGAGACAGTCTTAATTTTTGGTGACAGGAGACCCCCACGGTGAGGTTCGGAAAAATTAAAATGCTTATAACTCGCGATCTAATTTTCGTAGCGCGGCCAAATTTTGTTTGGTAATTTATTAAGGTATTGCATAGCTTTTATTGCGGGCTGTGAGCGCGTCGAAAGAATCTAGAAATTCCGTAACAAGAAAAAGCTAACACTCCGGCTAACGTCGTTTCAGTTCGTCAGACTTGGGCACGGTATCCTTCGGTAGGCTTCGGCAGACATTGACGCGGTATTTTTCAGATATTCAAAGGATATCAAGTCTCAAACTTATGTTTTTTATTTCAGCTACCATAAACGTGTAGTTTCAATGATAAAAATTCCTGATTAACCTACATGTATTGTAAGATGATAAAAATATTTTAAACGATATTAACTTCTCATTTATTCAATAAAAGAAAAAAAATGTTATCGGTCATCACGCACAAAAAGTGTAACTTGAATTAATATCAAAGACAAAAAAACTGCATTAACAAAAAATAAATAAATAATTATATTTGCATAAGTTGATAAAAAATGCTATGCAATAGCTTTACCGCGGCAGTCCCCGAGTCCCACATGTATTTTTTTTATTAAAGTTTTCTATTAATTTGCCAGTTATGTTTGTAAATTTGCCAACTGTAACAGCATGTGCAAATGTTTGGGGGGGGAGGCTCCCCCCTGTCCCCCCCCTTAGCGAGGCCCCTGGAATTGCCCCCCAAAAATACGCATAAGCTTGCTCCAGAAATTAAGAAAGGTTTGCCAGCATTACTAATTTCAAGACAATTTCATGAAAGTTTACAGAAAAATGCAGCTATAAGCGATGATTCTATTGAAGAGGGACTTAGCAGTGAAGAATCATCAGATGCTTCAGGTGGATTGTTATAGCTATGAATTGTTGCTTTACTATGTAAATTTTGAATTTGACATCTAAAATTTTCGTTATTTCATGATGTGTGTAAGTGTTGCATTAAATTATATTTAATTTAGTTATTACATGTCTATAGTTATTAGTGCACGCATCTATAAATATAACCAAGATTTAATGATTTTAAATAAGCAGTACGAAAGAATAAATTAAAAAATATATGAAAATTTTACTCAACCCTCGGGATGAAATGTTGCGATTACTCGAAATGTCTAATTCCACTTTTCTGAAGAGCATTTAACACTTTATGCAGTGACAGTACTTTTAAGTACCAGTGAATAAAATTTATTGTTAAATTTATTTATTCTGTCTATTAATGAAAATTTATTTTTCATTCCATAAAATAAAATTTGCTCTATCAAATTTCCATAACGCAGAGATATAGTCAAAGCTAAATAGTTTCAAAAAGTGGTAATATTCTTAATTATTTTTATAGGTATGACTTTTCTTATAAAGAAAAATGTTATATGAAACATTTTGAACTACAAAAGTCTTTCAATACATTTAAATGCATTGCTTGTATAAGAATTGTGATATTTCCATAAGGGCATTTTTGGCTAATTAATCTGATTATTTTTGTAAATTGATTACAGAAAAAAGTTAAAACTACCGATATATTTAATCAGTTTTAATGAAAATTTATCTAAATTTCACATTATTATAACTTAAAAATCCAATATATCTTCAGATATTAAAGAAGATAATTATTAAGCTGAAGCAATTTCTTGATAATTAATTCTATAGATAAAGGATTAAAAAACGGATTTTATTTTTATTTTTCGATAAAAGCAAAAAAAAAATATTTATTTTTTTCAAAGCAGATTTTGTTTGTAAAAATTAAAAAAAAAAAAAAAAAGAAAGAAAGAAAGAAAGAAAGAAAGAAAAAGGGGGGGGGACATTAGAAATTTCACACGGGGGAAGGGAAGAAAAGCGGGAAATTTGAAATATGCTAGAAATTTAAATAAATAATTATTTATTTAATATTAACAAAATAAAGTGACGAAGACAGATTCTTCATTTTTTTTTTTTTTTTTGGAATTTCAAAGTTATTATTCTCTTCAAAATAATTGGGGGGGGGGGGAGGGAATCGAAAATTTTAGAAGTGACCTAATTAATGAATTCTATGATTTATTATTAATTCATATTAAGTTGATGTTGAAAACTTAAAAAAATAACGTTTTTAGATTTTCTTTGCTATAGGATCAGATGGAAAAAGGGGCGATTTCACATGTGTTTAATGGGGAAAAGGGTGGGGAGTCGAGGGGACAAAATTTAGCTGATTGTTTTTTTTTATGTGTTTCGTTGATTTCTTCCAATCTTTTGTTTTTATTTTGCAATAACATTAAAAAGAAAAAAAGATTTTAAACTATTCATTTTCAATGAGGGGGGGGGGGGAGAGGGAGAAATTGAGGGAGGTGTAAATTTCTGGAAATATTGAATCAGATGATTTGTCTTGAAAAAGATTAAGGGAGACTCGTAAGAAAAAACCCAAAATTTTTATTATTGATTTTAAAGTAATGAATTTTGGTGTACTATTTAAGAATCTTTTTGTAAGGAATAATTAGCAAAAAAATTCACTTTTTATTAAAAAGTATATTTTTTACGGTGATTTTTATAATTTTTTTTTGTCGAAAAATACACTTTTTAAAATTACTACTCCTCATTCAATTTTCAATATTTTGATATTACTAAAATTTCATCAATCGCGTTATAGTATATGGAAAAGACCTAGGGAGAGATATTTTAAATTTTCTATTTTAATTTGCTAAAAAAAAAAAAAAAAAAAAAGAAAAAAAAAAGAAAAAAAAAATACGCATGGCAAATTTCCTTAAATTCGTTATAATTTTCATGTTTACCAATTTATGTAAAATTTTCAGAAGTAGTTAAAAAAAAATCTCTCCTTACTTTTGTTGCAAATTTTTTTAAGATTCTAAAAACATAAACACTTTGTTTCTAAATCATTTTACCACTGAGCCTTAGTACTTTGAACTTAAGCAAAGTGTGAAAAAAGTCATTTTCAGGAAAACACATTTTAAATGGCCGCTAGTCCTTTAAACTCTATAGTGACTACAATTAAAAAAGCTCATTTTCTACCTATTCCAAGTGTCCCCGAGTTCTGAAATTCTGCATGGATATTCGCAAATATGTGTTTTATCGTTTTCTGAGATAAAAAAAAATTTAAACTTTGGATGATTTTTGGCCGAAAATGGGGTTCGGGTCTCTTAAATAATCTCAAAAATCGAAAACTTTCATTCCCGTGAAAAAAAATCGTAAAAAATAGAAAATTTAAATCGGACAAAAACTTTCCCCGTCTTTTGCCCCCCCCCCTCCCCAATCCCCTCTCCCAGAACCCCAACTGCGCTTGTTTGAAATTCACAATGCAATATCATATAGTATGTTATAAAAGGAAAAATGAATCATATACAACCACTAGGAAAGCCAGAAATGACTTTTGGCCATTAAATCGAGACTTGGGACCACTGTGCGACGATTGGGTCCAAAATTATAAAGAGGCAAACTTTGGACTTTAACATTAGAGATGCAGCTGAGCTCTACTACACTGTTAAAACTAATGGTGACACATTGCACCTTTTAGGGGTGAAAAGCTTGTCTCACTGGTGACACCCCTAGAGGAGCTAAAATGGCACCCTTTACTAGGGTGAAAGGATGGCACCCCTAATCCAGGGTGTTTCAGGGGGTGAAAGGACGGCACCACGGGGGAGAATAATGGTACCCCTTATCCAGGGTGCCCCAGGAGGTGAAAGGATGGCATCTCAGGGGAGAGTAATGGCACCCCTTGACCAGAGTGCCCCAGGGGGTGAAAAGATGGCGCCTCAGAGGAGAGTAATGGTACCCCTTATCCAGGGTGCCCCAGAGGGTGAAAGGATCACATCTTAGGGGTGAGTAATGGCATCCCTCGTCCAAGGTACCTTTAGGGGTGAAAGAATGGCATCTCAGGGGAGAATAATGATACCACTTATCCAGGATGCCCCAGAGGGTGAACGGATGACACACATAATCCAGTGTGCCCTGTGGCATCCTACGAGAAATAGCAATCACAATCTATGGCCCACAGTTGCAACCCCCCTCCCCCCACCCCGCTTGTCAAGAAATTGTATTGGTTTGAATCATGAAATACAAAGTGTTTACCCATTTTTAAATTGAATTCTGCAGAGAAAATTTTCATGATCAGTCAATATCTTGAGTCTTTTTTTTTTCTTTTAGATTGATGGAATATTATATTTTTAAACTCATTATCAGGTGTCTAAAGAAAAATTGTAGCATATTTTTGTAACTCAGAGAGGGATAATATGAACTACAAAAATAATCATAGAAAGGCAGAGAATTCAAATTGTACTTTCATTTACATGAAGAGTATTTTAAGAAAAATTCAAAATTTTAACTTTTATACAGTCTTTTCATTTCAAAATCACCAATCATAAGTCATCACTATTGTATTGTTAGTCATACCCAAAAGGTTTTGTTAGAATAAATCGCAAAATTTACACAACCTCTACACCTATTTTCTGCCTCTAAAAATCACTGACTTAGAGTCAAATATTGCGACTTTGTCATGCAATTTGAAGCCTGATTTTCAATTTTATGTTTTGAATTTCTTGTAAAATGAAATAAATCATGATTTTTGACTGTCTCTAACTCAGATGTTTGGATCAAACTTTTTGGGTATATTTAAGAAAGGGCCAGTAACTATTTTTGTGATTGGGCATTTTTAGATGCAGGAACATTATAAAAATTTGATGTTTTTTGACTCCAAAATAAGAGAAAGTACAAATCGAATTATCTATCTTCATATGAATATTTTTATAATTTTCTTATAGTTTCAAAAGTATTTCGTAACCATCTTTTTTGACACATAGTATATTGCTTGACATGTATTTTCATTATTTTATATAAAGGGCAACTGAAAAGTATGGGGACACAGAAAAATGCTATATCCTGTAAAATATATGCCATATTTTAATTTAAAAAAATAAAAGAAATAACAATATTTTAACAAATTGTTCATTGGCTTGATATTCTTTTACACAAGTTTGAAACCGAAAGATCACAGAATTGACAGTCCTCTGCAGGTAATTCTGATTTAAATCATTCTATGCCTTGATAATTTCGCATCACATACAATGCAATTGTGGGTTTTCTATTTCTAACTTTTCTACAGAAGTCAAGTGAGTTAAGATCTGATTGTTCGAAGGCAATACACCTGTTATTAAATATCCACGCAGATGGGTGTTGAAGGTCAATGTTGTTTTTGCTCCATGTGAAGGCCCCAATACTGCTGGAAGTTCCATTAAAATTATTTTGCTTCCATGAGGCCAACACTTCGTTTAACATATTAGTTGTTGATCATTTTGACTGTTGTGAACTTTTCGGAGGATTAAGTTTTTCATATAATAGAAGAAATGCTACAAAATTTTAAAATAAGCATTTCTCAGATTTTAGTTGTAAAATATCAATGTCAAACAACGCACCAATTTTTTTTAGCTACCCTGCTGTATCTAATAAAAACAAATGTAAAACACAAATTAGGAAAGAATATATAATAAATGCTGCATAACTTTTAAATTAGTAAGAATATTCCATATTCTTTAAAATTCTTCAAGAAAGTTAGCCATCAAGCTATGAAATGAATTATAGAAAATAAGTTCATTTTATAGTTGTGGTAAAATCACAGATGAAATTGAGTAAAAAAAAAAAAAAAAAACATTTTTACAATATATGTAGTACTTACTTTTATAGTGAACTTATGCAAATCCATATTTTATAGCATATATCCACACAGGATTAGAAATTAAGAACTGTATGTAAGGTGTCAAAATAATGCCTACAGTTTTTTTTTCGATGTGCCAACTGCATTACATATTATCTTATTTCTTTTCACAACCATGTTAATAATAACAATATTGCATTGCATATTTAATTTTAATGTATTGAAGGGAAGTGGGGAGGAAATTTTATATATTAAACACTTTTTCTTACTAAACAAAATAAAAACTGACTTTCCATGAGTATGAAACCTGATTAAACTACAATATTTGGATTCTGGAAAAACTTATTCTTTTTATAAAGCTAATATGCATACAAACAGATAATCAAGCAAATATGTCCACAGAAAGAAAATATGAGCTTAGATATATCTAGAGATAAGCTAATTTTTAAAAAATCTGAGACTAACAGTACATCAGAAAATAAAAAGTTAGCAAATAAATAAATCTTTGGTTGCCAATTATGGTGTGGCATTTAAAACATTTCCAAATCACACATATTTTTTTGTTTGTTGAGGAAGGGAGTACAAAGATTTTAAAACAATTTTAATACAGTTTCTTACTTTAGGAACATATAAGGATGCAGAAATATCTCATAATAAAAGAAAATCTTGTTCACAGGGGTGTAATATCCAAGGACCAGTTTTATCAGTCATTGGTTAAAGTGAAGTTAACTTAGAGGTTATTGACAGGTTCAAAATTCTTAAGACACCACGTGCTGATGTCATGGTGCAGAGGGGGGGATGTATGCTAAAATACAAATGAAAGCATTTGCTAAACAAAAATTAAAGTTAAAGAAAGCTATCTATCAAGATTTGACGACTAGGAATAATTTTTCTATAATTTAGTTTCATTTGACGACTAACGAGTGCTGATTTCTAGTCCTGTATCCACATCAAAACACTTTCTGCCAATTTTTTTTTTTTTTGTGTTTTGACTTATTGCATCTGAAATTTTAATCCAAAGAGTAATTATAATGAAAGGAATAAAACACTGAATTAAAAAAAACAACCTTTTAGTTCAAATAATCTTTTTATTGTAAACACCAAGAATGTATTAAATATTATTAAACAAAGACGTAACACTATGTGGAACTGATGACAGCACTGAGAAAATTTTGAAGACATAAGTATCTAATAAAAATGATAAAAATTTAAATTGGCTTTTGCTATAGTTAACGTTAAACAACCAAAATAATGCATACCACAAAGTAACTAAACTTATAAAATTATCAGTTTTTGTAATTAACTGTTTATATAAATTTAATACATAGCATGAGTAATTTAACAAGTTGTTTGAGTTGCGGAGCACTGTAACAGGTTGAAACACAGAAATTCCTGCACCTTCTTCATGATAAAGATTCGGAAACTTTTCTTGTATCAAGTATGGTAATATAAGTACTATAAATGTAAGTTCATTATCTGAAATAATAATAATAACACATTAAGGAAAACACACAACAAGACAGTCCAATTAAAATGTATCATCAAACTACAGCAAAAATGGTAGATTAACAAAAAAAGAAAGAATAAAATTTAAATAAAATTTAAATTATAGCTCACAAGGCTATCAAAGCCTGACAGCTAATGTGCTCGCAGGTTCTGTATGTAACGTGATAACTCTTTATATAAATATCAGATTTGCTTCAAATTTTATATGTAGGTTCATTCTGATAAGGTTCTTTACTTATTAGCATTGGAGGTTCATTGGTTAAATATGAAGGAGGGGGGGGGGGAGAAGAGAGTGCTACCATCCTTAATTTATATAAATATGCAGAAATCATGGAGAATTATCACATTTTCTTCAAATTTTGTTAATAGGTTCACTCTGATAAGGCACTTCCCTGATTAGTTTTAGGGGCTCATTGGTTAAGTATAAAGAAGGATGGCAGTTAATCCACTGTCCAATAACTTACAGTTGATTTCTTTTATTTTTGGAAGGGAATTATTCTTTGAAATAAGAGTATAATATACAGTTGTATGTATAGCCTGCGGGCTCAATGCCATCAGTTTAACTGGGCACTTTCCTCTTTATTGCCTATTTTCGGACAGCACGAGAAAATTACATGACCAACTCATACTTGTAATTCAGATATTCTTTTTCTGTATTATCATTAAGAGTTACAAACTACTTACATTATTAACCATATTTACAAAACATATCTTGCAACAAAGTGTCTGTTCCAGATTAGAAACGAATTTCCCTAACATGTACAGGTATTCCATACCAGTAATAATAATAATAAAAATAATGAATTTTATTCAAATTTATTAGTACGCCCTATTATGTATCCTATATTGACACTAATCAATGAATATATGGATACAACCCCTCGTGTTTTTCCTTCATTTTGGGAATAACGAATTTTCAACGTATTCTATTGACAATTATTTTCAAAATTTTCAAGATGTGATTTTGAGACTTTCACAGAAGTTGCTCTATACATTTGGCTAACATAATATGCAAATGAAATTTTGATATCTTTGACGCATGCGCAGTAAAAATTATTTAGTAAACCTACTCAATATTGGAACAATTTTTATTATTTTTTAATTCTGATTACAGGGTATTGTGTGCAATGTTGTTTGTCACATTTTCTGAAAAGAATGTTACTTTATATTAAGAACTCTCCAAATTATAAGCAAAAATCTTGGGTAAATTTGAGACTGTTTTTCGGATTCGTAGAAAACCTTAATTTTTCTACGAGTATACATGCTATCGACATAAAAATGAACACAGTTTATTACAATAAGCCACTTAATCATAATCTACAGTTTGAGCGCTTTTGCTACATTAGTTTTGACAGGTTTATCCAAAAGATATCCAAAAGGTATTCATTCTTTTTTCATTTGTTGACGGTCCCCTATTGGAGTTTCGGAATAAAACCTTCAGGGAAATATATGACTTGTACTACACTACCTGGCCATTGATTATCGTCCACTTGCGATTTTAGACATCTTACTTTAGACTTACTGGAATAAATATTTCCGTGAAGATTTTTCCCAGAAACCTTATAGGAGACCGTCAACAAATTAAAAAATAATGAATATCGTTTGGATAACCCTGTCAAAACTAATGCAGCAGAAGAGCACAAACTATAGATTACGATTAAGAGGCTTATTGTTATAAACTGTGTTCATTTTTATGTCGATAGCACGTATACTCGTAGAGAAATTAAGGTTTTTATAAAAATACTCCCAATTTTTCCAAGATTTTTGCTTATAATTTGCAGAGTTCTTAATATAAAATTAGTTCTTAATATTATGCGAAATGTCGTTTGTCACATTTTCAGAAAATATTATTTTATATTAAGAACTCTGCAAATTATAAGCAAAAATCTTGGAAAAATTTGGGAGTATTTTTATAAAAACCTTGTTTTTTCTACCTGTATACATGCTATCGACATAAAAATGAACACAGTTTATAACAATAAGACACTTAATCACAATCTATAGTTTGAGCGCTTTTGATGCATTAGTTTTGATAGGGTTATCCAAAAGATATTCATACATTTTTTAATTTGTTGGCGGTCTCCTATAAAGTTTCTGGAAAAAATCTTCACGGAAATAGATGACCTGTACTATATTGTTTATACACTGAGAGTTTCAGGATAATTCTTCATGTATTTTTCTAGATATCTTGCAAAATGTCTAAAATCACAAGTGGACGATAATCAATGGCCAAGTAGTGTATTATATTTATACACTAAGATTTTCCGGATAATTCCTCATACATTTTTCTAGATATTTAACAAAATGTCTAAAATCGCAAGTGGACGGTCATCTCTGGCCATATAGTGTATATCAGGAGCTTTAGGGAACTGGCTAATTCTTTAATTCCCCTTTTGTTTTATGGGGGAAAGTCGGGTGGAATGGGACTGTAGCTTTTTCTTTTTGTGCATTATTCTAAACATTTCATCGATCGCATACAACATGAAGCAATGGTAATCCGTTCTTCAGTTTACAAAAAATATTGATATGCATAGACTTGCAAATGTATGAAAGAAAAAATTATTTCAAAAATCCAATTTAAATTTGATTTATTTGCTCTCAATATATTAAAGGCTTGTTTATGTATAAATGTAATAGTTTCCCCATTTATGGAACATTATACTGTATATTATCCATAATTTAAACTAAGCCTAAAGCAGCATTTTTGTTCGAACAAGAAGTTTAACACAAACAAGGAAGTGGCGAGGAATGGGACATGCCAGAAAAGGGATGAATGGGACGCGCCCAGTTCCTTTTTTTAATTAATAATAATGCGAATTGCTAACATGCAAATTTCTTAGAAGATAATATATTAATTATAACATTGATAATATATGCATTCATACTTCAAAATGTAAATAAATTGATGATTATTTAAGGCGCAACGCTAGGCACAGAAAAAGACCCGGATGATAATGCAAAGTCTATGGGGGCGTTCTTTTCAAATATTTCGCCGAAATTTTAATAATTTTACGTGATTGTTTTGCACAAAATTGCTGAGGGCGATCCGCAACCGGCGTAGTTTTTACTTTTTCAGTTTTGGATTCAGATTTTTTTTTTTTTTAAATTACTTTAACTTACGAAATTGGTTTAAACCGGTTCTGAAATTGAAACTATCGTTATACAAAAAATAGAAAAGCAAAATAGAAAAAATTAAAAACTAGGCCGGTTATGGATCATCCTCAGCTGTCTTGCTCAAAAGAATCATGTAAAAATATTAAAATTTGAGTTAGGTATTTCAAAAGAATGCTCCTATAGAATTTTACATTATCATCATTACATTCTGAGCCTAGTGTGGGGCCTTAATGACACCTATGACAGAGAATCCTGAATTTTCATTCCAGTCATGAAGATACTGGAATTTTATATTGTGGCATATACATTATCAACTTACAACCTTTGTTTGATTGTTTATATTACCGACACTATAGGTTATTTTGTGCCTTATAGCTTTTTTTTTATTATTGCCGTCCCATAATTCTTAATGAGGAGGCATGACACACATTTTGAAACTTACGTTCTCTTTAAAATAAAATAGTATTTGCACGTTATGTTTCTATATTGTTCAGGGGGATTAAAAAGTGTTTTACCTTGCATGCTATAAATTGAAAGTTTTCTTTTTGTATATATATATATATATAAAAAATTCTAACTTTTGTAAAAAAAAGTCCCACCCCACCCCACTCTCCCCTATATAGATATTATATATTAATACACCAATTACATGAAAATAGAATTTTTATCCATAGTATTAAAATACAGTTTAAGGGCTAACAGTTTATTGTATATCCTTAGGTTTTTACCACCTTCTCCCCAGGTGTTTACCGGTAAAAAGCCAACCCTGTTTATTGGTCTTCTTTCAGAACGAGTGGAATGAAAGATTGCTAAAAATTATGTCATTAGAAAAATGTTTAAGATTTATAAATGACAGTGCAAAAATCGCCTTTAAAACACGAGATCATCATCACCTGCGGAAAATTTTCACATTTGTGTAAAATTACGATATAAGTTTTTATTCATTGCTATATTTTTTGAACACACACTATTTCTGTAAACTAGTCTGAAAGTTCAGTGGAGTAAATACAGATTGTTTTCCTTTAAAATTTAAATGTTCATGACTACAAATTTGTCATATCGGATGATGTTGATGATTGAGAAGGGGGGGGGGACTGATTACGGGCTAATCAAACTTAAATTACTATTATTGAAAAAAAATATTTTATTTTATTCAACCATAAAATTCTGCTACTAAATAATGTTTAATGCGAAAGAATACTTTCGAAAAAAAAAATGGGTGTAAATCTGCATAGCCGATAATCAGATCATAAGGTTTATTAAATTCAATACCCTAACATTTTCTCATCTTTTTGAAAGAAAATGAAACCAAACGTATAAAAATATGACGAATTGAGAGTAAGAAAACATAATGGTAAACCCAAGATACCGCTAAATTCGGGTTTTTAGGCATTTCCCACCAAGGTATGACTTGGCTGACTAATAACGTTTTAATTTGCAAATCGAGGTTTTATCCGTGATTTTTATCCTTAAATGAGACTAAATGATTGTTCGTGCTACCGCCTCCCGATCTAATCTTATTATGAAGATTATTTTGCAAATAATGGTGGTTAACAAGGAAAATATTAAAAATGAAAATCCTGTAAATACGTTTTGATTACTTTAAGATTTGCAAGTATTCAATTGTCTTAAATGAAAAAGTTACCCCCCCCCCTCTCAAATAAAGACAAATCAGGTATACTGAAACAATTGTAGAGAAGTTACGCGAGGCTGCAATATGGTGTGAATTAGCCTTTACAGGAGGGGTTCGGATAGCATCTATCCGACAATATATTCAAAGCCGGCCAGATGCTGTCCGAGATCCCGTGTAAAGGTTAAAATTAAAACTTCGCGAATAAAATTAATTGCTTTTAACTGTATATAGACACAAAAACATATTTTAACCTTAACTGCTCTGACAAAAATTGTTACATAACTACTGTGAGCTGTTTGTCAGACCATTTAATCTGAAGATGAATAAAATGTTACATTAATTCTCAGAATACTATTTATGTATTAAACTTTATGTACAAGAATATTATAAATCAAGTTCAGCTATTCAAAAGTATTTAGAGGTAGTAATAACATTCCAATCTAAAAAAATTTGACCAGTATCTATAGTTAAACTAAAAATTACAAGTTAAACTGTGAAACTTGAAAAACTCACGGTCTCTGAGACCACTAACAGCAGTTAAGGGTTAAATATAACAGTTGAGTTTAAACACAAGGTAAAATAGTCATAGAATATTCCGATTGCAACAAGATTCGTCTATAATAACTGATTTGTAATGAAAAATACTTGAACATTTTTACAATCTTTCATTTCGCTCTTTCTAATTGTGAGCCCTTAGGATTCCCTCGCCTAGAGCAGTTTGATCCAGTTGCTCCTCGGTAGCTAAGGCCTCGATAAATCATTTAAAAATATTGACAGGTAAACGAGAAATTGTAAAATAACTACCTCATAGGTTTAACATTAGCAAGTGGGTATTTTGGTGAGAGTGTAGCTTGTAGCTTCACATAATAAACTTAACTATCAATCATACTAACCAAAAAAATCTAATTTACTGTTTTTTAATGACATTACTTATAGGGATGTACGATAAATTAACGT
This sequence comes from Maratus speculifer, assembly GCA_964019185.1. Lineage (NCBI taxonomy): Eukaryota > Metazoa > Arthropoda > Arachnida > Araneae > Salticidae > Maratus > Maratus speculifer. The sequence goes on along the minus strand of OZ025301.1, from coordinate 150,575,524 downwards.
AACAATAAAATAAAATAAAATAAAGTTAAATCTTACCTTTAATCAGACTTTGCCCGGTTCACTGGTCACGCAAATCGGATCGTTAAGTCCTCATTGTTGTTTCATTGTAGCTCAGTGGTTAGTCCTCAATTAATATCGCCAATTTACACACTGCCATGTTTTGATTTGCTCACACCCGTAAACTTTACTAGCCGACACCGAAAGCAGAAAGACACGCGTCATAGCGCATGCGCAAGTTGCCAGTCACCCGATGAGGTGATTACGAAGTGCATGGCACCTTATTTAGCTCCCATCATCCAGTAACAGATCAGTCGTCACCCCAACCGCATATTCAAGCTCCTATGACACCCTAGGGTTCCAAATGGCACCGCCTTTTCACCTCCGGGTCCCAAATGGCACCGGTTTGTCACCTTTATTTTTAACAGTGTATACAGCACTATCGTGCTGTATGATAATATGTAGCAAAAATGGTGTGTGCGTAAATTTTATCTCAAAAAGGGCTCTAACGATTTTGACAAAATTTTGTATTTTACCATTTTTGGACACAAAAAAATCATTGCGCTTGGTCACGTGTTCGAGAAAAATCGATTAGTGAGTCATTTTTTGTCATAATGGGTCCGGGTCAAGCTACCCGTAAGACATGGAGACGTCACGGTGACATCGTTGTGAAGTCACATTGTGACTTTGTGACCGTCGATGTGACGTCGATGAGAAGTCACTGTGACTAAAATGTGAAGTGTTTATGGCCGTTTTAGAGCTCGTTTGTGACGTCCCATTGTAACCACTTTGTGACGTCACGATGTGACTAAAATGTGAAAATGTGTCATTTGTGACAAAATTGTCATTAAAGCTGTGACTATTCTGTGACGATAGTGACAAGTTTGTAAATACAGTTTGCGATTATTTTTTGATTTGTGACAAATTTCCCGTAAGACATGGTGACGTCACGGTGACGTCGTTGTGAAGTCACATTGTGACTTTGTGACTGTCGATGTGACGTCACGTGACGTCGATGTGAAGTCACAGTGACTAAAATGTGAAGTCGTTATGGCCGTTTTAGAGCTCGTTTGTGACGTCACATTGTGACCACTTTGTGAAGTCACAGTGTGACCAAAATGTGAAAAATGAGTCATTTGTGACAAAATTGTCTTTGAAACTGTGACTATTCTGTGACGATAGTGACAAGATTGTGAAGATACTTTGTGACATTTTTGTAAATATTTTGTGATCTGTGACGATTTTGTTACTAACTTTGTGACAGTGGCTACATTGCCAGTGTTGTAATGTTGCACTGGGACACAATTATACAGTTATGAACATTGATATATAGTGTAAAATTATTTACATCTTTTACAAAACTTTATTATATTTTGGCAATATATCTCAATTCAAACTTGAGAGTTGTTAAAAAAAGAAAGCACCAAAAGAAAGTTACTGAATCAAACTGCAATGTCATACAGATTTTAATCTTTGTTACATATTTTTTTTCCGTTGCAATAAATGGGAATATTTAAGACAATTGAATATTCGATCTATCACAATTATTTGAAATTTAGCTATTTGTTTTTTAAAAAGCATTAAAATTATGAAAGAAATATTTCTGTTTATCCCTTTAAGCGGCCTTTTTTTCCTGAATATTTAATGAATCATTAAACATACTCAAACATACATAATCAAAACATATTTTGTTTTGATAAAGGCTGTATGGCATTGCAGTTTGATTCAGAAATTTTCTTTTTATAGCAGCTCTCAAGTTTTAATTGAGATATATCGTCAAAATACAATAAAATTTTGCAAAAGATGTAAATGATTTTACACTATATATCAAGGTTCATAACTGTATAATCGTGTCTCAGTGTAACATTAAAACACTGGCAATGTAGCCACCATCACAAAGTTAATAACAAAATCGTCACAGATCACAAAATATTCACAAAAATGTCACAATCAAAAATCAATGTCAATCACAAAAAATTTAAATACTAAATTTGATTATTTAGGTTTTCAGTTATGTCAAAATATTTCATGCACTATTGTCACTAACTTTGTGACGGTGGCAGTTTTGTCAATGTTGTGAAGTCACACTGGGACACAATTATACAGTTATGAACAATGTTATACAGTGTAAAATCATTTACATCTATAATTTTATTATACTTTGGCGATACATCTCAATTAAAACTTGGGAGCTGCTAAAAAAAGGATGTACCAAAACAAAATTACTGAATCAGAATGTAATGCCATGCAGACTTTAATTTTTGATACATTTTTTTTTTCTGTTGCAATAAATGAGAATATTTAAGACAATTGAATATTCGATCTATCACAATTATTTCAAATTTAGTGATTTGTTTTTCTAATAAGCATTAAAATTATCAAAGAAACACTTCCTTTAAGGTAGGGATGCACAACCTGTGGCCCGCGGGCCACAATGATACCACTATTTTTATTCAGAAAAATTTTCCTTATAATAATGTCAGAAACTTTGCTATTAAGTAAAACAAACGTCGCTTTTCAAATATTCTGGTTTCAAACGATTTTCTGACAAAAAGGTTGTGCATCACTACTTTAAGGTGCAACACTAGTTTCAGAAAAACACCCGGATGATAATATAAAGTCTGTGGGAGCTTTCTTTTCAAATATCTCGCTCAAATTTGAATATTTTTGCATGATTTTTTTGCATAGGATAGCTGAGGACGATCTACAACCGTCCTAGTTTTTACTTTTTTGATTTTGCTTATATATTTTTTATATTATGATACTTTCAATATCAGAAGCGGTTTAAACCGGTTTTGAAATTTAAAATATTTTTTTTTAAATCTGAAACCAAAATTGAAAAAATAAAAACTAGCCGGTTGTAGATCGCCTTCAGCTATCCTATGCAAAGAAAATCATGTAAAAATATTAAAATTTGAGCTAGATATTTAAAAAAAAACGCTCCCACAGACTTTGCATTATCATCCGGGTCTTTTTCTGTGACTAGTGTTGCACCTTAAAGGAAGTGTTTTTTGATTATTTTAATGCTTATTAGAAAAACACATTGCTAAATTTGAAATAATTGTAATAGATCGAATATTCAATTGTCTTAAATATTCTCATTTATTTGAAATAGAAAAAAAATATGTAGCAAAGGTTAAAGTCTGCATGGCACTACATTTTGATTCAGTAACTTTCTTTTGGTACATTTTTTTATAGCAGCTCCCAAGTTTTAATTGAGATGTATCACCAAACTATAATAAAATTATAGATGTAAGTGATTTTACACTACATAACAATGTTCATAACTGTATAATTGTGTCCCAGTGTGACTTCACAACATTGACAATGCTGCCACTGTCACAAAGTTAGTGACAAATTTGTCTCAAATCAAAAAATAATCGCAAACTGTCTTCACATACTGTCTTCTATGAATATTAAAACATTATTATAACATGCAAAGAGGAATTATGAAAAAAAAATTAAAGCTAAATATTTATTAGTATATTAATAAACAAAAAACATTAAGGGGCTATCCATTACTGGAAGGCTGTCCATCATAGACACATCTACCTAATAAAAATTCCGACGATAAACATAAAATAGAACCACAAATACGTTAATTATAATTACTAATATTTTATTTATAATATTAGATAGTATTTATAATAACCCACTTTAATCACTCTGTACACTAATACTACATATAATGAATATTTTGAAATTTACCTCTGTAAAATGATTCAGGAAAGAAAATAATAAAAGTATCTGGGATGAAAAATTAATAATAAAATACAGTTATTACTTTTTAGCTTCATATCGTACAAGTATTTGCTTTATTTGTTTTAAACACAATCATGTTTAAATTCTTATTGATTGCGTAACTTCCAAATTCTCTCTAAAAACTTTCCAATAAGAATATTTACAACTGAAACGTTTTCACCCACAATCACTTTCCATTCAGAAATTTTACAACATTTCACAGGTTGAAAAATACATTAAACAATCATTAACATTATTGTTTTTGTTTTTTTTAATATCAAGCATCTACTATTTCTTTTAATAGTTCTTCCCGTTCTCTTATAAATTCCTCTTCTGAGCAGATACATTTTTTTAAATAAAATTATGCAATGTTTCAGAAGATTGCGTAATGGAAAAATTAAAAAAAGGATGTTTGTAAATAATTTTATTCTATAAAATAGCTTCTTTATTACAAAATATAATTATCTTTAAATGTTTAATAATTATATTAACGATTTATTATAATATATATTCATATGATTTTATGTTTATGGAAACATTATTTTAACTAAATATTTTAAAAAAGGAAACAATGCAGATTAAAATGCAAATAAAATCACTACCTTTAACAACTTAATCCAAATTATTAATAATGAAGTTTTTTATGTCAACAAAATAAATAATGAATGTATTAGACTTTATTGAGTTAAAGAAGCATTACTGTTTTATAGCATGTTTTTGAGAAGCTAATTAAAATCGTTCTCAGAATAATAATAATAAAAAATGCAACTATGAAAAAAAAATTTTTCATACTTTTTTTCCATCGAAATCATTCGTTCTAGTTATTCTTTTTGCCCCACAAACTAAATCCGATAATAATTAAAGTGGCAAAGACCAAATCATTTTAACAGTCAAAGCCCCATTAATTTTCTCGGGCTTATATTTTGCCGCTTGGAAGAGCTGTAGTGGACATTCTTGTTTAAATTTTTAAATCCGTGTCAATACGCAACTACCCACAACTGCCATAAATTCCAGCCAACTAATTTCTTGCGTCTATCATTAATTTAAAATATTTCTGTTTACATTTATTTATTCTTTCCTTTGCAGACGATTTTAACTTTCCACGCGCATGTCCGTTTGGTTTTTCTTTTTCTGTAGTACAATATTTTTGGAAGTTAAATGCGCAATAATTTTATGAGAGTGTCTTTAATTAATTTTTTTTATTATTTAAGGAATTTTTTAATGTATTTTTACCTTTTATTTTTATTAGTTTCAAAACAATTCAAGTTAAAATAAATTGTAAAACCATTTTTTGTAAATAATAATAATAATCATAATCATAATTAGAGTTTATTAGATAAAATTTTGTTTTTAAATTGTAAATATGATGGTTTTAATGTTAATAATAAAAGAAAAACTTAAAAAAAAAAAAAAAAAAAAAAAGCTTGTATCACATGCAAAAATACATAGCATCTTCTTAATACAAAAAAGGGGGGGTTATAGAGAATGAAAAGTTTTTTATTTGTCAATCAGTAATTTTTTTCATATTAATTTTCTGCAGAATAAAGCATCTTGTAAAGTAACTTTTTTTAAATACATACCTCTAAAACGAAAATTTGAAATTCGAATAAATAGTTATGTGACCTATATGCACATTAAAACCTGCAGATTTAATTGTAATAATAAAAATTGTAGTTTGAAAATGCAGAAGTGATTCGAATCCCTTTGAGAAATTTCTAGAACAAATTATCATTTACAAAAATATGATTTTTGTAAATGATAATTTGTTCTAAATAAAAGATAAATCGAGGTATTAGGCCTGAAATATTTTTTAATCAGATAAAATTCGTATAATTAGAAAAGCCTTTTGAGTCGCTGATGAATTAATTATATTTCATGTTATATGAAAATAAAGTTTTTGTCAAAGGCACAGTGCACCTTGGGCCACCTTTATAATTAATTAATAATTATGTATAGTTCCACATGCATTAATTACTCAAAATAATTTATAGACATTTTAGTTTTCAACCGAAAATATGAAAATTACTATGATTCGATTTCGGTCTAAAAAACTTTTTTCAGTCTATCCTTACTAATAATTATGTGCAATACATCCATTTTTTTTAATCCAAAAATTTTCTATATTTACACATACATTTTCGCTCTAAAGGATAATACATTACACATTTAATTTGAAATGTTAGATACACATCAATTCATTAATATTTAAAATTATTTAAACAAACAGTTCTGAAATGATAAAAACGCTATGTAATATATAACTGTACATTTTAATAACATTTCGTAGCACGATTTTTACAAGATTTGTGACAAGAAAACTGTTTTGCGTATTTGGCACTTAAAATGGATTATTGTCGTTGTGTAAGTGATTCTTCATAGTTTTTGTTATTACTGGAAAAAACTTATTCATTTTCCAAAATGTCGAAAAATAAATTACTAAAAATTAAACAAAACTAATTTGTAAGATGCGCATTGATGTGATTCAAGCTCCGAAATACATTTACACGATCTATTTAAAGTACAGTTCAAATTATTTCACTGTATATATTGACATTTTCAGAGCTGCCAACTTCTACGCCTATTTAAATCTTATAAACATGTTTCGAACCACAAAAATATTTTAGTAAAATGTATACCAAATATATTCAATGTTATGTATTACTGAACATATTCTTAATTATTTACAAAACTTTCTGTTTCTAAAGTGTTTATTTGACTGTAAATAGGCGTAGTAGTTGGCAGCCATGCATTTTCAAAGATTTTTGAAGTTCATATTTTTGTCTTACTGTCACTTTACAATATGGTGTTTTTTGTCCCAGATGTGACATGATGTACATTACATACAATGACATCGCAATGACGTCATAATTTTTTTAAATTGTCAAAAATGTATAACTTTACAAAAAATAAAATGTTTTGGATGTTTTTTAAGAAGGTCACCACTCAGTCTCAATGTGACGTCACTGAGTGGTTGCATTTTGGTCACAGGTGTGATGTGACTACCGTGACTCACAGTGAGTCACTTTGGTCACATCACATCTGTGACGAAAATGCCACCACTCAATGACGTCACATTGTGACTGAGATATGACTTTCTTAAAAATTTTTAGAGAATTACAAATATTCTTCAAAACATGTTATTTACTTTAAAAAACATGTTTCTGGCAATTTAAATATCGTCGCTTTTGTCACAATTTCGTCACAATGTTAATGTCAAAATAGTCACAAATGACGCCCTTTTCATAAATTGGTCACATTGTGACGTCACAAAGTGGTCACAATGTGACGTCACAAAAAAGCTCTAAAACGGCCATAACGACTTCGCATTTTAGTCACTGTGACTTCACATCTACGTCACGTGACGTCACATCGACAATCGATGGTCACAAAATCACAATGTGACTTCACAACGACGTTGCAGTGACGTCACCATGTCTTACGGGTATTTACCTAATAGCATGCATGGTCACAGTGACGTCACTGTGAGTCACTGTGGTGGTTACTCGATAACCCCCCCATATTTTTTAGTTTAATTCAATTTTATTAGCTATTTTATTTCCTATCATCTCTTTTTTATTAATGTTCTCAATTTAAATATTATTTCGATTTCGTTTCTTTTGATATCGTCGCCTGTAAATTTTTCTTCCTTACCTAGCTATCGAATGTTCCATACCGGTAAAATCTTGTTTTGAATTCATTCCTTCCGGTTTAGAAAGCCTTATAGAACAATCTTGATTGTTCTATGGGCGGTATTTCCGGTTAATCTGGCACGCCTCTTGGCCTATCAAATTAAATTCTGCAGGTGACGTCGTTTAGGCAGTTAAGTGCCTGACCACCTGCTTTGGCCTTCCTTCTTTAAGTGTTTATCAATTTTTTCCGTATTAAATTCATATTTTACTATTCTTTGTATCGTAACTTGGCTTATTTTTCCTCGCTGCCCTCATTCGAACGTTGCCAACTTGGCGTATTCCTGGTTTACAGTAACCCTTGTTCTTTTTCCCTCCTGACTCTGCGCCACCAGCGCAGTTGCGCAGTTAGAGCTCAGCTATGATGGATGCAGTTAGATGAACGATGTACCGAGAAATTTAGCGGTCACCGGGGCAAGTATGCGCGCCCCGAGGCTATTGTGCGTAACCGTTTTTGTTCTATACTGGCCACACAAGGGCTTCTCAAGGATGATTTTTTAACGCTGCGAGGAGTTAGGCTCCCCTTCCACCACATCCTGAATCCTTTGGTTTTTCCTTCTTTCTGGCTACTCAAGTTGGTTTAAGTGTTGTCATAGTTATCCTCAAAGAATTATCGGCAATCTATCATCAAGTTTCTCCAACCGATTTTTTCATTTTCTTCAATGTTTTTAGTGAATTCATTTTCCCTCTGAGAAAAATGCTGAGGTGGTGATTCCTACTCAAGAAATGAAAGTGTCTCATACATAAATTATCTTACAAGTCAATCCCTCTTCATCTCATGTGTAATTTGGCCATAAATATATATATAATTATTTGAATATGGAACGGCGTCCCCAAAGGCAAATATTGAAACATCTCTGTGTGATTTGTCCAGGCATATTTTTGAAGTAATATCTAATTGATATTCTGAGAATAATGTTATCTTTGTATCGATTAAGAAAATGTTTATTCATGTTATGAAAATGCATACAAAAATATATTGTGAAGAAGAGTTGTTTTAGAATCACGTCGACTCATATACATCACCTTTATGGAAATTTTTACAACGAAATAATAATAATTCTATTTACATAAGAAAATGTATGAAACAAATACATATATATATAGAATATTCAATGCTAGAAGAAATTCTCATATGATTATAAATAAAAAATATTTGTCCTCTTCAAAATATTCTCTTTATTTGTGTCTCAATTCCTGTGCATTTATCTACCTGAATTTCATCCTCAGCAGCCAAGAATTACAGGTAACTTTTATTTTTATCATTTTATATTTTTATAACTTTGCTTTGAATTTTTATCATCATGGTTAAAGATTTTTTTCAATATTTTAAGAAAGCTATAATGGTAGCCTTTTTGGGTCGTTTGCTGGCCTGCATTCAACGCAATGTCATTTAATCATTTGTACGATCACTTAGCCTACTTCTGAGTTGAAACAATAAATAAGTGTTTCTCATCATCTCTTCTTTTTAAACACAACAGTCACTTTGGTCACATTACATCTGTGACCAAAATGCCATCACTATCACTCACTGACGTCACATTGTGACTGAGATGTGACTTTCTTAAAAATCTTTAGAAATTTATAAATATCCTTCAAAACATGTTATTTACTTTAAAAAACATGTTTCTGGCAATTTAAATATCGTCACAGTTATAACTACCCGTAAGGCATGGTGACGTCACTGCGACGTCGTTGTGAAGTCACATTGTGACTGTGACCCTCGATTGTCGATGTGACGTCACGTGACGTCGATGTGAAGTCACAGTGACTAAAATGTGAAGTCGTTATGGCCGTTTTAGAGCTCGTTTGTAACGTTTCACAAAGTGGTCACAATGTGACAAATTTGTGAAAAATGTGTCATTTGTGACTAATTTGACATTAACATTTAACGAAACTGAGGAAAAAGCGACGATATTTAAATTGCCAGAAACATGTTTTGTGACGTCACATAATATCTGTGACCAAAATGCCACCCCTCAGTGACGTCACATTGTGACTGAAATGTGACTTTATTAAAAATTTTTAGAAAATTACAAATATTCTTCAAAACATGTTATTTACTTTAAAAAGCATGTTTCTGGCAATTTTAATATCGTCGCTTTTGTCACAGCTTCGTCACAATGTTAATGTCAAAGTAGTCACAAATGACGCATTTGTCACAAATTTGTCACTCAGTGACTTCACAAAATGGTCACAGTGTGACGTCACAAACGAGCTTTAAAACGGCCATAACGACTTAGTCATTGTGACTTCAAATCGACGTCACGTGACGTCACATCGACAATTGATGGTCCCAAAGTCACAATGTGACTTCACAACGACGTCACAGTGACGTCACCATGCCTTACGAGGAAGGCAAGGGCGGATCTGGAGAGTCCTCAAGGGGGGAGGGCGATTTTAGAAATTTGGAAACTCCAGTCTGATGCACGGGTGGGACCTCATTTTTTTTAATGCGTGTTTAGTCTACTTTTTTGCTGTGGGTCGGGTTTGGGTCCGGTTAACTTGTACTCTTTGTTGCGGTTCGAGTTAATTTCTGATTTTTTGCTTTTGGGTCGGGATGGGGTCTGGTCGACTACTACATTTTGTTGTTGATCAGGTTGACTTTTACTTTTTAGCTGTGTTTAGCGCATTTGGGGAAGTTTGACATACAATTCTGATTTGAAGCAGTTTAGAATTTGGTTTTTACTTTTGCGAGAAGGGTTCGGGTTGACCCGAATTGATTGGGGGTGAATCTGATAAAATTTTCGTTCTTTTTTGCAATTTTTGGACGAAATGAGCGTCTGTTTCACGATCCTTTGAAGCAATTCATGTTTTCTCCTCGATCATTTCACAAATTTTGATGTCCGGTTCGCTTCTATTTTTTGTTGATGGTCGGGTTAATTTTTACTTTTTGTTGTGGGTCGCATTTTGATCCGGTTAAGTTCTCCTGTTTGCAGCGGGTCAAGTTAATTTGTGATTCTTGTCTTAGGGTCAGGTCTGGGTCCGGTTAACAACTATATTTTGCTATTGGTCGGGTTGACTTTTACTTTTTAGCTGCGCTCAGCGCATCGGGGCAGATTGTCATACATTTCGGATTTGAGTCAGTTACAGATTCGGTTTTTACTCTTGCGAGAATGGTTAACTCTTTTTTGATGGCGATCCTTTGACGAAATTTGCGTTTTTCCACGATCATTTAACGAAATTCACTTTTATCCATGAACGTGATCCTTCGAAGAAATTCAGATGAGAGACGTACCGAATGTTTAGCTGCACGGATCGCGATCGGGCCAATAATGTTTATCATACTATCTAGATCAGAAACGGACCGAATATAAGCTCTTATTCCGGGCAGAGACACGACCTGGAAATTTTGTCCAATGCAAACTTCTAGGAAAAATGAAATCGAGTCCAGGCACGGTCTGGAAGAAAAAGAAGCCTGTCCGCACGCAAATCTCCAAAAATAAGCAAGATCAGGACACAACCCGATTCAAAATGAGGGAAAACCTTACCAATCCGAGTATTGTGGACTTGCACTGGCGCGACACGTGCCAGGCCGTGACGGGCTCAAGCTTCGCTCCAAGTTATTTCTGCATAATGTTACTTTGTAATGCATAATGTCACTTTGTAAACCCTTTATTAACCCAAGGGGGAAGGACATCGTCCCCTCCGCCCGTCCCTTAGAACCGCCAGAGCATACGGGCTGTGTCGATCCCAGATCGATCGATTAGCCTTTATACAGGATGGAGCCTGGGCTTAAAAGTTTTGGCCCGTGCATACCTGTAGTAGGAAGGATATCTATGCCACACCCGACCTGGAAAAAACACTGTGGCTCGATCCAGCTCTGCAGAAAAAAATAAGACCCGACCCGGTTCTGAAAGTGTGAAGAGCTGACCCAATCCTAGTATAACTAGCAAAAGCCGTGCTTTGTTTGGATTTTTGAAACTAACATTATTTTTTTATATTGTTTTTGCATCTTTATTAAGCAAAAACGTTATCTCATGTTTTGGCGCATTTTAACTTCAGAAATGTAAATTCAGCCAAATAATTAAGAATTTCCTCGGAATTTTTTATTTATGATAGGCTGGTCTAGAAATTATTTATAAACGTAGTTAATATATTTAATTTGGTTCAATTAAATTATTCTTCAATCAATTAAAATATTTTTAAATTATTCTTCAATCAATTGAAATATTTTTAAATTATTCTTCAATCAATTAAAATATTTTTAAATTATTCTTCAATCTTTCAGTTCGAATAACATTTTAAGGGGGCACAGAGGTTGAAAACTTTTCAAAAAATCGATTTTTTTATGATATAATTTGATTATTCATTGAATTCTTAACTCAATGCAAAAAACCGCATAAAAATATTTGCATTTTTAACGGAGTTATAAGCATTTATGTATCAACACTTTCATAGCGCACCCATATAATTTCAACTTTAAGTCGTGTTTCCTCAAAACTTGATTTTTGACGACTAACACCAAGATTTAAAAAAAACTATTTGATAAAATGGCTTAATTTTTTTTTTGTTTTTTTTTTTGTTTCTTTTTTTGCATGCATATAACACCATTATCTAGATTATGAATTAATATATTTTAGATAGTTTAATATTTTGAGTATTTTTAATGGAAAAAAAAGGTTGTATTTTTTAGGGTTTTTTAGCTCACAGGCTATCATAGCCTGAGAGCTTATGTGCCCGCCCGTTCTGTATGTATGTTCGTTCGTGCGTAACGCGATAACTCAGGATAAAAATATCCGATCCACTTGAAATTTTGTATATAATTATATCCTGATAAGGCGCTTCCCTGATTAGTTTTTGGATTTCATTCGATATGTATAAGAGGGGGAACGGGGGACTCGTGCCCCTCCCCTTAATTGATATAAACGGGATTTTCATGCAGAATAAACAGTTTTCGTTCAAAATTTAGATATAGGTTCATTCTGATGAGGCGATTCCGTGACTATTATTAGGTGTTCATTGAATAAGTATAAACAGGGGGAACAGGGGGCTCATGCCCCTATCCTTAATTGATATAAACGGGATTTTCATGCAGAATTAACAGTTTTTGTTCAAAATTTAGATATAGGATCATTCTGATGAGGCGATTCCGTGACTGTTATTAGGTGTTCATTGAATAAGTATAAACAGGGGGAACAGGGGTTCTAATGCCCCTCCCCTTAATTTATATAAATGGGTTTTTCTAGCAGAATTGTCAGATTTCGTTCAAATCTCTGAATAGTTTTGGAAGTTTAATGGTTAAGTATAAAAGAGGGGGATAACTCCTCTTAAATTATATAAATGTTAAATGGGTTTTTATTAAGAATTATCCGATTTGCTCTGAATTTTGGATATAGATTTTTTATATGATAAAGCATGTCCTTGATAGTTTAGGAAGTTCAATGATTAAGTATAAAAAGGGGAAAGGGGAGAGCTGTTTCCCCTTCTTAATTTTTTTTTTATCGAACGGAATTAACCCTTGAAAATATAAGGCTGTAATGTACAATTAGTATGCGTAGCCTGTGAGCTCAATGCCATCAGTTTAACTGGGCAATATTCTTTTATTTAAATTTTCAACTTTGAGAGATTTTTTGATAATGTTTTTTTTAAGTGATAGTTATATCCTTAATTCATAATCTAGATAATGATGTTATATGCATGCAAAAAAAAAAAAAAAAAAAAAAAAAAAAAAAAATTAAGCCATTCTATCAAATAGTTTTTTTTTTTTTTTTTTTTTTTTTTTTTTTAAATCTTGGTGTTAGTCGCCAAAAATCAAGTTTTGCGAAAACACGACTTAAAGTTGAAATTATATGGATGCGGCTATGTAAATATTGATGCATAAATGCTTATAACTCCGTTAAAAATGCAAATATTTTATGCGGTTTTTTGCATTGAGTTAAGAATTAATTGAATAATCAAACTAGATCATAAAAAATCGATTTTTTTGAAAAGTTTTCAACCCCTGAGCAATATAATAAATAAATACAGTATAATAAAATATTCAAATAAAAAATAAATTAAAACAAAAATTTAGATAATTTTTAAAGTGATTAAAATATTAAAAGCAAAGGTCAAGTTAATAATCAATAATATATGATTAAATATTAATTATAAACATAAAATGCATTTTTCCTAAATTATTCAATGAAACTTGTTTCATAAATGTACATTACTAATTCACACCGAAATCATAAAATAAGGAAATTTTATTTCAGGTTTAGCCAAACTTAATAACCAAAAAAATTTGATTTTTTTCAGAAATAAATTTATTCTTCCTTCATGAAAAAAAAAAAGCATTCAGTAATATTAATAAAAATTACAAATTAAAACATATATGGAATTTATATAAAACTGAAAAGGTCCAATTTTTTCCCCTATATCAGAAGTGAATGTTTCATTACTTACATCTGTAAATTATGCGTGGATTTTAGGGTTGAGGATTTGAGGGAGTCCACTGTAGTAAAATTATCATTGTTTTCACCATAATGGGAAACAAGAAATCTATGCGAATTTTACCATTTCAAAAAAGTGTTCCCATTGAAGAAATATGAATATTTTTAAAAAGTAAGTGTGAAATAACATTATATGACAGAGCTTTCCAGTTGACCTAATATGCATCTGCATATATATGTATACAGACATATATATGTATATATAACACTGGCACCCAGCTAACCGAAAAGCACCTTTTAAATAAATTATGACAGCACATACTTTTTGTCTATTGCTGTCAGATGATATGGTCATTCTAAATTTAGAAAATCTAACCCTGTCTTGCAGTTGGTATCATCTAGTTGTGTCTTATCAAAGCAGCATCTGAAGCCAATTAACTCATACTAATGTGCAGTTTTGGTTTTAAATTGCACAAAAACAGGAAATAGGTCTCTTTATTTTACATTAAGATCACCTACACAATTGTGTAATCAGGGATTTAGGGATATATATGTATATGTGCGTATATATGTATATTTATAACACTGGTGCCCAGCTTACCAAAAAGTAAATTCCAGTAACATTACCAAAACTTATGTTATATTCCAAGTATTTGGCGGTTTATTGTGGAATGTTGGTCAATAACAGAGTTTTCTGTATCAATTTTTTATTACTATTAAAGTTCAAACATTTAGTATTCCAAAATTGCCTTACTTTTAGTTCAGCAATAATTAAAAGCAAAGTATAGCCCAAAGTATAAACCGAAAATGAACTTCCTGAAATCGGAAGTGGCTGTTTAAAGAACTAGAGAAAGGTAAAGAATACATTTTGATACACAGATGTATAATTTTGTATACGAAAAAACATGATTTTAAAAAAATGTCTATTTTTCAATAAAAATAACTCTAAAATTAATATATATAAACTTATAAGCTATATTTTGCTTTTTAACATACCAATTAATGAGAACCTTATTACAAAATTTCATTTCAATATTTAAAAAACTTTTTAGGAAATGATATTGGTACGATCTTAGAAGAATTCTTGTCACAATTTTCAAAAATTAACAAACTGGTGCATTTCTGCATCTTATCTCCCAGAATTACTTGCTCCAGGAAAAACTACACAAAACTGCGTATTTTAAGATGACGACAATGAAAACAAAAAATACGTAAAATAAAAATTCAAGTTTTCTAAACACACTTTTTAAAGGAATATATATTTCCAAAAGTAACAAAAATAAGCAACATTTTTATTTACTCCAAAGATGATGTTTTGCTCTTATTAGGGGTGGCTCCCTTGATAACAGCAAAAGGTTCAGGGGGGGGGAGGGGGGCAAATCTCCCTTCATATATAAATAGAGAAAGAGAAATTACTCTTTTTTACTTACCCATCATACATAGTATAGGATAGGGTAAGTCTTGCAATCATTTTTGACGGATTTACACGTTTTAGACACTGGAGATTTCGAAAAACATATTTTTAGAAAAAAAAATGCTGTCCGTCTGTCTGTTAACGTTCTATCTCCTGAACAAATTGCGATAGAGACTTGAAATTTTGTATGTACTTAGTATGTAAGAATGGGACAAAGCCTATTTAATATATATATAGAGAGAGAAATTACTCTTTTTTACTTACCCATCATATGTAGTATAGGGTAAGTCTTGCAATCGTTTTTAAAATCAAAAATTGTTTTTGACGGATTTACACGTTTTAGACACTGCATATTTCGAAAAACATATTTTTAGAAAAAAGATTGCTGTCCGTCTGTCTGTGTGTCTGTAAACTCTCTATCTCCTGAACAAATTGCGATAGAGACTTGAAATTTTGTATGTACTTAGTATGTGAGAATGGGACAAAGCCTATTTAATATCAGTAACCTCGATTATCCGGAACTATTTTTTTTTTCGGGACTCTCGAAAAATTTGTTCTGATGAAAGGTATATAAAAATTTTCGAAATTTTTATCTTAAGAAGTGATCGTAAAAGGCAATAAAATAACACACATTTTGCATAAAGAACAAAATCGATCGGATTATTAGTTACCAAGATATCTGTAATCCTATTTTCCACATTCTTCAATTTTTCATGACCCTGTATTTCATTCAAATTTCAATTCAAAGATATATTTTAATTAGAAATGAGACTCTTAATCTGACGCAGTAAACTGTTAGTTAATAAAATTAAAAAAAAAATTTTGAGTTATGGGGATGTTTCTTTTTTAGAATTTGGCACTACTTGAGTAGTGTGGCGTGTTGTATAGTTTGTCAAAATGGATTTATCAGCAACTTATTAATAGAGCATTATGCTATGCATCATAAAAATATTTAAATACACGTTTAAATTTTGTTTTGGAATTGCAATGCATTTTATAAATAGTTTACATTTTTTTTATTTTCATATATTATATATGCATATATATGATGGGTAAGTGTTACGGTGGCCCCCAACGACTAGTTTGCTTGGAGGGCAGATCTCTCTCAATGGTTTGCACACCTTTCTTATGTCCTTGAAAAAATCACCAAAGGTCACAGCTCGCTCATTGAGTGATTGTTTTTTCCTCCACATATATTCAAACAAAAAACAAAAATGAAAGTTGTCTGTTTTATGCAGGGCTGCCGGTTTAAACCGGCCGGCTTTTTCTGGTTTAAACCACTTTTAAAAAGCCGGCCTTTTGCTATAACTTTTTTTTTTTTTTTTTTTTTTTTTTTTTTACAAAAACTGTAACGAAATGTATAATTAATTTTTGACTTTTTATTTATTGTTGCCATGAACATATACAGTAAATTATAGTAAAACTGTCTGCAATTAAATTATAAGCAAATTTGTTAGTATAAATGGTGTGGTGGTCAACATATAATGAGAATGATTTATTAGAAATTTCTGCAATAAATTTTTTTAAACATTTCAAACGATTTTTACCGAATAAGATATTTATTCAAAAAATAATACACTACTAGCTTATGAAATAAGTTACCAATCATTTGGCTCAGTTTTTAAATAACGGTACACTTTTACTAATATTTCTGCTTTTTCAGCACCTAAGCTGTTTTTGATTTTGTTCCAGACGAAACCATATGTTGAAAAAACTATTTCAATAGATGCAGAGTTTGGAAGACAGTTGCATATTTTAATAAAAAAAATAGCAGAAACCATTAGGTAATGAACCATCCTTTTTTTATGTCTTCACTTTAGCAAGATTCCACCATTTTTTTGCTGGAAATTGCTCTATTACTTTATCAGAGAAAAGTAAAGGCCGGGTATGCTTTAGGATCTTTTATCTTAAGTTATAATACACCAGGTAAAAATTCAGGATAATTTTCTTCAAACCACATTTCAGCTTCTTTTTCAAATCCCCACTTCCTTTTAATACTTAGATAGATTTATGGAAGAACAAGAATAAAATATTCAAACACTATATAAGAAAAAAAATAAAAAAAACTGTATATCTAAAAAGATAATATAAACGTTTTAAAAATTAATTAATAATTTATATTTTCTGATTTTTAAAGTGAAATGCTGCCTCATGAAAAAATTCTTTTTACATAAATTAGGAACTTATTTTTCTTCATAATATTAATGCATTCCTATATGCTAGGAGACATTTTCCAAGTGCAGTACACTATCTACCAAAAAGTATTTGTACACTTTCAGTTTTTGACATTTTGTCAAATATTTAAAAATATACTGGTCGGATTCTTCTGGAACTTCAGAAATATAAAGATTATGTTTCACTTTATATTTATTTACATTCATTTGTTAAGCGGGTAATTAGGGGGCCGGCAAAAAAACAAAGAATAATAGAAATATTTGGGATCGCCCTGTACATGAAAATGCACGAAACGACTTATCGTTTTAGAATACAAATATATGAATACAGTAGAATATGTACACTAATTTTTGTGAGAATAGCATGTATATTTATGGCGATAGAGCGATTTTTTTGAAAAATTCAAAAAATTCTGGTATGTTTTTTGTTTATATCATAGAGGGTTTTTGACCAAATTTAACGCAAATTTCAGAAAAATTGGCAAAATTTATTAAAAAAAAATATAGCGCAATTGGAATATAAATATATTTAATACTTTATGAAATATGAGTAGTTTTATGAAATAATTTTTATCTGCGCATGCGCGAACGATAAAAACAATTCTTTTACATCATTTAATAGTCAATTCTATGGAGTAACTTATAAAAAAAATCCAATCAAATATCGTGAAAATTCAAAAAGATATCATTATTATAAGTAAGCTGTTTTTACATTGCTCTCTAAAAACGACTGAATGATAAGGGATTCTCCACAAATTGACATTTTTTATTAACTGACTTTTAGGAAAAAATTAGTACTATTTAATGAATACAATATTGCTGCTAATAAGTATCTTGACACCTGTGATAGAAAAGGAAAAGGGTTTTTATTCTTTTCCATCACAGATGTCAAGATACTTATTAACAGAAATATTGTATTAGATATTGTATACATTAAATACCAATTTTTTCCTAAAAGTCAGTCAATAAAAAATGTCAATTTGTGGAGAATCCCTTATCATTCAGCCGTTTTTAGAGAGCAATGTAAAAACAGCTTACTTATAATAATGATATCTTTTTGAATTTTCACGATATTTGATTGGATTTTTTTTATAAGTTACTCCATAGAATTGACTATTAAAGGATGTAAAAGAATTTTTTTTATCGTTCGCGCATGCGCAGATAAAAGTTATTTCATAAAACAACTCATATTTCATAAAATATTTAATATATTTATATTCCAATTGCGCTACATTTTTTCTACTGCATTTTGCCAATTTTTCTGAAATTTGCGTTAAATTTGGTCAAAAACCCTCTATGATATAAACAAAAAACATACCAGAATTTTTTGAATTTTCCAAAAAATTCGCTCTATCGCCATAAATATACATGCTATTCTCACAAAAATTAGTGTACATATTCTACTGTATTCATATATTTGTATTCTAAAGCGATAAGTCGTTTCGTGCATTTTCATGTACAGGGAGATCCCAAATATTTCTATTATTCTTTGTTTTTTTTGCCGGCCCCCTAATTACCCGCTTAACAAATGAATGTAAATAAATATAAAGTGAAACATAATCTTTATATTTCTGAAGTTCCAGAAGAATCCGACCAGTATATTTTTAAATATTTGACAAAATGTCAAAAACTGAAAGTGTACAAATACTTTTTGGTAGATAGTGTATATTACATTTCATTTTGTACATTCATGTACATTTTGTTTCATTTTGATACAGTTTCATTTTGTACAGTGTTTATTTTAATGTAATCCTTACCCATAACGTGAAAATATCTTTAATAAACGGAGAAAGTACAGCTGAACCTATAGTTAAGGTAATAATAGTAGTAAAGGTTTATTTAAATCATATTATCTATTTATGATGCTTTTCTGTTATATCATTTATTAATTAGCTATAAAAATGAACCTCTGAACATGATTTTAAAGCAATTTCGTGATATTTTAATTTGAATTTATAGAAAATGGTTAATAGTAAAGTAAATTAATATGTTTAGTTGTAAAAATTAAATAAGAAATGCCTTGGGGGAAAAAGCCAATAAAAACCGGCGTTTTTTAATAAAAGCCGGCTTTTTCCACTAAAAGCCTGGCCTTTTGTAGAAAAGGCCGGCTTTTTTGTAGCCCTGGTTTTATGTGGAGTATTTTGCAACATAAGTTTGATCGCCGACCAGGTGTCCTCTACGGAGTTTGTGTGGGCTCCAGTTTCAGAGTGCACATATAATACAGACTGTGGTTGACCTTTAAATGCTGATATCCTTCATCTTCCAGACAATCAAAAGCCTATCAACAATCTGAAATGATTGTGGTTCTTGTCAAACCCAATCCTCAATCACGGGAAGCAAATGCTCTTTCTCTCATTTTCGAACAACCCCCCGAAATAACATATATTTGTTCCTCTTTCAACACCCCCAAACACCAAATTTCCCTTCACATTATTTTACTTTTCCATACTTTATTTTTCCAAACTTACTCTCATCAATTTCTACAATCACTCCTACGCCACCTATATGTCACATTCCTCCAGAATCACTATCTGACACATCTTCCTGCAAAAACTATACCAATCAGTAATCTCATGATATTAACCATTACATTCACATAAGCCATGCAATACTTCTAAAAACATTCACTAAACCACATAATCGTCACTTTCATAATCTTACATAATCCATCCAGCTAGTTCAGCTCAAACTATGTATCCTTGCTTACTCCTAACTATGTCATTATTATTAACCTGTCCTTACACTCTGCAACACCATTCATAAGCATCAGTCAGTTACATGTCACCGCCACTCCTAAAACATTCATATTTGGAAGTAATCAACCCCTCATTCATATACCATTTAAACACATATTGCTCCCACAAACTTTCAAAAGAGTAAAGTATCCACTAAATTACCTCATTCATCAAACATTCTTGCGAGTTCTAAATCCAAAGCTGCCATAGTAGTTACTGAACGGTACTCATCAAAATACAGTCAAGTCTCTCTATAACGAAACTCCATACATCGAATTTCTCTATATAACGAATTTTTAGTAGGAACGGTCCACTTTTTGCATGATTACATTATAAACAGTATCTATATAGCGAAATATCTATCTCCATATAACGAATTTTTTCATAAAAAGTTTTAAAAAGCTTCGAAATCATATGGAATCAATTTCCCATCACTTATTTTTAATTTATTGTCAGTGTTGAATTTTTTTTTTCCTTTTTGATATTATTTTTCTCCTTGTTCTTTAAATCCAACGAATTCATACCACGTCCCACACATCCTTCTCAAAACAGTGTCAACTGGATTGATACACACGTAAGAGAGGAATCAATGAGAGGCGCATAAGAGAGGCCTTCAAATGGAAGAAAATGTTAACTACGATTTTTCATTCCTTGGTAAAATTTGGGCATTTATTTTGAGAACGTAACAATTTTAAAATCAAAACAACAAAAAAGTACAGATTTCTTCGTCTGAAATTAATGCAAATCTTCCTTTTTTGATTTTCATTAAACTTTCAAATAAATGTCTGTTCTCTTTTTTGAAACAGCTTAAATAATTAAGAAATAAATGTTAGGTTAATATTTACATTTAAGCATTTCAAATTCTTAATTCAAAAGATCAAAAATAATATTTGTTCAAATTTCACACATTAAATACGGTTTTTAACATCATTATTTATACATCGAATTTCCCTACACTGTAAAAAAAAAAAACTCAAGAGGTTACTAAAAATTTTTTAGTAAATTTGTATTCCACAGAATTTTTTAGTAACCATTACAAACTTTTTTTTTTGCAAGTGAAACAAGCATTTCTTTTGTAAACTGAACAAAAGAATTTTTTGTATAACTAACTTAAAAATTTTTAGTATGAGCCACCAAGCAAATTTTAGTAATAGCTCCAAAATTATTTTTAATAACCAATACGTGCGCCCGAAGGGCAGGAGGTTCTTTCGAGCTGCATCCAGACTTCTGAAGCGGAAGATTTTCGGCAAAACTGCAATAGATGGCAGCACCAAACATTGCTAACTGCTCCGACAGGATTTTCCTAATCCCTTTACTAACGAGTACTTACACTACATACATTCGGGGCGTATTTGGCGGCGGCCAGTATCGAACCCGGGACTTTTTAGTCTGGAGTCCGTTACTATAACCACTATGCTATCAAGGCCACACCAAGTGAGTTTTAGTAATAGTTATTAAAAATATAAAACTATTAACTCTTCGTTGCTGATTTTTTTCTAGTAATTCTTACAGATTTTCTTGTAACCGACTAAGATTACTAAATTTTTTTTAGTAATTACAAGGATCACTAAATTTTTTTTAGTAGATCGACCCTTTTTTTTTACAGTGTATATAACTAAATTTTTACTGGAACGGTGGATTTCGTTATATAGAGACTCGACTGTATAAAAGAGAATAAAAATAGTAAAACTTAATTGGATGAAACGCAACAAGATGTATTCAATGTAATCCATAGTGGGAATGATGGGTCGTTTTCAAAAATTTAAACAGTTCTTTAGTTCACCTTTAATGTCCAATAAGAAAACTTTTAACAAAACACAACCATCCAATCAGAAAACGGCTTACAAAGCACGGATTTCTAAATGCCGCTATCATCTAATATCAGTGATGCCAGATTGGGGATTTTGTCCCCAATTTGGGGAATTTTGAGCCTCCAGGGGAATTTTTTGGGGACAATTAATTCTTGGGGACATGTTTGGGGACGACGAACATTTTTGGGGAAAAGCTTGGGGATTTGTTTTCGCAATTTAAATTTTTACTTTTGACATTTGCCAATACTGGATCTGTCTCGAATTCGATTTTGATAGTAAAAATAAAATATAGAAATAATAGATATAAATCATTACTATCGTGGTCGTGCTCACATTACAGATTCATCACAATCTGCAATGGACTATTCTCCATCTGAATTTTCAGATAAATAAGTCAGAAAGTGTCAGGATCTGATAGCACCTGTGCTAAAGAATGTAATGTCTACTCTTTCTCTATTTGAATATCTAGTATTGTATGGTTGTGTACAGAATTTCCAAGGTGACATTCCTTCTTTGTGGAAAGGGGAATTGCCAGATAATCCTTTACAGGTGGGGTGTTAGAGAAAAGAGATAGCTGAGAGGCATGTCCACCTGTTAGTGAAGTATGCGGATGGTGAGCAGATTAGCAGCATGTCACTAAGCAAGAAAAGAATGGAGTATGTGTCCAATGAGGAGACTCCAAAAGGGTTTATGTTGGGGAAAGCAGTGATTTGAAAAGGGCAAGTTTGCCTCAGATCATTCAGTCGGTACCTAGGTTTTGTACCTAGAGGTTGCTCTGTGTGGAAGAGCGTAAAGTGTGCGTTTTCTGGTGCGCAAAGGACACAGACGTCCTGGTGTTTAGTGTTCTGGGCTAAGAAGTGCAGGCCCAGTATACTTGTGTTGGGAGACTCAAGGTAGAGCTCCAAAAAAGTGAATTTAACGTGTATTGAGTGTGAGGTGGAAAGTGTAATTGGAATAGTACACAACCAGTCTTTACGGTATCTAATTTAATGTTGAACCGGATCACCTATATCCGAGTTGTAGTTGTATATATTTGTAAATAGCGTATTTTGTGTGTACATATATTCTTAATAAACTGATAATTCGGTTACTAGCGTAAGTCTTCATTTACACTAATCTCACAGTGGGTGACCGATATCACCTAGTAATATCGGTGGTGGCAGCTATATCTACCACGGACTTTCTTCAAAGTTGTGTGGACTGAGGGGAACGTCCGACAAATTGGTGGCAGCGTCGGGATAGAATCGCCTGAAACCAGTGACCAGCGAGCCGTGTTGCAGTTTGTTAATGCCGGAGTATCCAGTGGAATTCTTGTGTGGTCGTGCCATATCGTCGAAGGTGTGTAAAGTGTCGTGCCGTATCGTCGAGTATGTGCTAAAGTATCGTGCCGGGTCGTCGACTGTATGCTAAAGTGTCGTGCCATATCGTCGAATGTGTCCTAAAGTATCGTGCCGGGTCGTCGACTGTATGCTAAAGTGTCGTGCCGTATCGTCGAATGTGTCCTAAAGTATCGTGCCATATCGTCTAGTGTGGACTAAAGTGTTGTGCGTATCTTTATTAGAAAGAACTAAACTGAACTGTTGTGCCATATTACCGCTACATCGTGGAACTACCTGTGATTAGAAAAGTACCCCAGCAAAGAAAGTATAAGGTAAGGTGTTTTGATCATATCTTTCTGCTGACATCTCGAACCAAAATTTGTTGTTGTATAATTAATAGTAATTTAAGTAAATTGTCTATATCATTTATGTGTTTTATCAATACTCCCTACCTATAAAGTGTTAATAACCATATTGGCTATTGTTTTAAGGAAAGGTCATAATAACTTGAGCTAGTATTGATTGTCTATAATTTTTTTTTACTAATTGTGTTAATATAGTTGGAAGGAATAATTAACTTTATTTAAATTTAAATTATTGTTAAAGTAATATTTAAATGAAGCAACATTTTTTTTAGTTTGAAGAGTGTACAATAACATTTGATTAAATTTTAATTGGCCAATAGTAGTGAGAAAAAAAAAGGCTCAAAAGAGAGCCATAGTGAAAAAAAAAGGCCCAAAAGAGAGCCATAGAAAAAAAAAAGGCTCAAAAGAGAGCCATAGTGAGGAAAAATAAAAGTAAAGATTTTCAGTATATTTGTTTTAAGTGTAAGAACCAGTATTGAGTTCGGAAATATTTTAGTGAGGATAATTGTAGAAATTTATATATGCATGTTTTACAATTTTTCTTTATGTGGATTTTTTGATTGACATCAATACTTCTATTCAATTTCAACGTATCAGAATTATTTTGTAAATTGTGTGTTGTTATCTAAGTGTATAAATTGGAATCTATATTGCATAGTAATCAAATCGAATTGTTGTTTTACCTTTTGTTTTATTGGAAGTATATTGTGTGATATCAATGGTTGAGGAAAATTAGATTATTCAGTAGGTTAATTATAAATTAAATGCATTGATTATCTGAAGGGTATTAATTAGTAAAATAAGTGAAGATGTATGTGTACTAAGTTAAAAATTTAGGAAATATTAATTTGTTAGGTTTAAATATTATTGTAGGGTGGTAATAACAATCGGTGAAGGTATGGCTTTCTTATTGAAACTAAAAAAGGTTGATCTTCAGGTGATAGCCTAAGAATTGGGCGTTGAATTCGCGGAAGATGATACCAGAATCCAACTTAAGAAAAAGATAATGGACAGTGATGAGTATGACGAGGGGGTTATTAAGGAATTATCTGACGCTATTGTTGCAGAACGATTAGAACACGAAAAATTAGAACGTGAAAAGTTAGAAAAACAGGAAAGGTTAGAGCGTGAAGAAAAACAGGAAAAATTAGAACGCGAAAAGTTAGAACTCGAAAAGTTAGAAAAACAGGAAAAATTAGAACGTGAAAAGTTAGAAAAACAGGAAAAGTTAGACATGGAAAAATTAAGAATGGAACATGAATTAGAAATGGGAAGGCTAAGGGTTCAAGGATCGGCAAATAATTTTAATGGGTCTAGGGAATCTAATAATGAAAGTAACATAGAAAATTTGATCAAAAGTGTTAAAACTCTATCTATCAAAGTACCAGAAGGGACTGAGGGATGGAATTTATTTTTTAACAGCTTGGAAAGGGCATTCAAAACTAAAAATGTACCGGAAAACCACGCAGGCCGAAATTCTACTAAATATGTTAGGAGATAAGGCGGATAATTTGTTAATTTATACCACTACGGAACAAATGGAAAATTATGAGGAATTAAAGGAGTTAGTTCTAAGGGAACATGAGCCGACACCGAAGGCATGTTTGGAAAATTTTAAGAAGGCTAGGAGAAACCAGAACGAAACTCATGTATTATTTGTATCGCGTTTAATAGCGACATGGGAAAATTATTGTAAGATTAGAGGTGCTGACTCTTATGAAAAGGTCAACCAGTTAATAGTTACGGATAAATTAGTAAGTACGTTAAATGAGGATACCGCGTCATATATTGGGTTAACTCATCAAGGTAAATGGTTAGAAACTTCTAAAATTGCTAAAGAATGTGACAATTATTTTGACGCTAAACATAAGTCTTACGCAGTTACGTATAAAAGTTTTAAAGGTAAAGATAGGCACGTAAACAACGAAAAAATGAGACCGAGGGAGGATGGCAAAGTTAGTAATAATTGGGGGCAAAACGGGAATAATGAGACTAGTTCTTTTTCGGATAGGAAAATAGATTTTAAGAAACCTAGTGATGGTTCGGCTCCGAAATGCTTTAAATGTGGTTTGAGAGGTCATTACCAACGTTTTTGTAATAAAGTGAGTAATGAGGGAAATAATGGTAATAAAGGGCGAGATCCGAAAGCAGGGGTGTGCATAAGGTTGTGGTAAAAGAAAGCAAAGAGTTACCTAATGGAGCTATTGTGGCGAGAATATCGGCAAAGGCCGAACAGAGAACTAACGTTATTGGTGAGAAATTAAATAAACTTGAGAAAATTGAAGTTAGTGTAAATGGGCAAAAGGCAAAGGGATTGGTTGATTCGGGATGTGAAATTAGTGTTGTTCATAAAGATTTGGTACCGGAAGAGAAATTAAAAGGAGCGGGTAGTATTTATTTACAAGGGTTATTTGGTGAAGCAGTTAAATCGCCGTTGGTTAAACTACCGTTAGCTATTCCGCAATTCGGACAAACTAATATAATTCATCAGGAAGTATTTTGCGCAGTGACTGATAATATTAATGAGCAAGTAATTTTACATCCCGAGGTGATTAATGAGCTGTCAGGTGTCAACCGCGAGGAGCCATTGCTAGAGGCCCAAGAATTAGAAAGTTCAGAAATTGTTATTGGTAATTCGAGTGAAAAGGAAGATATGAGTAACGATAATTGTAATGTTTACGCGATAGAAGCGAGGTCAGAAAATGTACCAACTCAGAATACGGAAAAAAACGGAAGTGGAAAAAGGTAATAAAGCCATTGTTAGCAATTCAGATATGTTTAAGGAATCCCAATTAGAATGTAAAGAATTAGAGAAAGCTTGGAAATTAGCTAGAATGGATAAGGGGGATTATTATATTGTAAATGGTTTATTGTATCATAAAGAGAAATTGTTAGGCGAAACTATAGCGCAATTAGTAGTGCCCAAAGTAAGAAGGGAAGAAATCTTAAAATTAGCGCATAGTTCAGTATTTGGAGGGATCATGCTGCCAAGAAAACTTTACAGAGAATCAGGTATTCATTTTATTGGGAGGGGGTGGCGAAAGAAACTAAGCAATTTTGTGAGTCATGTTTAGAGTACCAATTGACTAGAGGGGTTAAAGTAAATGATAGAGCTCCCATTTCCCCAGTGTCGCGGCCGGAACTCCCATTTCAGGTAGTTAATGTTGATTTAATTGGGCCTATGGATCCTAAAAGTTCCCAAGGGCATCAGTATATACTAACTTTAATTGATCAACATACCAGGTGGGCGGATGCGATCCCTTTAAAAAGTTTAACTGCTAAAACCGCGTTACTTCAAATATTTATGAGGACAGGAATTCCAAATATAATCGCCTGCGATAATGGAACCAATTTCACTGCCGACTTAACAAAAGAATTTGAGAAAAGGTTAGGTGCTAGTCCAAGATTTTCGACCCCACAGTATCCACAGTCTAACGGGCTCGTGGAACGATTTAATCAGACCCTTAAACGTATGTTACATCATACATCATTAGAGAAGAAGGAAAAAAGTGGCATGAACAAATACCATTTGTATTATGGGCGTATAGGGAAGTCCCAAATTCTACGACGGGAATCGCACCTTTCCAATTATTATATGGTAGAGCGCCGGAGGGTCCTTTATCGATTCTCAAGTCATCCTGGGCAGGAGAAAATAAGGGGGCGCAGTTAGATACTACGCCGTTTCATGAGTATTTGAATAAACTTAGGGGACGTTTAGAAAGAGCCGCAAATGAGGCAAAATTATCGTCTGAGGTGCAACAAAATAGAATGGCGTATCATTATAACTTAAGGTCAAAAGAAAAAAACGTTTGAAATAGGCGATAAAGTAATACTGTTAATCCCCGATTCGACGAATAAACTATATTCTAGGTGGCAAGGGCCGGCAACCATAGTCGAAAAACGAAACCAACATTCGTTTATAGTTGAGTTAGCTGACGGGAGTAGGAAGCATGTGCACCAAAATAAAATACGAGAATTTATTGCTAAATGTAATATAGTTAATATTGTTTTTGAGGGTGATGAGGAATTTGGAGAAGTTGGGGAAATTCCTATTTTGAACCGGGATCAGGAAGTAGAACGAGATATAGAGAGGTTCGAAATAAAAGGGTTATCTAACAATCAAGTTAAAGATATAAAGTCTATTTTGAGGGAGAATAAAGAGGTATTTATGGGCCCTGTACGACCAGCTGATGTAGGGGAGCATCGTATTGATCTTAAACCGGGGGTGGAAAGGAAAAAGCCAAAGTTATATAGTGTACCGGTAGCTTACAAAGAGGAAGTAGATAGACAGATTCAGGAGTTATTAGAATTAAATCTAATTGAAGTGTCAAATGCTGAAATTAGTCATCCAATTGTTTGTGTGGCGAAAAAAGACGCAACTGTTAGGCTTTGTATAGACTATAGAGCTTTAAATTCGGTAACTCAGGTGCCAACCTTTCCGATGAAAGATTCTCAAGAAATCATGTATACCGCAGGGGCGGCTAAATATTTATCATCGATTGATTTATTGAGGGGTTATTGGCAGATTAAAATGGCTGAGTAATGTAAACATTTGACAGCTTTTACAACGCATAATGGAACTTATCAGTGGCGTACCATGCCTTTTGGATTATCAGGGGCGGCTGCTACGTTTCAGAAAGATATGAATGAGGTTCTTCAAGGTCATCGGAGGTATGCGGAAGCATATATTGATGATGTCATCATTTTCTCCGACACCTGGGAAGAGCATTGTAAGCATGTTAGGGCTGTCATTGAAGAACTTAAAAGCAGAAATTTTACGATTAGGCTGGATAAATGTAAATTTCGAGAGAAATTAACTAAGTTTTTAGGTCATGTAATTGGAGGTGGAACGCATGCACCTGATGAGGAAAAAATAGGAGCAATAAGGGATCTAAAGAGACCCAAAACCAAAAAGGAGGTTAGATCTGTTTTGGGATTAATGGGATTTTACCGATCTTATATTCCAAATTATGCCGAAATTGCTATACCTTTAACCGAATTGACTAAAGGGAAGGTTAAAAATACTGTACCATGGGATGAAAGGGCAGAAAAAGCATTCAATACACTTAAAGATGAGTTATGTAAAGTGACGAGTTTGGCTACACCTATCGTAGGCCGGGAATATCAGCTCCACGCAGATGCTTCCGACCTGGCAGTAGGATGTTGTCTTACTCAAAAAGATGAAAAGGGTCAGTTTAAACCAATAGCTTTTGCCAGTCAGAAATTGTCAGGGGCTCAGCGTGCTTGGCCGAGTATAGAGAAAGAGGCTTGGAGTGTTCTCTTTGGGTTGAGAAAGTTTGAAAAATGGACCTATGGATCTCAAATTGAGATCATTACGGATCATAATTCATTAAAATTTCTCACCGAAACAACCCCAAGATCAAACTCACTAGATGGGCCCTTGCCTTGCAACGCTGGAACCTGAGTATTTCTCATCGTCCAGGAGCTCAACATTTAAATTGCAATTTCTAGGCTACATAGAAAGAGCTGGGAAGAACAACCAGTTGTTAGCCCATCAACATCAACGACCCAATAGTGGACAACCTTAAAGGGATGTCGTCACACATTTAATTTTTTTTTCTGTGTGTGTGTAAATATTTTTTGATTTTTTTGTTTATAATATTGTATTAACATGTGTATTGTTTATGTAATAATAATATTAGTAAAGGTTCAGTAGAGATGTCAATAGATAGTGTTCAGACACCTGGAAATACCTATGTAATAAGCATAATGAAGAAATCTGTAAAGAGACTATTGAACTCTTCTGCGCTATTACTATATGTTTGGGGAAAATTAGCCCCTAAAAG
Source organism: Maratus speculifer (assembly GCA_964019185.1). NCBI lineage: Eukaryota > Metazoa > Arthropoda > Arachnida > Araneae > Salticidae > Maratus > Maratus speculifer. Next base: position 150,546,101 of record OZ025301.1, on the reverse strand, counting down.
GCATATTTTCCGCTAAGGTGGGGGGTGTCAGGATCTGATAGCACCTGTGCTAAAGAATGTAATGTCTACTCTTTCTCTATTTGAATATCTAGTATTGTATGGTTGTGTACAGAATTTCCAAGGTGACATTCCTTCTTTGTGGAAAGGGGAATTGCCAGATAATCCTTTACAGGTGGGGTGTTAGAGAAAAGAGATAGCTGAGAGGCATGTCCACCTGTTAGTGAAGTATGCGGATGGTGAGCAGATTAGCAGCATGTCACTAAGCAAGAAAAGAATGGAGTGTGTGTCCAATGAGGAGACTCCAAAGGGGTTTATGTTGGGGAAAGCAGTGATTTGAAAAGGGCAAGTTTGCCTCAGATCATTCAGTCGGTACCTAGGTTTTGTACCTAGAGGTTGCTCTGTGTGGAAGAGCGTAAAGTGTGCGTTTTCTGGTGCGCAAAGGACACAGACGTCCTGGTGTTTAGTGTTCTGGGCTAAGAAGTGCAGGCCCAGTATACTTGTGTTGGGAGACTCAAGGTTGAGCTCCAAAAAAGTGAATTTAACGTGTATTGAGTGTGAGGTGGAAAGTGTAATTGGAATAGTACACAACCAGTCTTTACGGTATCTAATTTAATGTTGAACCGGATCACCTATATCCGAGTTGTAGTTGTATATATTTGTAAATAGCGTATTTTGTGTGTACATATATTCTTAATAAACTGATAATTCGGTTACTAGCGTAAGTCTTCATTTACACTAATCTCACAGTGGGTGACCGATATCACCTAGTAATATCGGTGGTGGCAACTATATCTACCACGGACATTCTTCAAAGTTGTGTGGACTGAGAGGAACGTCCGACAGAAAGCTTTTTCTGTCATCACGGACAGATACACAATTACAGAAATACGTGTATATATATATATATATATATATATATATATATATATAGCATTTTTTTTGGTTTATCAATGATGGTTAGTGTGTGTTTCATGGAATGCCAGTAGAGATATTTGCAATTGCAAGACTTACAATGCATACTGTAATCACATTGCTACCTTTATAATTGACAATCGCTCAATGAATGCAGCAGCAATCCTAGTTCTTTTGATAAGAAACTTAAATGAAAACTCTGCAGTCTTAAACGACTTAGATCTTTACATTAAACTGCCTAAAAATATGCCTAAACTTTCAGGACATGTCCGAAATGTACATTTGCTGCAATTTTTTAAAAGATTTAATTAAAGATATTAAAAGCAGCTATATTTGTTTTATTATTGAAAAAATCACAGTGATTGATACAATATAGATGCTTTGCATTAGATAGATACTTCAGTAAGGGAAGAGTGACAAAAAATTAAAAAAAAAATTATAGCTTAAGTCAGATAGAAGCACGTAATGCCAACATCATCTCAGATTCATTCAAACTCTAACTTATCACAGATAGTCAAGACCTTATAAAAGTTATTGGTATAAGAAGTGTAGATGGAGCTAATGAACCGCTAGGGCAGCATCATCGACTGGCAACAATTTAAATAACAAGTGTAAACGAGCTTGTCGTTTTAAAATATATCTCTTTTTATCTCGTCGATTTGCTGTGAATATACATTAAAAAATTCTGCTAGATTTAATTTTTTTTTTTGTAAATGGGGAATTTTTTTAAAAAAGTGCTTGATTTGGGGAAAAAATTGAGTTTAAATTTCTTAAAAATTCTTTATAACAGAAAATTGAAAATTGAGAACTTTCCTTTATGAGTAAAAATTGCGTTGGGGACTTTTTCTCAAAAAAAGCCCTGATTTGGGGAAAATTTTAGAAATTTTGGGGAAATCCGCTTTCGACAATCTGACAACACTGTCTAATATTGCAATAGTGGGAGCAGTCCGAAATACCAAGATTATCACATTGACACATTTATTGTGCCAAAAAAAAAAAAAAGTCGCTTTGGTGAGGGAGGTTGTTCTAAGAATTAACTGCACATACCTTAAGCACATATCTAAGAAAATGTAACAAAAAAATACCAATAAAGATAGAAACAAAAAATTCTAAAAAAGTCTGTGGCAGATATTTTTGAGACAGAAAAGAATCTGCAGGCAAAATATTTTACAATTGAAGCTTTAACTGGCATAGATATCATATATTGCACAACAGTAACTAACTGGCGCCAAAATAGCATTATTTTGCCCAATATGGTAACTCAACAAGTGTTATTTATTTATAAATATATATTTTTTTTTTTTTTGCTTACTTTTTTATATACAGTCTTTATGGATCATTTTCAAAAAACTTGTACATTTGGGGAAATTTTCGCATATAAAAAAAATTCTAAACACAACTTATAAAAATATTAGATGGAGCTAAAACATTTCTTGTATATGTTACAGGCCAAACCCGATTTTAGGCCAAACTAGATTGGCCTAGGCCAGACTAGTCTATCCTAACACCTATCGGATAAACTAGTTTTTCCTAGGCCAAACTAGTCTATCCTAACGTCCATCGGATAAACTAGTTTTTCCTAGGCCAAACTAGTCTATCCTAACGCCCATCGGATAAACTAGTTTTTCCTAGGCCAAACTAGTCTATTCGAACACCCATCGGATAGACTAGATTTTCCTAGGCCAAACTAGTTTGGCCGAACGGTCATTAGGATAAACTAGTTTAGCCTGCTATTCATTGGTTTGAACTAGTTTATCCTAGGCCGATCTAGATTGTCCTATGCCAATTCAATTTGGCGTGATTTTATTGAATCTAAAGAACGCCACGACGCCAACTTTCTAGTTTTGATCTAATTTATCCTAGGCCGATGCAATTTGATGCGATTTTATCTTACAGACTATCAAAGCCTGATAGCTAATGTGATCGCATATTCTGTTAGTGTGTATGTAGCCATGTACATATGTATGTACGTATGTATGTACGTAATGCAGTAATTCCTGATAGAAATATCCGATTTGCTTCAAATTTTGGACATAGATTTATCCTGATAACGAACTTCTTTGATTAGTTTCAGGAGTTCATTGGATAAGAAAAAGGGGGAGGGGGATAAAAGGCTAATCTGCACCCCCTCCCCTCCTTAATTTAGATAAGTCAGTTTTTCATGCAAAAGTATCAGATTTTATTAAAATTTAGGTATAAGATCGTTTTGATTAGGCACCTCAATGATTAGTTGTGGGTGTTCATTGTTTACGTATAAAGAAAAGAGGAATGGGGGGTAACCCCCTTAATTTATGTAAATAGGTTTTTCACGGAAAATTTACCGATTTGTTTCAATTTTTTTATGCAGGTTCCTTCTGATAAGGCGTTTACCTGATTAAATTGGGGGGGGGGGGGTTCAGAGGTTAAAAATAAAGGAATTACCAATTACTTTTTCAATCGGATAAAAACTTTTGGTTTTATGAAAAGATTTTTAATTCGTAACAGACATTGGTTTTTCCACACAACACTTCACTCGAAATTTTTCATATTAAAAAACTAAATATCGATCCCTTTTAAAAATAAGAAAAAGCTTAAATAAAACATAACACCTAAAATGTAGGATGGGGAGGGGGGGGTAGAGTAAGGGGACGCTTGAATTTTTCTTTTTAAAGCTCAGCTTTTTTTAACGTTTTATCTGCTAATCAAATATTACCCTTATTTGAAACTTTTAGAAACATAATAAACATGATGTTATATATTTAAGAAAAAGGATGCCGCATCAAATTTCGTGCATTAGTTCTTCAATTATAGCTCCTACAAAATTTATGGCACAGACAGTCAGACAGAGTCATAGACTCACAATTTGAAGACCATGTTTTTTGGAATCTTGGACCACTAAAACATGTAAATGCGTCAAAAACCGAAATTAAAAATTTTTTACGAATCAAAAACTTATTGTAAAGACAAAAGAAAGTAAAATAAATAAAATAATGATTTTTAAATGAACTTCGCTTATTTCAATAGATGTGTCTGAGCTGAGCGGATTCATTTGAAATATTTTGAATTTGAGCTTAAACTTGATTAATATTTGAGAAATTAAATTTGAGTTTGAAATAATTATTTTCTTTGTGAGCGTGCCAAACAATGGTTGGCATTAATTACAGCACGTCAAATTGAATTGACCTTGGCGCCGAAGCGGTCTTTAGGATCAATAAAAACACGCCAAATTCAACTGGCCTAGAACAATCTAGATCGGCCTAGGATAAACTAGTTTAAAGCAATGAATAGCAGGCTAAACTAGTTTATCCTAATGACCGTTCGGCCAAACTAGTTTGGCCTAGGAAAATCTAGTCTATCCGATGGGCGTTCGGATAGACTAGTTTGGCCTAGGAAAAACTAGTCTATCCGATGGGCGTTAGGATAGACTAGTTTGGCCTAGGAAAAATTAGTTTATCCGATGGGCGTTAGGATAGACTAGTTTGGCCTAGGAAAAACTAGTTTATCCGATGGGCGTTAGGATAGACTAGTCTGGCCTAGGCCAATCTAGTTTGGCCTAAAATCGGGTTTGTCCTGTAACACACATTTTCTGTAATTACATGATTGCTACTTTCAGAAAATGCTAACTGTTGTTTTGTTATGATTATTCTTATTATTGTAAAATACAAAGGATTTCCTCTATTACTTTTTTGGAAAAATCATAAGTTTCAATTAAATGTGCATTCACATTTTTTCAGTTAAATTATAAAAAAATGTTACATAAGTAAAATATTAGCTAAAGTTACACAATTAATTATTTAAAATGATGATTGAAAATTTTTTTAGTGAAATAACCCAGCTCAAAATGACAGTAACAGAGTGGGAAAAAAGTAACCAATGGGAACGCTGATTGATAGTGAAGTGGTATTTGATGTGGCATACTTTTTTGTAAATTTATATGTGTTATGACAAACGCACTGCTTAGTGTTAAAACAAAATCTTCTCTAATCATATATTAGTCGAGGTGGTGGTGCTTCAGAGCAAGAATTTAAGATTTTTGCAAAAAATACTATTTAAAAATAGTGGGATTATACCAGGCAATTTTTTTTACATAATTTTTTATTATGTGTTACAAGCTATCATGAAGTTTCAATGTTTCAAACAGATCAAGGCACAATTTAAGATATTTGCAAAAAACTACTATTCGAAAATGCTAGTATTTCATGTGGCATTGTTTTTATAAATTTTTATCATATGTTATAAGCTGTGTTTCAGTTTCAAACAGCTCACTTTAGATTTTCAAATTTTAACAAATTCGCGTGCCATATGGGTGACGCTTTAACCCAAGATGTAACAATTTTTACAGAAATGACTATTCGAAAATAGTGGTATTTGACACGGTGTATCTTTTTTATAAATTCTTTTCTACTTAAATAATGATATTTTCTTCTTTAATACATTTTTATCATATGTTATAAGATATCCTAAAATTTGAAACAGACCAAGCAAGAATTAAAGGCTTTTACAAAAAGTAATATTCGAAAAAAGTGGTATTTCATGCTGCATCATTTTTTCAGAAATAAGTAGCATTGATTTATAAATATAAATGATTACAATAAAAAAAGCTTTTTTTTTTTTTTTGAGAAAAATAAAGCCTAATGTTTATGGCAACTAGCTCACCACAAAAACTACTATTTTATGTTAAAAAAGAAAAATGAATATTTTTAATTCTGTTCTAAGAACATGAAACGCGAATATGCAGCCTTCAAGAACAATGTTCAAATAATCTTTTTTTAAATTTGTTTCTTACTCTGTTACATTTTGCTCCACTCTGTTACCATAAGCATAGTAACAGAGGGGAAAAAACTACAAATAATTTTAGCAACACAAAGTAAATTAAAAACAAGAAAAACTAAGCCTATTTATTTAAGAAGCACCATTTGATCTTATGGTAAAATTATCAAAAAAATAAATTTTATATAAATAACCTGATAACAGAGGGGAAACTGAATAAAACATCATTATTTTGTAAATGCTTTGCTACAACACCACAGAGAAAATAACTTAATAAATTAAAAAATGGTGGCCTCATCTAAAAATAGACTGTTCGAAGAACTGCAGAACCTTGTGTTGTCACCTTAGTAGTAATAATTTCTTACAAAAATATGGTAACAGAGGGGAAAAAATCTGGGGACAACAAAAAAAAATTGTTCCACTTTTATATAAAAAAGCAAGTTTTAAAAAATATATTGTCTCTGCTACAGATAAGGCATACAACAACTGTCACAACTAAAAAAATTAACATTTTTGACACTTGATTTATGATTTTACTGCAATTGAAAAAGTAAAAAGGGAAGAGGGGACATGGCTCTTTAGCTATATCTGATACACTGAAACCATACCTACACTAATATTATTTTTAATTTCTGATAATATTTTGCCCACATTTACTCTAAGCAGTTAGGAAAATAATGTGAATGCTTAATTTTTTATTTTGAAACTTTTAAAAATTCTTAAAGTTGGGAGACTTAGAATGTACAAGTTTTTTGAAAATGACCCTTATATTTTATAAACTTTCTCTGTCTGAACGCTCTCTAATGTGAACACACCAATATTATGCACACATTCCGATGAAACTCCATAGACCTAGCAAAAGTTGAACTCTTTATTCTGAACATCCACTAATCTGAACACCCCACTATTATGAAACTCTATTTTTGGTCCATATTTCTACTCCACCTCTCTCTAAACTGAACATGTAGTTTACAATCTTAATATGAATTAATCCATCATGGAAATTTGGAGAAAATGTTACAGAAGATTAAAAGGGTTCAACAAACTCGATTAAAAAGTAAACAGACAAAATTACTACTAGATTTTAAGCATGTACATGAAGTTGCAATTTGTTTGAATACTTCAGATAAAATCTTCATTTAAATGTTGGAGAGCCAGCTGTCACATCGTTGTCTATCTGCTGTAATAAAAACTATTCTATTGATCAACCAATATAATAGTAGTAATAATGCATTTCCAATCTCCCTCTATAATGAACACCACCATAATCAGAACATTTTTGATTGGTCCCATGAGTGTTCAGAATAGAGAGAGTCCACTATACTTATAAATTGCTTTGACCCATAATTATAAGCAAACTTTTTTTATTCATTGTTGTTGTTGTTGTTGTTTTTTTTAATAATACAAAATAACTTAACACTATATATGCAATTGGTATCCAAAAACTATATTTTTGCCAAATAAGCATAAGAAAAGAAATTTTTCCAATCAAAGTGCATACATAAAATATGTGCCTTTTAATTAATCAAATAGTCACTTGTAGGGATGCACCGGATATCCGGCTGATTTTTCAATATCCGAAATATCATCAGATATCCAGATCACAATCACCAGATATCCGACTTCTCTATCGGATATCCGGCCGTATATTTCAATATCCAACAGAATGCAACCTAACAAATAGAAATGAATAACAGTAATCGTTTGATCCCAAACAATGCCTAAAAGCTTTTGTTTATAATGCAAAAGACGAAATATTATAATAACTTCCCTATCAATGAGTAAAAGGTAATTCTGATAAGTTTAAAGAATTGCCAGCTTTCCTACTATTTATATTTAAAGTCTGTCATAAATTCAAGAATTTACGTTTATATCTTTAAGAAAATTGTATCTTTATTTTCAGATTACAAAACAAATTTGAAGGCAAAATAGCAAAAAAGTCTTTTTGAAAAAATGTATAAATAGAAAACCAACATTTAGAAATGCACAAATAAAGCATGAAAAGGATTTCAAACAGCCGTTTCGAATCTACTACAGAAATTCTTCATTAGAACAAGATTCAGCGTGCTAGAAAAAGCTAAGCTGAGCAAAGCGACAGGCAAGCGCAGCTTATTACGGGAGCGAATAATAGTAGATTCGAAACGGCTGTTTGCTACCTTTACATATGCATTATTTGTGCTACTCTAAACGTTGGTATTTTGTCTTTAGTCTTCATAAAACTTGATGTTGTTTATTAAACTATGATTTTATTAATTTTCTTTATTTTAATTTAAACAAAGGGTTAGTTTGCTTTTAAGTTAAACAACTAAACAGACCTATTGAATATTTCCAACCGAGCGAAAAATTGACCAAGCTGGGAATCGAACCCAGATACTTGGCTTACAAGGACAATGCTTTATTTGTTAAGCTACCTAGGCGATAGCCAGCTGAGATTTTTCGCTCAGATAACCTTATTGGTCATAACATCTGGCAGTGGCGCAGCCAGAATTCGGCTCTGGGGGGGGGATAGAGTTGTTTCAGGGGTGATTCTGGTAGAAATTTTTTTCGGAAATTGGCGGGGGGGGGGAGGGATTCCGCGAGTTCCCCCCCCCTATTTAAGAGGGTTTATCCGCGATCTTCAGACAAAATCGGCGATTTATTGCGATCTTTCTTCAAAATCGGCGGTTTTCCGCGATTTTTTGACGAAATCGGCGTTTTCCGCGACCTCTAGACGAAATCGGCGATTTATCTGCGATATTTAAGCAAAATCGGCGATTTATTGCAATCTTTTGACGAAATCGGTGTTTTTCAGAGTTTTTTTTTATGAAATCGGCGTTTTTTTCGACGATCTTTAGACAAAATTTGCAATTTTACGCGATCTTTTCTTGAAAACGGCGTTTTATTCCCGCGGTCTTTCGACGAAATCGGCATTTTTTCCGTGATCTTTTGATGAAAGCGGCCTTTTTTTTCAATGATCTTTTGACAAAATATTTTTAAGCAATCTTTTATCGAAAACGGCGGTTTTACCCCTATTTTTTAACGAAATCGTCATTATATCACAAATTTTTAGACGAAATCGACGTTTTCCCCGCGGTCTTCAGACGAAATCAGCGTTTTATCTGCGATATTTGGTGAAATTGCCGTTTTCTCCGCGATCCGCACAGGAAATTCGCGTTTTTCGGCAATCTTTTGACAAAGTTCGTTGACAAAAACATTGACGAAATTGTCGTTTTTTTCACAAAATATTAACGAAATGTGTGCTTTTTCGGCGATCCTTTCAAATTTGCATTTTTCCGCAACTGTTTTATCCGCGCGTAAAACCATACAAGTTGGCAACTGTGAGAATCGTCTTCTGAAAGATCTTATCAAAGAATGAAGAACATTTCTCAGTTACATAGCTTTTTAATCATGATATCTACTTGCCTGAATCTAGGAAAAAGAGTTATCGGGAAAAAGGGACAAGCTAAAAATGTTACCGGAAAAAAAGTGACAAGAAATTGATTTTGGGGATTTATTGACTAAGTATGAAAGGGGGGGGGAGGTCAGGGGTCGGCTTTTAATTTAAGTGAGTGTTTTTTTCATGCTGAATTAACTGCTTTGATTCAATTTTTGAATATACGTTCATAATGAAAATATGCTTGCCTGATTAGTTTTGGGAATGGACGATTACCCCCTCCCCTCCGCCCTAAATAAGATAAATGGTTTTTAAGCAGAATTATTCAACGTGTTATTTCAAACAATTTTGGATATAGGTTCTTTCTGACGAGGCTTATATATAGTATTGTGGTGTCGCGCCCTGAGTTTCTCTTTACTAAATTGGTTTATTTGTTAAGTTCATCAATAACACATTTTTAATTCCTCAAGTTCTTTATTAGATCCATAAACCAATTATTAAAAAATTAAATAAAGCGACATTACAACTACATAGGAGCCTCACTCCAATATTACATTTCGCTTAGCACGTCTAAGCCATCTTACATCAATGTACTTTCTTGTACATTACCAGCACATGTCTCTCTTTTAACTACTTTCCTTCCCTCTCGATGCGCAATAATCCCAGTGTCCCCCTCAGCTCATTGCCACTAGACCAGTGCAATTATTTTCTAGGCATATCCCTTGAGGTCAATAGAACCTGTTCTTAAGAGCTTTTGAATGAAGATACTTTCAACTATGCATACTTTAAGAATAAGACTTCGCTATCTATCTTCTGCCACGATTAAAGTTGTCAGTACGTCGTCACAGCATGTAATGCCTGAAGAATTTTGGGAGTTTAATGGTTAAGTATAGAGGGTGCATGGGGGATAACCTCTCTTAAATTAAATAAATAGCTTTTTATACAGAATTATCCAATTTGCTTCAAATTTTGAATGTTGGTTCATTAAGATAAAGGGTATCCCTGAGTAGTTATGGGGTTCTTTTGCTAATTAAAAAGGGGGGAGGCACGATTATTCCCCCCCCTTAAATTAGATAAATTATTTTTTATGCACAATTATCCAATGTTTTTCAAATTTTAGCTATAGGTTCTTTCGCATAAAGTGAATCCTTGAATAGTTTTAAGTGTTTGTTTATATATCCTCAATAGCTGTTTGCATTTAAAATTGTGATTTATGTTGCTGCATAGCATTTTTCAGTATTCTATAAATATAGTAACAAAGAAAAAAATATCCTGTTTTTCTTAAAATCGTTTTTTCCCTTTAATTTAAATCTGTTTTTATTTTTTAAGCGCTCAAACCTGAAGATCTATCAAGAACTACAGGTTTTTAAACAATTAACTTTCTAATTACTAACATAAACTAGTAATAAAAAAAAAACTATTTTTATTACTACAAATTAATTAATTCACTTGTTCATTCGTTCGTGACATACAATATAGTTTGTACATTAAAGTTTTCTAACATATATTTTTTTATGTTTTATATTATATTTTGTGATGTGTAATATGGGACATTAATTAATAAAAATCCAGTTTTAAATGATAAATATTTGGCGTAAATTAAAATGAAAATTACAACAAATGATTTAGTATATTACTTTTTTCACAAATAAAAAAAAAATAAATAAATAAACCAGTTTTAAATGCAAAATGAATGGAAATTAATCATTATAAGAAAAAAAGGTAAAATGTGTTATAATGTTTTCTGACATAATAGTTTTCAATCATTAAATAAAAAAAGAAAGAAAAATTGTTTTTATTTGTTATTTGCGTTCAATTGCATTCAACTCGTTTTATGTTACTTGAATATTTTTGCGTCAAACCTTTACCGGGAAATCCCCTGATCGACAAATTTCCTAAGAGACTAGCCGCTCGCGATATCTACCGGACATCCCCCTCCGTCGAATGGGGAAAGCAAGCTTGTTTCCCCGAAAGAGTTTCCTGAAGGAACTGGTGCATCCCTCCCCATTTTAACTACATTCAATAGCTTATACGCCTTACCATAAGGAAACTACATCCAAAATTGAAGCAAATCGGATAATTCTGCGTAAAAAGCCATTTATGTAATTTAAGTGGGGTTATCCCCAGTTCCCCCATCTATAAATAGCCATTAAGCCCTTAAAACTATTTAGGGATCCACTTTATGAGAAAAAATCTATATCAAAAATTTGAAATACATCGGATAATTATGCATAAAAAACAATTTATCTAATTTAAGGGGTTGTATAATCGTCCTTTTTCCTATTTTAATAAACAAAAGAACCTCATAACTAATCCGAAATACGCTTGATCATAAAGAAGCTACATCCAAAATTTGAAGCAAATCGGATAATTCTGCATAAAAGCTATTTATTTAATTTAAGGGAAGTTATCCTCGTTTTTGCCTTTATACTTAGCCATTAAACCTTTAAAACTATTCAGGGATTCACCTTATCAGAAAGAACCTATATTTAAAATTTGAAATACATCGGTTAAAACAACGATTTGCATAAAACCGATTTACCTAATTTGAGGGGGAAATAATTGCTTGCCCCCCCCTTATAATAAGAAAAATAACCCAGTAACTAATCAGAGATACGTTTTATCATAATGAACCTATGTCCAAAATTGGAAGCAAATCGGATATTTCTGCGTGAAAAGACATTTATTTAATTTAAGAGGGATTACCCTCCCCCCCCCCCGTCCACTCTCCCCTTTACTCATTAAACTCTTAAAATTATTCAGGGATTCACCTTATCAGAAAGAATCTCTATCTAAAATTTGAAATACATCAGATAATTTTTCATAAAACCGATCTATCTAATTTGTGGGGGGAGGGGGTTAATTGACCATCCTCCCTTTATAATAAGCAAAAGAACCCTATAACTAATCAGAGACACGTCTTATCATAATGAACCTATGTCCGAAATTCCAAGTGAATCGGATAAATCTGCGTAAAAAACTATTGATTTAATTTGAGAGGTTACGGATGGGGGGGGGGGGGTATCATATGTCCAAAAACTGAACCAAAACAGTTAATTCAGCACAAAAAAACCATTTACCTAAATTAAGAGCCTCTCCCTGATCCCTTATAAATACTTAACCAATGAATCCTCAAAATCAATAATGAATTCCCAAAATCAATAATAATTTCCCAAAATCAATTCTATGTTTCTTTTTTTTCCGGTAACATTTTTTTCGCTTTTGTAGTCATGTCACCTTTTTTTGAATAACTGTTTTTCAGGTAACTTTTTTCCCGTTTACCCACTTGCCTTTTTCGGGCGTTTTTTAAATAAGAATTAATATTAATTAAAAAAATTGTCTTAAAGTAGCCCCTTTAAAGTAGTAGTAAGTAGAAAGGAGTTAGAAATTTGGCGCTCCCTAAATCTCTGCGCCCTGGGCGACCGCCCTCCCCTCCCCCTTTCTCATGGCGCTGTTAATATCTTTCCAGAAACATAAATATAAACGAATTATATACTTTCCAAACATACCTGGATTTCAAGAATGCTTGAAAGATTTAAAAAAATGATCTCTTATATCCATCTTTTTCATAATTTTCTTCTCTGAAGAGGATTTAATATCCTCCATAGCGAAACGCACAATAAAAAAAACCCTAGCACTACAGCAACTAACAACACAATGTTTGTGGAATTAAGTCTATCCTTCAAAGCATGCGAGCATGTGTTTTAGTGTTTTTCCTGGAATTCGAGAGTTCTCGTTTCCAAAAAAAGAGCAAGAAACAGATGCAACTAATTAAGACCCCCCTCCCTCCAGTGGTGCAGTATTGAAAAACCTGAGACGGCATTGGCAGCGACAGGAAATGACCATTCCCTTTAGCCTTCGGCTGATTTCCTATAGCATAAATGAATGCCGGCCCTTTCCGAAATTGAGTGACCAGTTTTCGATACTGATACTGTTGCTATGTGCTTTCCCTATTTTTCAAAGAAAATACATTACTGCCGCTTAAACAAGTCAAATTTTTAAATAAAATTTGATTCAATAAAGCGGCAGATTTCGAAATCAAAACAAAAAAAATTCTAACTTTAGTTTTTTTTTTTATGATTCGGTTCATAAAAGTGGAAATTTTTGTATTTTTGTCATGGCTCTGGGGGGGGTTTTAACCCCCAAAACCCCCCCCTCACTGCGCCACTGCATCTGGTCTGTCATTTAGACAGTTCAACAGAATAGACCGCAGATAATGGAACTCCATATGACAATAGGTACATATATATACTATTATTTTCAACACAATCTAACTGATTGGTAAAGTAATCATACGAATTGAATGTTTCCAACCGAGCAAAAAATTGACCAGGCTAGGAATCGAACCTAGATACTTGGCTTACAAGGACAAAAGCTTACTTTACCAATCAGTTAGATTGTGTTGAAAATAATAGTAAACAGACCTATTTCGACAAATTTACATGTTTTAGGGATATCCCAAAAAACATGTTCCTTCAAAACTTCTGTCTGCCCCAGTGTCGTCATTGAGATCATACCATCAAAAAGTGTATGAAGTTATACATAGAAGGAACCAAATATTTTGTGCATGTTTTTGGCTGTAGCCAACAGGTCCATCTTCAATATGGAAACATTTCGCTGTAAAGCAAGGCTGTAATCACAATTTTTGTGCTATTTTCATTATTCTACCATCAAACACTGTATAAAGTTATGCATAGAATTGAACCAAATTTCTATGGATGCGTTTCGGGAAATGGCTGTAGGGTATTCTTTCAATTTGAAAATATTTCGGTGAAAGATAGTACTGTAATAATGATTTTTAGCTCACAGACTATCAAAGCCTGAAAGCTTATGTGCCTGAGAGATTATGCCTATGCTGCGTGCTCATTTGATAAGTATAAAGAGGCAAAAACAAGGGGCTAATTCTCCACCCTTAATTTCGATAATGGTTTTTCATCAGCTTTATCAGATTTCATTCAAATTCTAGACATAGGATCATTTTGATGAGGACACTTCCATGATCAGTTTTGCAAGATCACTGGATAAGTCTAAGAGGGGGGAAATGGGAGGTAAATCCCCTCTCCCCTTCTTAATTTAGTTTACTGGGTTTTTCATGCAGAATTTACTGATTAGCTTCAAAATTTAGATATAGGTTCATTGTGATAAGGCACTTCCCTGACGTTTTGGGAGTTCATTGGATAAGTATAAATGGAGGATCAGTGGGACTAATCCTCTTAATTTAGGTAAATGATTTTCCTTGCAGAATTAACTGATTTTCTTTAATATTTGGATACAGGTTCATAGTGATAAGGTACTTCCCTAATTAGCTGTAAGTTTCTTTTGTTAAACATAAAAGGAATACGGGTGATTACCCAACACCCCCCCCCCCCCACTTAAATTTGATAAATGAGTTTTTATGCAGAATTATCCGATTTGCTCTAAATTTTCGATGTACATTCTTTCTGATAAGGCGAATCTCTGAATAGTTTTGGAAGTTGAATGGTTAAGTATAAAAACTCCTCTAATAACTCCTCTTAAATTATATAAATGGGTTTTATGAAGAATTATTCGATTTGCTATGAATTTTGTATATAGGTTTTTTTTATGTGGTAAAGCATATCCCCAGTTAGTTTAGGGAATTCAATGATTAAGTATAAAAAGGGGAAATGCGAGGGAAGCTATTCCCCCCCCCCCTCTTAATTTGTTTTTCGAACAGCATTAACCCTTGAAAATATGAGACTTTAATATACAATTAGTAGGCGTAGCCTGTGAGTTCAATGCCATCAGTTAAACTGGGCAACATTCTTTTTATTGTAATTTTTTTTTCATAATCCTTTTATACAGTGAATTGACAGTTCGTGCAGCAATGACAACTTTGTATCTGCTAAAACTGGCTATTTGCAAACAGCTGATGTATAGCAGAATAACAAAAAAAAATATTGATTTTAATAAATATCATGATCGAGATTAATTCATTCTTAATCTAATTAACTGACTGCAGCAAAAATTCTAGATTAAAATCAAAGTTGGTATAATATTGAACTAACAATATTGAAATAGTATTAATATTTGTAAATATTTTTTTTTAAATTGAGATTTATGAAATAGAAGAGAGTTTTGGCATTGGTGAATCCAACTAGTTATTTTCGTGCCTTCATTATAAATATTTAAAAAGTTTTTTTTTTTTTTTTTTTTTTTGGATTATAAATTTCAAAGTGATTTAACTTAAAATAAAATTAAATGTAGCTTAAAGTAAAAGAGAATTAAATAATTAAAACATGGAAAAAAATCATCAATTAAACATATGTTGGAGATAACTTTTCAACCATTAGTATATTAGTAAGACATTTTATGTTTACTTTATAAAAAGATGCTCTGTATTTCTTTCTGAAAACATTTTACAATTATAGACATATTAACAAACATGTAAAATTTGTCATAAAAATTATCAGCATTTCATTGTACAAATTCTTAGCAATTATCAGCAGTTTATTGACAAATAAGCAGAGTATTTAAATGCTTGAATTGCATTTTTTATTCAACATTATTAATATACAAATATAGGGTTTGAATTTTGGGACTGGATAGCAGGATTCATGCCCTAAAAAATATTGTGGGCAAGACACTCCTGTTATGATTGTTTTTCTGCATTTGACTAAAAAGTTTTGTAATTTTTCTCACAAATTTTTCTTGCTTGCTCGTCTCATAAAATTTCACAATTTTTTTTTTTTCTCTGGAGACTAACTTGCAAATTTCTCAATTTTTTTTCTCTCAACTGATTGACAAAGTTAGCTATTTTATTCTGCGACTGATTGGCAAATTTTCACTTTTTGTTTTTGTGACATTCTGATGAAATTAACAATTATTTTCCTGTGTCCAGCTGAAAAATTTGTGTTTTGTCTTTGTTATTGGTTGACGAATTTCATGATATTTCTTTGTGACAGATTAAAAAATTTCATGAAATTTTACTGTAATTGATTGACGAATTTCGCCATACTTTCCCACTGCCTAAGTTCCATCAAAGTTCAAATTTTTTCAGACCGGTCGACAATTAAAAAAAATTTATTTTTGCCATGGTGGACAAAATCAGCGATAACTTTTCTATGACCGATTTACATATTTTGCAAATTATTTTCCTGTGCCAAAGCAAGAAATAACTAAAAAGGCAGTAATGGTCTCTAGAATCTGAGCTCTATCACATGAGTCTGGAATTAGCACTCAACAAAATGAGATTAAATCTTGTGTTGCACATTGGAAAAAAAAGTTTTTTACAATTTAATGGTTTAACATTAGATTTTTTTCATTTTTCAAAATTTATTGCACATTTTGTCATCAATGAGCTCAATAATCATACCTCTTTTTTTTATTTTATTTAAAAGATGAACTTTCATACAGTGTTTCTGTTTATATTCATTTATTTCTATATGTGATAATTTGCACCTGCCCATTTTGTAACTTTTCTACTCTCTTCTGATGACATTTTGATTTCCTATTCAAATAAAAATTCTTCTAAATTTAAAGAATTTCATAAAATAAATAAATAAAATGCAGACATCCATTGCCCACAAAGCAAAATTTTGAAATGTTTCTCATTGAGTTATTGAAAATCAGTGAAAACTGATATGTTTTATAAATTGTTATTGTTAAACTATGTTTATAAAACAGTTTTATGATGATCAAAACATGATTTATGTAATAAGAATTAGGGATGCACCGAATATTTGGTATCTATTCGGTATTCGGCCATGTTACCGATATTCGGTTGGGCTGAATATTAAACTATCCAGTTGAGCCAAATATGAAACTATTCGGCCTGCCGAATATTCGGTATGGCCGAATATCAAAGTATTCGGCCGAATCCAATACTTAATAAATCCTTTTAAAAACTTTTCACTATTTCTACTTTTAACTGTCAATTTTTTAATTTATATTTAAAATAATTAGAAACAAAATCATTTTTAAATAAAATAGAATGTTTTTAGATTATTTATTTGCTGTTTGTAAAGTATAACTTAAGAAAATTAACCATGAGAAGGATTAAAATGGTGATTTATTAGGATTCTCCTTAGGAATAAATTATGTGCTGATACAAGTTTCTAAATTTTGTTTAGTAAATAATCTGTTTCTTACTTTTCCCCAAATAAAAGTCCTAAAAAAAAAAAAATAACTTCTGAGATTAGTAATAGCTATCAAGGCAGACAATTTTTGTTCATGAAACCATAATCATAATCAACTTATTTAGTCATAAGTACATTGTATTTCATCTCACTCTAGGTCAAAACTTGTGTGTTCTTTTATTACATTAACAATAAATAAGATAACATATTTTCAACTCACATGCTTTGATTTCTGTAAAATATGATGTGATGGGAAGGGTGAAAAATACCACTATTCATAAGAAAAGAACTATGAGCCAAACATACCTTTTTCAGAATTAAGTTGAAAGTATTTGTACTTTATATTGAAAAAAATCTGCCTTGAGTTATTTAAAAAAGACAATTATCAGACTGTAAAATTTTTCTTCGGCCATTTTTTCATTATTTGATTTTAAAATGTTTGTTTTGATTCGTAGAAAATTTTATTAATTAAAGTTTCATAATTGCACTTTTTAAATAATTCAAGGCAGATTTTTTTCAATACTAAATGCTCTTATAAAAAGCTCTTATTTATCAAAATGTAAGTTTCTTTTATTAAATATTATATAAAATTGTTTTAAAAAGTAACATTTTAATACCTTTAAATTTTGAAATATAAAAAGTATTTGGAAAGCCGAATGTTCGGTATTCGCCGAATAGTTAACGATTTGGCTGGCCGAATATTCTGTATTCAGCCCAACAATTACTATTCGGATAGCCGAATATTCAGTATTCGGTTCACCTATCGCCCGAATATTCGACATTTGGTATTTGGCCAAAATCACTATTCGGTGCATCTCTAATAAGAATCATATATATTACGTACATCATGGATTAAACATTAATATTCCTGGACGAATCATAAACAAAATAAATGCAGACACCAAGGTCCATTCTCAACCGATAACAACAATTGCTTTCCAAATTATTAAAAAAAAATGATGAACTTCAAGTAAACACATTTAGAAACAATAAATAGTTGATGTGCGTTCACAGAAATTAGGACATGATATTTTTTAAATAAACCATTTCTCATGTAATAGAAGAAACCTACTGACTAAGTCCTTTTCAGATTTTCATCTGGTTTTAAAATTCCAATGCATAGATGAACTTAATTCAATTAGCTAAAATGCCAGGGATTACAGTATTCACGATAATTCCACTAAGTGATATACAATCCCCTAAGGAAATTGACAATACAATCACCTACATGCATTATTCTTGCAAGCAAATTAAAAATGAATGCACATCAGATTTTACAAAATTAAGAACAAAAATTAGCTGAAAAAAGCATAACCAAGTATTTCTGATAATTTAATGTGTTAGAAAAGTTACTCTGTTCTGTTTGTCAAAAGTGTAACCTATAAAAGATTTTAAACCACACCAGAACATATTTTAAGAAATTTTCACTGGGCGACAGTAGGTTTGGTCTTTTGTCCTAAACAAATGCTGATAAATTCCCTCTTCTTCTATGGTAACAGAAAACTAAATTACAGTCAACCTCGCTATTGCGGCATCCTCTTTTCACGTCACTCCGCAAATTGCGTCAATTTTTCGATTTTCTGCATACAATTTTATTGTAAAGAAACTCCGGAATTTATGTCGTTGGATAATTTTCAACTCCGGATATCCCGACGATTCAGGAAAATTGTCCATTTTTCTTAATCCATCTTAAAATCACGGAAAATAAAGCGTAAGAAATGTCTAAGCCAAACTTTTCACAAAAATGTCTAAAATACCCGCTGACATAAAAGAGAAACTGTATTTTAATCGTATCTGAATAAAAATCCCCACACACTATAAATGACAGAATCAATGAAGATTTCTTTGAAGATTTCTTTCCTCTAGCCTACAATCCTTGATTACTTTCTATGTTTTACACTGAGAGTGCAATACGTATTCACCTAGGGAATGTTCAACGTTTCATTTCCACACTTTATTATAATTTAAACTATAAAATTTTAAATTGTTTACAGCAAAGTGGAAAGAAAGTTTAAGACAATTCATAACTGTTTCAATCATGCAGATTTCATCCAAGTTCATGTTCTCGAGTGTACAGAAGGTAATGAAGAAGACACCCTTCTTTCAATATTGTTTTAACCCTTTCCGGCTCAGACAAATTCTGTTCGTAAAATGAGAAATTGTTGACTGACACCGGAATTTACAAATGACTTTTTTAGAAATTAAGAATTGCCTGGTTTAAGCTGTCATTGTAAAAGTAAAAATTTACTAAAATATTATTGGTGCCGTTTGTAAGTTTGGAATTAAAATTAGGTGTTGCCGGAGTGGTAACACTGCGCCGGAAAGGGTTAAAAGTTGTTAGAACACGAAATTGATGTAACGGGGGATGTCCAGATGTACATAAATTTTGATAAGAATTTCACCACATCACCATACATCACTACATCACCACATCACCATGCAATGTTTTTTTAAATTGTAAAAAAGAGAAAAAAAAATAGAAATTTCTTTAGACTCAGGGATCGAATAAGATTTGGAGCTAGAACAAAATAAGTCTCGAACTACAACCGAAGCATTGCATTGCATTGGAACGATCAAAAATCAGCTAACATCCATCTCTGAAACAACGGATAGTGTTCAAAATTTACAGCATAATATACAAAAAGTATTGTAGGAAGCTCATCTAGGGATACGCAAACCTTAATTCATCCGTATTTCATGTAGCAATTAAAAGTGACTCCCCAGAAATCAGATTTTTATTCTTTTCAATTTCGTTGTGTTTATTTTCTTTAATAATGATGTTTTATTGCTTAAAAATGCAAGAGCAGGTGTGAATTTAAAACTGCTTTAAATTAATTAAAACTACAGCTTTTTATAAAAATATTTTCCTCCAACTCCGTTTATCACGACACTCCGCTTTTGGCAACACTTTTGACACTTTTTGGCACAGTATCTTTGTTGAAATTAAATATCATATGTATGATGGACGCAACTCTTTCTTTCTTTGAGGTGTGAAATAATGGCTGCACAATTTGTTAAAAATTGAGTGAGGTTGAGAGTTTTAAGCAGTAATAAAGTTTTGCTGTCGATGAGAAGGATGCAGTTTTTTAGCTGCATACAAAGCAGTTACATCATCAGTAAATTTAGTGATTTGTTCTTTACCAAAAAAGTTGTAAACATCAAGACGGGCTGCACTAACAGCCTCTGTTTTCTTACATAAAAAAAAAATAAGAAAACCCGTTGGAGACGCTCATTTGAACCTCTTCCAATATTTTGGAAACATATTATTTACAACTTAATGCAGTTTTTGTTTCACTGCAAATCAGCATCTCTTGATAAAAATTAGTGAGTTTTTAAATTTATGTTCGTGAGAATTATCTTCAATATCCTGATCACTCTCTTCCTTATTCGTATCCACCAGGATGGCATCCATCTTTGATAAGAATCAAATCATTCATAAAAATGTTTCTTTAACAATTCTACATAAATTCTATATCAGGCACTATAATAAAAGACTCCTGATTGTCTTTTATAAGACAATCAAAGTTTTTCAAAGTGCTTCATAAGATCCAGGTACTAAGCATGTCAGGCGTTCTTCTTCATTATCTCCCAACTATAATCGAAGGAAAGCAGGTTGAGATACTTGTTAGTTTTGATAAGTCGGATTGATGATTCATAATGCTTTGCGTGAGAGAATGTTTGATTCATAAGATTTTTAAGTATTCCACGAACTTCAAAAGATGCATGGAAACAAAAGGTACTTTAGTTTTCTGTTCCTTCTATTTTTGCAAGTTCTCCAAAAAGGGGGGGGGGCATAAACTCAATAAATTTATTGATAGTAGTAGCTAGATAGTGTAACTATTCAATTTCCAATTCTGAACTTAGATAACTGACAATTCCAAATGAGACACAGCTAAGTCATACCTGTTAGCAATGCACGACACCCAAAACAAGTCTTTAACCAAATAATGTTTCATACGAATCGCCGCTGCTCTTGCCTCTGTTTGCAGTTTTCCCATTTCTAGTTAAGTTTGCCAATTTATTGTTTGCGTTTTTCTTAACAATAAAGTTATCAAATACAATCATGGCAAAATTCACGAGGCCTTCTATTCTTCTCTTACTTAATTTAAATTCTCCTTGAAAGTTCGATTTCGTTTCTTGTTCTTCTGCAAACAAATTGGGCTAAAAAAACTTTTAATAAACTCCATAATGCTCAGTAAAACCATCTACTTGAATAGCAAAACAATCAGCATTTTATAACAGTGCTATTGTGTTTTATTTTACTTTTATGACGAATGTTGCCACTATTATCATGTCCAAGTCACAGAATCAGCTTATGTTATTCCCATGTCTTATATGTTAAAAAAAGCCGGCACCATCACCTGTCACTGGGCGACAATATCTTGGTACTGGGCGACAGTAGTGTCGCCTACTTTCTATGTTATTTTATGCTCTGAACCACACAAAATCGAATAAAATCTGAATTAAATAATTCATTTAGCAACTCATTTATTAATTGCCCATAACATTGAGTGCAAATTGAAAAATAGATATGATATATGAGGCTTGGTTTTTTTCTTTTGTTTTAAATAAAATTCTGAATAATTATCTTGAGTTGTTGATTTAAATTATTTAAATTTAAATGTAAATGTTAAATTTAAATGATTTAAATTATATTAAATGTTATATTTAGTGTGTGAAACACGTTTGCAATTTATTATTTGAGATGGCATTGTATAAAAAAATAAACATTCATCATAACTAAAAACATATTTAGCACCGGATATCCGGTATCCAATATCTGGCAAAATCAGTATCTGGTGCATCCCTTACTTATATTGTCTTCATATATCATGTATTTTTGTTAATAAAAATCTTAATTTTTTACTACAATTATTAAAGAGCTAAACATAATATGAAGCAAAATAAAAGTTTGATGGAAAAGAATCTTCAAAAAGAAGAAAGAAAATCTGTGATACCCATCTTGAACTTTCTGTTACCAGTTTATGTGCCAAGAACAATCCAAAGAGTAGAATTTTGTCCTTGTGAGACAGCTGCATTTGACAAAAGATTAGAATTTGTTTTTCAGAAAAAAAAAAAAAAATTCAATCAAGCTATTAAAGCAATTTTATTATTTTTACTGAATACTTAAAAATGTTAATATAAAGCAAGTTGCACAGTGCTAAGCAAATAAAATTAATCAATTAAAGCCCATTTAATCATAAAACTAATACAATATTTAAAAACCCTATTTGTGTAATAGGGTACACACTTGGGATGCACCAAATATTCGGTATCTATTCAGTATTCAGCGATGTTACCGAATATTTGGTTAGGGCGAATATAAAACTATTCGGTTAAGCCGAATATTCAGATTGGCTAGATATCAGAGTATTCGGCCAAATCCAATACTACTTAAAACCAGGGTTGGCAAGTTTTTGACAGTGTGTGGTTTTATCCGGTTAAAACCGTGGTTTAAACCGTCATGGCTAAAACCTCTTGTCAAAAACCTCGTCAGAAACCTCAAATACTACACTGATCTGTAAAATTTCACATTAAACATCTGTCACACATGTACAACTTTAGATGTAATATTAAAAATTCACTTTTACTGTATTGTATATTATCACTTCCGGAAAAAAAAAAGAAAAAAAATCTGTCATAAATCTGAAAATTAGCCTGCCTCCAAACTTGTTCAACTAGCAATGCTTCTGCTATCAAGCCCTGCTAGCACAGTACCAATTGAGAGAGTATTTTGTAACTTTTGCTTCATACTAGGGATGCACCGAATAGTGATTTTGGCCGAATACCGAATGCCGAATATTCGGCCGACAGGCAGGGTTGTTATGATTTTGCCCAGCCCAAAAAACCCGGGTGGGTTTTTTCTGAAAAAACGCACTTGAAAAAACCCAAGTGGGTTTTTTCAAAATTTCAACTTTAAATTACATATATAATGTATTTATATTACACATATAATATATTGTAATATATTTCTTAATATCAGTACACCACTCATAAAGTTTATAACCATCACCCCTCACCCCAAAGGAAAGAAATGTCCTAATGATACCATTACAATTTTTAAAAGAAATAATTGTTAGTTAATCTCTGTAGCATGTGCAAGTAACACAAACAAATTTTTTCCGATTAAAAAAAATACTTTGGTGTGTAATCCGTTCTATGTTATACAATAGAAACTCATAACAAAATACCATATATGCTTAGAATCCTAATTTAATTATGTAGACATGTAGAATTACTTGGCTTATTCTATTATTTAGTAATAATAAAAAATACTTTATAAATTATTACTAATAATCAATTTATCTAAACACAAAGCATAATTTTGATTATTGTCATTGATTTATATATATTTGTATTCAGTTAGCTACTTTAAATTTAGTAATAAGTACATTTTTTTTTTCCTTCAAGCATTCTGAACCACCTCCCATAACCCCCCAAAACCTGAAAAAACCCGAAAAAACCCTGAAAAAACCCGAAAAACCCTGATAAAACCCCAAAAACCCTGAAAAAACCCCAAAAACCCTGAAAAAACCCAGTGGGTTGGGTTTTTTCTGAAAAAACCCGGGTATTTAACAACCCTGCCGACAGGTGAACCGAATACCGAATATTCGGCTAGCCGAATAGTAATTGTTGGACCGAATACCGAATATTCGGCCAGCCGAATAGTTAACTATTCGGCCGAATACCGAATATTCGGCTTTCCAAATTCTTTTTATATTTTAAAATTTAAAGGTATTAAAATGTTACTTTTTAAAATAGTTTTACATAATATTTAATAAAAGAAACTTACATTTTGATAAACAAGAGCTTTTTATAAGAACATTTAGTATTGAAAAAAAATCTGCCTTGAGTTATTTAAGAAGCACAATTATGAAACTTTGATTAATAAAATTTTCTATGAATCAAAACAAACATTTTAAAATCAAATAATGAAAAAATGGCTGAAGAAAAGTTTTACAGTCTGATAATTGTCCTTTTTAAATAACTCAAAGCAAATTTTTTTCAATATAAAGTACAAATACATTCAACTTAATTTTGAATAAAGGCATGTTTGGCTCATAGTTCTTTTCTTATGAATGGTGGTATTTTCCACCCTTCCCATCATATCATATTTTACAGAAATCAAAGCATGTGAGTTGAAAATATGTTATCTTATTTATTGTTAATATAATAAACGAACACACAAGTTTTGACCTAGAGTGAGATGAAATACAATGTACTTATGACTCAATAAGTTGATTATGATTATGGTTTCATGAACAAAAATTGTCTGCCTTGATAGCTATTACTAATCTCAAAAGTTGTTTTTTTTCTTTTAAAGGACTTTTATTTGGGGGAAAGCAAGAAACAGATTATTTACTAAACAAAATTTAGAAACTTGTATCTGCACATATTTTATTCCTAAGGAGAATCCTAATAAATCA
Source organism: Maratus speculifer (assembly GCA_964019185.1). Taxonomy (NCBI): domain Eukaryota; kingdom Metazoa; phylum Arthropoda; class Arachnida; order Araneae; family Salticidae; genus Maratus; species Maratus speculifer. Next base: position 150,521,544 of record OZ025301.1, on the reverse strand, counting down.
CCATTTTAATCCTTCTCATGTTTAATTTTCTTAAGTTATACTTTACAAACAGCAAATAAATAATGTAAAAACATTCTATTTTATTTTAAAATGATTTTGTTTCTAATTGTTTTAAATATAAATTAAAAAATTGACAGTTAAAAGTAGAAATAGTGAAAAGTTTTGAAAAGTTTTTATTAAGTATTGAATGGCCGAATGGTATGGCCGAATACTTTGATATTCGGCCATACCGAATATTCGGCAGGCCGAATAATTTCATATTCGGCGAAGCCGAATATTCGGCTCAACCGAATAGTTTAATATTCGGCCAAGCCGAATATTCGGCTCAACCGAATAGTTTAATATTCGGCCTAACCGAATATTCGGTAACATGGCCGAATAGGCCGAATACCGAATAGATACCGAATATTCGGTGCATCCCTACTTCATACACTCTAAACTCAGAAACCATTTGGATGTAAATAAATGTGCTAAATTGGTTATGTGCTATAGGAATATAGGATGCTATGAGGTAAAATTGATCCAGATTATTAACTGTACAAAATCATTTTCTTCTGTTTGAACATTCTAAAAAACAATGTTTTATTGCAGTTAAAGTAATTTAATTTTTTTTGTAATTATTAAATTACAGTATAATTAATTTTAAATAAAAAATTACTTAAATCATTAAGACTTATTCAATGTTTCTCTCTTGTTCTTAAAATGTTTAAAGCGCATTACACATTTTTGACGGTTTAAGCCAGTTTTTGACGGTTTAAACCAGTTTTTGATGGTTTAAACCAGTTTTTGACACTTGTCATGTCAAAAACCAGTTTCTGACGTCAGAAACCCAATCCTGCAAAACCTTTTAAGGGTATTCTCAACTGCTCTGCTCAACAAGCGGAAAACGTTTTGACACATTTACAAACTCATTTTTTAACAGAAAGATATAAAATTGGAATTCATGACTATGGAAGCGATTTTGAATCGAACTTATTTTTCCATTTTATGATAATTAAATTAAGTATCGAGTTATAAGCTATTTCGATCAATTGATCACCCGTTTTTCACCTGCCTTTTGATGGGTTTTTCTGCTTTCGTCCGGGAAATGTGCTCAAAAGTGTCAACTTTGAAGGCTTGTTATGAAAAATCTATTGGGTTTTTTTAAAAACAGAAAATTGAGTGCAATTAGACAGTTTCTGAATAATAACACCTGCTATTAAGCATTTCTGAACAAAAATAAATTAAAGCATGTGTCACAAAGTTGCCCTTTTTGATTTAAGAATAGCCTTAAAACACATTTTTAAAAACTTTTCACAATTTCTACTTTTAATTAATAAGTATATTTGAAATAATTAGAAAGAAAATCATATTTAAATAAAATAGAATGTTTATACATTATTTATTTGCTGTTTGTAAAGTTAAGAAAATTAACCATGAGAAGGATTAAAATGGTGATTCATTGATTCTTCTTAGGAATAAATGATGCAAGTGCAAATGCAAGTTCCTAAATTTTATTTAGTAAATAATCTGTTTCTTGCTTTTCCCCCCAAAAAAGTCCTTAAACAAGAAAGAAAAACTTTTGAGATTATTAATAGCTATCAAGGCAGACAATTTTTGTTCATGAAACCATAATCATAATCAACTTATTGAATCATAAGTATACATTCTATTTCTTCTCACTCTAAGTCAAACTTGTATTTTCCTTTGTTGCATTAACAATACATAAGATACCATGACTATATTTACAACTCACATGCTTTGATTTCTGTAAAATATGATATGATGGGAAGGATGGAAAACGCCATCATACATAAGAAAAGAACTATGAGGTAGGCATTTCTTTATTTAGAATTAAGTTGAAAGTATTTATACCTTATATTAAAATAAATCTGCCTCGAGTAATTAAATAGAACAATTATGAGACTGTACAGTTTTTCTTCAACCATTTTTTCATTATTTCACTTTGATTTTAAAATGTTTGTTTCAATTCATAAAAGAAATTATGAAATTTAAAATTTTATTAATTAAAAAAGTCTCATAATTATGCTTCTTCAGAGTTTCCCCCAGAGGGTTTCAGGAGGGCGCTCCGCCCCTCCTGCCCTTTAGCTTAAAAAATAGCGCCCCTCTTGCCCTTCATCCTAAAACTAGCGCCCCTCTTGTCACTCATTCAAAAAAAATAGCGCCCTTCTTGCCCCACATTTAAAAAAACGTAGCCCTTCAGCGATTATGCCTACGCGCTATAACGTGAAAATTACATCAAAATTCGGTAACAGAACGCAAAAAATAACTCTTACGCGTTCCACAAAACGTGTAATTTTGTCAAAAAGTTGCAAAAAAAGTTGAATTTCACAAAAAAAAAAATTTCAAAATAACGACTAATTTCCGACAAAATTCGTGAAAAAATGGACACAAAATCCCGTAAAAACGGCAGATTTCCTTAAAAGATCGTAAAAAACGACAAATTTCGACCAAAAATCGCGATAAAAAGGAAAATTTTGTCAAACAATTCACGAAAAATTCAACTTTTGTCAAGAAATCGCAATAAAACGGCAGATTTTGTCAAAAGGTTTGCGGAAAAACGGCACATTTCATCCGAAAATCACAATAAAATGGAAAATTCTGTCAAAAGATTTTCAAAAAACGGCCAATTTTGCCAAAAATTCACGAAAAAATGCCAAATTTGTCAAAAGATCGGGGAAAAAATGCAAACTTCGTCAAAGAGACTCACACAAAAAAAATTAATGCCAGAAGCGAATTTTTTTCTTCTAAAAACTAATTTTCCTGCTTCAAAATTGTGTTTTTAATGCTCAAACAGCAGATTTTCCTGCTTCACAATCAAGGCGTATGAAGAGAAAATTGCACCCGGGGCATAATTAGAACTTGAGGCCTCCCCCTCTCTCAACAGACCAAAAATGACGTTTGTAGTATAAATTTGGCATCCCCTAAATTTCCGCACCCGGGGCATTCATAATCCTCTTTTGACTGTCCAAAACTTTCTAAATATGAATCCTGAAAGCACCCATTTATGAAACAAAAAGAACCCTTTATTCAACAAAAGTATTCTTAAAAAAAAGAAAAAATTTTTTTTTCAATAAATCAGGCTTACCTTTTTACAATCTTTAAACAAAATTGGCCGTTTTTTCCCGATCATCCATGAAATTTGTGGTTTTTTCGTGATCTTTTAGCAAAATCTTCCGTTTTTTTGCTATCTTTTAACAAAATCTGTGGTTTTTGATATTTTTTAACAAAATCGACCGTTTTTTCGCGATCTTTTAACAAACTTTATCTTTTTGTCCTTTTTGTTTATTTTTTTGGCGAAATTTTTGTGTTTTCTCGATTTTTTGACGAAATTTCTGTTTTTTCATGATTTTTTGAACCGTTAGATTCAACTCCATAAAAGTGCCCTTAAAGATAAAAAAAGTGCCCTGAAGAATGTAAAAAATGCCCTTTTCAGAACAGTAGCGCCCCGCTCCTTTTTAATCCTGGGGGAAACTCTGGCTTCTTAAATATAAAAGGCAGATTTTTTTTCAATACTAAATGTTCTTATAAAAGCTCTTGTTTATCAAAATATAAGTTTATCTTATTAAATATTATGTAAAATTATTTTAAAAAGTAACATTTTAATACCTTTAAACTTTGAAATAAAAAAGTATTTGGAAAGCCAAATACAGTAAACTCTTTCAAATCCACAACTCTATAAAATCCGCACATATTTTACGAATGTAAACAATGAAACATTCAGTTCAAATGTAGGTAAAATTTTGACTTTGTTAATTTTATATCAATGCCATATGTTTTGTAATCTGTAATTTTCGTTAAGGTTATTGAATTAATGTTTTTTTTATGAAGAAAGAATAATTTATTTCTGAAAAAATTAAGATATTGCTGATATCAGTGGTAATCACAATTTTACTATACATATTTATGTATTAATCAAGCTTTTTTAGTTATTAAGTCTGGCTAAACCTGAAATAAAGCTTCATTATTTTATGATCTTGATGTGATTTAATACTGTACCTTTATGAGGCAAGTTTCATTGAATAATTTAAGAAAAATACATTTTATCTTTATAATAAATATTTAATTGTACATTATTGATTATTAATTTGACCTTTGCTTTTGTATTTTTATCATTTTAAAAACTATCTAAATTTTTATTATCTTAGTTTATTACTTATTTTAATATTTTAGCATTTTGTAATTGTAATCATTCATTAAACTTTTGATTTCATTATTAATTACATTCAAATTACTTTTAAAAAATGTAAATAAAGCAATGACCAGAAATCCGCAAAATTCTAAAATCTGCAAAACCTCTGGTCCTAAGCTGTGCGGATTTGAGGGAGTCTACTGTATTTGGTATTCCGCTGGCTGAATATTCAGTATTTGGCCCTACAATTACTATTCGGCTTGCTGAATAATCAGTATTCAGTTCAGCTGTTGGCCGAATATTCGGTATTTGGCCAAAATCACGATTCAGTGCATCCCTAGTACACACCATAAAATATTAAATTTTAACTGAATTTTTTTATTATAATTTTATTTTTTACTATTTTTTTTCATTATTAGACTAATCTATACAGATTTCAAATATTTTTTTTCATAAAAATAGAAAAAATCATGCAGTGAAGAGTTATTAAAGCAACTGAAAGAGATTTAACATAATTTTTTTTTTTTTTTTTTTAAGTAACAAAAGTGATTTTTATAACTTACATCAAAATTTATTCAACTTGAGATTCATAAAAAGACAAGTTTGGTTTTTAATGCTGTATTTAACCCCTAGCATATTATTGCCAACAGTAACAGTTCCTTTGTTTGATAGCAACTTTATAGACATTACTCAGTTATGGAATTTGAGCTAGTTCATCACGCTGCACCTAAAAGAACTAAGAGCATTTCTTTTATTTTAGCATTAACGATGATATGTAATTAATATAAATCAATACTACAGTCACGAATTTTTATGATAAATCAATTATATTTAAGATGCAAATTGCAAAAATTCTTTTACATCTGCAAGACAAATGGTGCACTTTTTATAAACTCGAAAAACTCTAACAGCACAATCTACACATAAGTAAGAATGATTACAAGGATGAGCCCGTGTATTGACATGGTTTTCTTCACATCCTCGACAAATCCTAGAGTCGATGGGCTTCTCCTCTTTAATTTTTTTTGGTGAGCCAATGACTGAACTGCCGAGGCGACTTTCCTTACTGTCATAAACATCATTTTTAAGTGTTTCATGAAGCTGTTGTTCATATGTGCCTTCATCTGAGCATGAACTGCTTTTATCATCATCTGACAGTAATGGATGGATATCTATTTCTGGATACAGATTTGAAGATCGTGAACCCTGAACCTGGTTAGTTACATTTTTAATCGCCTTTGTAACTTTCATGGAAGCAAAGGTTACAGAATCATCAGAATGTGGATTAGAGTTTGATTCAGTTTGATGTTGATCAGAAAGATCAAACTTTTTATCAATGATATTTTGAGCTGATTTCAACCCCGGATGCTTAGATTTTCTTTTATGTTTGGAAGGCTTCTTAGAATTATGGACAATATTTTCATCATTTCGGTTGATTAACATTTCTTCATTACTTTCAGAAGAGCTAGAATCCTCTTTGTATATATTATGCTCCAAAAATTTCTCACACTGTATGTTTTTATTTATATTTTTAACATCATTAGTTAATTTGTTTAGCATATTTTTTGAAAAGTTTTCTTCATCAAACTTTTTATCGGGGCTATTTTGTCTTCTTGATGTGGAGCGAATTTTGTCTGTTTTATTAACATTAGTCACTGGGGCATTTGAATGCATTTGAATGAACTTTTTATCGGGGCTATTTTGTCTTCTTGATGTGGAGCGAATTTTGTCTGTTTTATTAACATTAGTCGCTGGGGCATTTGAATGCATTTGAATGAACTTTTTATCGGGGCTATTTTGTCTTCTTGATGTGGAGCGCATTTTGTCTGTTTTATTAACATTAGTCGCTGAGGCATTTGAATGCATTTGAATGAACTTTTTATCGGGGCTATTTTGTCTTCTTGATGTGGAGCGAATTTTGAATGTTTTATTAACATTAGTCGCTGGGGCATTTGAATGCACTACAGTTGATTCTTCAGTGGTTTCGCAAACATTCAAAATTGCAGAATTTAGTAAAAGAGCTGCTGGAGAAGGAGGAAAAAGAGGAGGTGGTCGTCTACCATAGTATATATTAATAATGGCCGTAACTACATCGACAGCCGAAGAAAACAAATTACTCAAAGGCATATTTAAATATTTTCAGTAGATTTCCAGGAACAAAATGATCGACATCTTTTTTTTTTTTTTTTTGAGTGAACAATGCTTTGAGGTCTATAGCTACAAATGGCTGTTACCTCGAATGATCCATAAACCACAGAAACAAATACAGAACACTTTATTATTACAAGAAATCCAGTACATACATTTTTTTTTTTTTTTTTAATACACATCACAGGGACAACACCCGCACACCCATGCCGCTAGCTGGACTCGAACCAGGGTCCAGCGGTGTTCGACATCTATAAGTCCAGTCTCAAAAACTGGTTGGGTGGTTGGTTGGCAAGTGCTGAGACATAGGCCGTGTTCAGCTGACACAATTTTTGCGCGCGCGCGCTCAGAAGATTATGCATGGAGTAGGTATTATCGAAGACGGGAATTTTAAAATTATTCAATTGACCACTAGCTAGAGGTCTGCACGGGCCAAAATTTCCAGGCCCGGGCCCGGCCCGAAAGTTAAAATTTCGGCCCGGGCCCGGCCCGGCCCGTACGAAAGAAATATTGGCCCGACCCGGCCCGGCCCGAAAGTTAAAAATTCGGCCCGAGCCCGGCCCGGCCCGAACGAAAAAAATTATGGCCCGACCCGGCCCGGCCCGAAAGTTAAAATTTCGGCCCGAGCTCGGCCCGGTCCGGAAAAAATTTTAAATTTCGGCCCGAACCCGGCCCGGCTCGAGTGAATTTCTACAGAACATTGATTTTTAATCTTATGGAGGAGTTCTGACCAAAAACAATTATATTAGTCTTTTTTTTTTTCCATGTTTATAATCTCCATTTATGCAGAAGTGCCGTAGGCTGCGATATTTATGCTTTTAAATGAATCTTTGTTTGTCGTATGTAAATGTTTCAGTTATCACTAGTATTATTAATCCATATTCCCTGTAATGGAGACAAAAAATCGAAAAAGCGGTACATGGTAAAATTTCCAAAGACGAAATCGCTTTGGAACGAAAAAAAAAAAAAATGCATTCCCTTCTTAACAGATGTAAATGTTTAATAAATTTTTTAAATGAACATTTTAAAAGAAACTTTCAGTTTTCAGTTTAAAAAAAAAATTCCGTCATAATCATGTTTTTTTTTTTTTTTTTTTTGTCTGTGTGTGTGTTTAATTCTATTTTAAAACGCCTAGTAATCTACGATTCTTTAAAAGGAATAAATTCTAATGTTTAGTTGTAGAATAATGACGGCTTAAAAGCATATGCTTTTTTTGCAGAAATTTTTGGACAAAGCCAAATATTACTGATTTATAAAAAGTCGAGAAAAGGATTTTCATATAGGAAGATTCAATAGGAACTGATTATTTTGGTCCATGAAAACTAGGAAGAATGGAATCAGTCTCGGCTTCGCAAAGGAAAAAAAAAAGTTAGGCCCGGCCCGATACTCCAGCAAAAAAATTAAGTCCCGAGCCCAGCCCGGCCCGAAATGATTTGTGACTAGGCCCGGCCCGGCCCGGCCCGAAAGGATTAGTGATTAGGCCCGGCCCGAGTCTTCAGAAGTAAGGCCCGAGCCCGGCCCGGCCCAAATGCCACTATTGGAAATCGGCCCGAGCCCGGCCCGTGCAGACCTCTACCACTAGCATTGGGGGAGCTCGCAATGTTTCCCACAAGCTTTACGGTATTTGATTGGCTTTTGGTGAACGCTTGTGGGATAAATGGAGAAGCTGATTAGCTATAATCCATCGTGACGTTCTTTGACGTCAGAAATGCTTGCGGTCCATTATTGCATCATTTTTATGGTTCAAAGTAGGTAAATGCACATACTATATACCTTTATCGTTCCAAAACATGATTCTCGTAACATAAATGCATACCTGTGGTCACTCAAATAAAATCTAAACTATTCCGGAAAAGAATCACGTGACCTATTTCATCTAATTAAGCCCTATCAGCATTTAAAATATGACAACCAACCTTGATCAAAAATCGTGCGCGCTACTCAAAAAAATATATGGGTGATTTGATCACGTGATTGTGCATTTTGTGCTTTGCTTGGTAGGTTGATTGATACAATTTAACAATTCAATTGGGGGGGGGGGGTCTAAAAATTTTAACTTTTTAACAATTTTATTTATTTATTTATTTAAAAATGATTTATTAGTTGCTTCATATTTTTCGCGATAAATAAAATGCTGTTATCAACCAAGAATGTGATATCAACGTATTATAAGATTTATTTTTAATCTAGTATACTGAATGTATTTCAATGGAATTTGTACTGTTAATTAGAAAATTTTTCATAGAAGGTTTTAGTATAGATATTTCTTATTTAATAATTACATATTTTAATAATGTGTGGATAACAGACTAAAATGCATCATAAGACCGGACGTCCTATGCGGTCCTACGCAGAGCCGGGAGATCCCTATAACCATCAAATCCTGTATGCGTCAGATTAAGACGTCCGGCGAACGTCAGAATCCAGACGTACCATCCACGATCTCCGGAGCTAACCAGTGAAGATCCGGAACGGCGGAATTACTTGTACGCATGCGCTGGAAATGACTTCAAGCAAAGAATCAAGTGTCGCGTTATTTATTAATGGCGTCTTTCAACGAGTTCTTATTCATATTAATTTTTACTCTAAAGGTCATCGAAATATATATGCTATAGGTAAGTAACCTTAAAATAACTTTTTAGAATGAATTCTTGTGATTTGTACCACAATATAACGATTTTTTTTAATAATCTAATACTATGAGACAGACAACTTTCATAGAAAACATATAAACAGTTATAGCAGTTTTTAATGTAAATATTCGTTATAATAATGCGGTATAGTTATAAAACAAACCTTTGTTTATTATATTTTTACGGACCATATTCTTCGTTTTGGTTCGAGGCTACGAAAATTCGTCTGTTTGGGAATAACGTTCATAAGCGCGCCATTGGCAAGTCAAGCGCTCGAATACGCCATCTGGTGGAGAAAAGATGTAACTTCTCCATTCAGGATAACGCCGTGTAAGCTCATTGCATTACATGCGTTTTAAATTTGTTCAGAATAATTATTCTTTTGCACAATTTCAGATTTCCTGTGACATTTGTTTTCTGTCTTATATGACGAAGTAAATATTATACGAATTTGAATATCTAAAACTTTTAAATACATTTATAATAAAGAATTGTTTCAATGGGACTTTATCATTAGTTAAAGGGACAATTATCCTGTATCAAAGGCTGCGAGCAGCGCCTCTATAGGCCGTTTTAGTTCCCAATTGAAAAGCATTGTGGCGAGAAAATTTATGCTTATATTTTTAAATGAAGTTTTAGATTTTTTCAAGGAGAGGTATGAGTTAGACATTAATTCTTACCTCTATTTTAAAGCAATTGCATGTTCATTTTTCATTTTATTTATAAAATAAAAATTTTAAAATTTTAATTAATAAGTATATATGGTTTTAATTAGTATATATATAATATTTATCAAAAATAATTCGTACAGAATCAATCTGCAGTATTTTACGCATGTATTTATCTGTATTTAAGCTGTATCAAATGACAAAATAACGAAACAAAAGCGCTAGCAGACGCTTTTTTATACCACGTGATTCCCACTGTGACGTCACGAGAATACCGTCCAATGTATTAGGTTAAAAATACATTAAGCAATACTTTTGTTAAGGACAAGCAAGTAAAAATTTAAAAAAGCTTTAAATTCAATTTTTAAATCAATTTAACCATTAAATTTATTTATCTTTTAAAAATCTAATAAAAATATTCATAAAATATATTTTTATTCCAAGAGTAACTTGCTTATAAAATTAATTTTGTAAAATAAGGATTTTCAAATTTAATAACTAATTTTACATGTGGCCCAATGGCAAAAGCTCCAATTGCTGGCCCTGTGTAACACTTTAGCAATTTCAATTTGTCTTTATTTATACTTAATAGTTTTTAAATTGCTTTTTTGGGTGGGGGTGGAGATATTCAGTGAAATACATACCCCTGGAAAAAAGATAAAATGCAGTGTTATAATTCTTCATTTAAAAAACATATGTTGCAGTTGCTTTTTTTGTTTTGATGTGTTTAAAAACTGTCTTGCATTTTCTAAGAAAAGATTTTTAGAATAGCCTATTTCATCTGCATATTTTCCATTTTAGATGACAGTAACCTTGGCTATGTTCTTTCTAAATCATTTTTTAAAAATGCAAAACCCCGCCTTTATTTTAATAGAGTGAGTTGTACCCCTATTTGCATCGAAATATTTCATAAAACTCTTCAACAAATCACAATATTTCAAAATTTGCATGCCTTAGAGCTTGCAAAAAATTATAGAACTTTATTTCGTTAGGAAAACAGGTTATTTAGTCATCATAATCCAATTGCATTTTTTCAATTTTTAATCCATAAAATCATTTAATGTTTCTTTCTTTATTTACCATGTGTAAAAATCACATTTTTTACAATCGCTGCTAAGTGTGTTAGTGAAGTTTCTCTTGAAAGAAACATCTTCAATAAAATATAGGAAACTCTATATCTAAAGTTGAAGCATAACATTGCTGCAAATATTTGCATCTGCTTAATAATAAATGGGTGTTTTTCAGTTAGGCTGGGCATCAGTGTTACACTTATATGTATATACATATGTGTATGTTAATATAACTCTGGTGCTTGGCCTAAAAACAGGGTTCGTACCAGTGTTCTCGCTGACTTTTGACAAACATTAGAAAATTGGCTAATTAAAAATAAAAAACATTCGCCAAATGAAAAAAGTATTAGCAAAACGCCATGTAACGCAGAAAAAAAATATTAATTCTTTAATATATTTGTATATTCTTTAATATATATATATTCTTTAATACCCTTTCTTCCGATATGTTCTTAAATAACCTAAGCTTTTATACCTGCGCAAACGATCGTATCGTGATTAATCTAATTTCAACTACCCAATACAAATATATTAAAAATATGTATATTAAAATGTGTATATATGCATATGTATGAAAAACGACAAAGGAAAGAAAGAAAAAGCAAACATTGAGTACCTGCAATTTGACGAATCTAATCACTTGTTTACCCGCAATTTGGTGCAATGGCGAGCGACAGCGAGAACACTGGTTCATACTCATCAGGGGGTAATACAAAAAAAATCTCCAAACCTGGGAAAACCCTCCAAAATGAGTCTTTTCTGGGAAATTGGGGGCAATTGTTACTGTTCGCGTGCTTTATTATCATATGTAATATCGAAATGTCCTTACGGAAAAATAGTACAACCCGAAAAATACATTAGGAAATTCTCAGGGGATTTTTTCTTGGAAAATGAGTATGAAACCTGAAAAATTACAAATAAATGTTTTTGTACCATGTATTAATGTTGCTTTATTTGTTTGTTTAATTTATTTAAAGTACTTTTTCCTGTATTCATTTTCTGTCTGTAGTAAACATGAGGCTTGATAAAAAAATTTCTTATAATTTTTGCTCCATCCCATGTATTTTGTTAGTTCTGCAAATGTATGTGATTTCAGAGTCAAAACTAGCCTTTTTTGCTAGTTTTGGCCTGGAGCAAACATTAATTTTGACACTCAGCCCCTCACACGCAATAAAAGTTATTGATCGTAGGTACACTATTAAAAAAAAAAAAATCTTTAAAAAAACTATTAATAATAATTAAAATGCTAGCAAGAAATATGTAAACAATGCTCATAAAATATTAAGATTAGCTTGAGCGTTAAGAATCTTTATTAGTCATGTGAAGAAAGTGGACAGCTAATGTTAGGCCTATGAGAGCAATCTTTTTAAAATTTCTGTTTTGCATATCAGTAGTTTTAAATGTTTTTTTTTTTTTTTTTAATGTTTTAGAATTGTTGAGATTGAATCCTAACCAGGTTAGTGTTTTCTTTTTCAAATTTTGGTTGCAGATTTATTTTTTAATAAAGTCACTTCTATTTTCACAAATTTAAAAAGAACAATCCCAAAGTTTTAACATTAGCATTTGGGTTTCTTTTGTACTTGGTATATATATATATATATATATATATATATATATATATATATATATATATATATATATATATATATATATATATACACACATTTTTGCATGAAAAGATAAAATCTTCATTTGGTGTCCCCCTTTGCCTTTCGCGCTGGCTTCCGGGACACATTTCCCTCTTTACTTCCCTAATTTCGGCACTGCATGATTTTAAAACTAAAAATAAATAATACAATATTGATTATTTTATTTAGAAACTTGCAGGAGTGTCTTTAAATACTACACTAAGCAGGGTCGCCCAAGTGGACCCAGCCTGAAAAAACTCGCCCGGGTTTTTTGGGTTGGGCCCACTTGAAAAAACCCATTGTGGGTTTTTTCAAATTTTTTCATGATTTTACAACGGTATCATTATTTAATCTAGGGTATCAATGCAAAGATAAATGCCAATTTAAATATATGTCAAAAGAACCAGATTTAAAAGGAAGTTATAAGCATTTATAAAATGATCAAAAAATAAATTAGCTGTAAAGAAGGGGGGGAAGTTTTCTACTTATTTTATATTTGAAATTAATGAAAGAAATAAATTTAACATATTTAACTTAAAACAGGGTTGTTATGATTTTGCCCAACTCTTAAAACAAACTGGGTTTTTTCAAATTTCAACTTTAAATTACGTAAGGTTAATTTCTAAATATTATTATTAAGATCTTAATGCTGATATTAATATACATTTTTTTAATAACAATACACCACTCGTAAAGTTTTTCTCCCCACCACAAGGAGATAAAAATATCTTAATTCTCCCAATGAAAATTTTTAAAAGAAATAATTGTAACTTAATTTTTTATGTATCACAAACACAAAAACAAACTTTTTCCCATAAAAAACTGATATATAATTTATTCGATGTTATGTTATACAATTGAAACTCATAACAAAATACCATATATTGTGGGAATCCCAATTTATTGAAGTAGCTATGTAAAATTATGTGGTTTATTCTATTAATTAGTTATAATAAAAAGTACTTACTAATTCTGATTTAGCATTAGTATTAATATAGTATTTCAATTATAATTTCATTCGCAAAATTATTACTGGTAATAAATTTTTGTAAAAGCAAAATGTAATTTGATCATCATTTATTTATATATATGTTTGTAAATACTTCAAATTGTATTTAGTAGTAAGTACATTTTTTTCAAACATTCTGACCCTTCTTCGTTAACTCAAAAAATCCATTTATAGCAGACTTAATATATCCTTAATGAAAGAAACTAGTCATATCAGACACAAATCTACCTTTTAAATTAACTTGATTTTTTAATACTTGATTTTTTAATAATTGTTGTTACAGGCCAAACCCGATTTTAGGCCAAACTAGATTGGCCTAGGCCAAATTAGTTTATCCTAACGCCCATCGGATAAACTAGTTTTTCCTAGGCCAAACCGGTCTATCCTAACGCCCATCGGATAAACTAGTTTTTCCTAGTCCAAACCGGTTTATCCTAACGCCCATCGGATAAACTAGTTTTTCCTAGGCCAAACTAGTCTATCCTAAGGCCCACAGGACAAACTAGTTTTTCCTAGGCCAAACTAGTTTGGCCTAACTCTTATAGGACAGACTAGTTTAGTCTGCTGTTTATTGGTCTGAACTAGTTTATCCTAGGCCAATTCAATTTGGCGTGATTTTATTAAATTCAATGACCGCCTCAGCGCCAACATTCTAGTTTGTCCTAGGCTGATCTAGTTTATCCTAGGCCAATGTAATTTTACGTGTTTTTAGCTCACAGGTGTTAAAGTCTGACAAATAATAGCTCGCAGGTTTTGTATGTATGCATGTACGCATGTATGTACGTATGTACGTAACGCGATATAAATATCTGATTTGCTTCAAATTTTGGATGTAGGTTCATTCTGATAAGGTACTTTTCTGATTAGTTTTGGAAATTCATTGGATAAGAAAGATGGGGGGGGGGGTCGAACGAGAGGCTAATCCCCCACCATTAATTTAGAGAAATGGATTTTTCATGCAGAATTATCAATTTTCCTTTAAAATTTTAGATATAGAATCATTCTGACAGAGCGCCTCCGTGATTAAATGTGGATCTTTATTATTTAAGTGTAAAAGAAAGGACAGTGTGGGTAACCCCCCATAATTTAGACAAATGGTTTTTCACGCAGAATTTACGGATTTGCTTCAAATTTTGGATATAGGTTCTCTCTCATAAAGTTATTCTCTGAATAGTTTTGGGTGTTTAATGGTTAAATATGCAGGTTAAAATGAAGGATTGTCCTCTTACCTAGGAAAAACTAATTTAACTTGCAGGTATTTAGATAAGCAAGTTTGGCGTAAAAAAAACTAGTTTATCCAATTGGCGTTAGGATAAAATAGTTTGGTCTAGGCCAATCTAATTTAGCTCAGAATCGAGTTTGGCCGGTAAAAAACATATTTTCCCTAGAATAAGTATAAATGTGTATCAAGAGTCATTGCTTATAACATCAATACAGAAATGTAACATGTCCATCGTAGAGACATGATGCATTAGACATGGTGTTTGCTTGTTTTATTTATTATTCTGCAGATTCGTGCCGTGCTGAGATCAGACTTGCATTTATTATTATTATTATTATTATTATTATTATTATTATTATTATTATTATTATTATTATTATTATTATTATTATTATTATTATTATTATTATTATTGTTTGGATATTCGAGCCAGATAGGAGCTGAACATAATTTGGAATAGAACAGCGTTTTACGTTTTTGAGAAATTTATTACCTGTCGATATATACGCTATTCTTGTCACGGCGTGAGGGTTTTCTTTTTCGTGAAGTCGTAACCCGAGATTCGATTCAAAAAATAGCTTTAATAGTATTTTCTCAAAAAAAAAAAAAATCTCTTTTATTAAAAAATGGTTAACGTAATTCGATTACATATTTTCTGAGTAAAAATGCCTTTTAATATTATGCATTTCCGAAAAGCAATTAGTTCATAAATGTGTTAGGATGTAGCTCTTTTGGATTTGAGAAAGCCTTAAGGAATGACAGAGAAATATATTCACAAATCTACATTTTGCTAAACAGATTCTAAAGTTACGATGTTTATAACTCTCCTTTTTTTTGTCTTTTGCTCTAAACTACATTAATTAGTTAATAAATCCTTATTTGAATATTGAAAGGTCTAAGAGTTTAAATAATCAATAATACATTGTGTATTTTCCCTTCTGCGAACACATTGTTATTTAAAAATACATTGTAAATTTATCCAATTAATATGTATGCAGTATATTTTTAAAGGAATCTTAATTGTATGTGAAGTAAAATCTGATTTTTATGCAGAAATTGAGTAGGGCCAGAACGAGCCGGACTGAGTCTCTTTTGACTCATTATTGTACAGGCTGAGCTCGCGATTAACTTTTAATTTTTACATCGGGTCAAGGCAAAATGACTTTCCTTCGGGAAGGGCCGGCCCGGGCCTCGAAATTCCGGTCCGTGCAAACACCTGACAGTATTCTACTACCCTTTGATTAAAATACATTATACAGGGGTGGTGGCAAAACCACTTTGCACAAGGTTAGCAATGGAGCAGTAGTCGGGATCAATATTAAAAATAATATTGTCCAGTTAAACTAATAGCTTTCCATTCGCAGGCTGTTTACACTAATTGTGTATTACAGCCTTATTTTTTTAAAGAATAACACCCTCGAAAAATAAAGTAAGGGGGATTAACTTTTCCCATTTCCCCCAATTATACTTAAACATTGAACATCCACAATAAACCAATAAGCATCTACAACTAATCACGGAGACGCCTTGTAAGAATGATCATGTATCTAAAATTTTAAATGAAAACTGATAATTCTACTTGAAAAATCCATTTTTCTAAATTAACGGTGGAGGATTAGCCTCCTTATTCTTATCCAACGAATTCCTAAAACTAATCGGAAAAGTACCTATCAGAATGAACCTATGTCCAAAATTTGAAGCAAATCGGATATTTCTATCAAGCATTATCGCGTTACGTACATATGGCCGTACATAATACATACATGCGTACATACATCAGAACCTGCGAGCCCATTATTTGTCAGGCTTTGATGTCTGTGAGCTAAAAATACATACAATTACATTGGCCTAAGATAAACTAGATCAGCCTAGGACAAACTAGTTCAGACCAATAAACAGCAGGCTAAACTAGTCTATCCTAAAAGAGTTTGGCCAAACTAGTTTGGCCTAGGAAAAACTAGTTTGTCCTATGGGCCTTAGGATAGACTAGTTTGGCCTAGGAAAAACTAGCTTATCCGATAGGCGTTAGGATAAACCGGTTTGGCCTAGGAAAAACTAGTTTATCCGATGGGCGTTAGGATAGACCGGTTTGGCCTAGGAAATACTAGTTTATCCGATGGGCGTTAGGATAGACCGGTTTGGCCTAAAATCGGGTTTGGCCTGTAACATATACATTTTGTTGATTCATTCTTAATGCAAAATTATACCCAGGTTTCACTGATACATGAAGAATTTTGCTATTATGTATATGACAATTTAAAGTTAAAAAAAAAAATCGATAAAACCCGAAAAAGCCCGGGTTTTAGACTAGTGGGCCCCGTGGGTTGGGCTTTTTAAAAAAAACCCTGGGTTTTTTCAAACCCTGATACTAAGTAATAGGCAAGTAAATATTCCTATATTTAGTATATTCGTGCTTAAACAGAAATTCCTTACTGTTGCAAATTTGACTTAAGTGATATTTAGAGCCATTTTTTTCTAAACTTTGTACATTACTTGATAAAGATTAAATTTTATTTTTCTAAAAACTAATTGTTTATCTGTGTTATATAAAACTAAATATATTAAAAAACTTTAATATGTTTATTTATATTTTCAATTTATTTAAAAATAATTTTAAAAACCTGATTTAAATCAATGACTTAAAAAAATCCATTGATTTTAATCATGGTTGAAGCCAATTATGTTGATTTAAATCAGTAAACCCTATGGAATAATGGAGAAGGTACCTTAATGTCTTTGAATTTACTTAGGTCAAATGTAAAAATAACTAGGACTTCCCTCAGAGGGATTAGTCTGAGCGATATTGCTGAGAATAAACATTTAATAACTTGCGATAAGTAAAAAATATGAGATGTTACCTTTAATTGGTCATTCATTGTGATAAAATATGATGAAAATAAGCATATTGAATCATAGAATTACAAAATCTTATATATAAAGTTGCATATACTATTTTTATAAAAGAAAAGCAAACCATGCATGGATATAAAATTGGAAATATGCAAAATGTTAAAAGTAATACAGAAAATAAAACACCAAATTTTCCTACATTGGAAATATAACTCTTTGAAATGATGTCATGAGCATAAACAGAAGCTTCGCACCGATTTGAGAAACTATAAATAACATAAACTATTATGTTTGAAGAGAATGGAGTGTATTTTATACGGTGTGAAATCCGTACGAATAGTTTATAATGTTGAATATCTGTTTTCCACGGATGCAATGAGGTTGTCGATAAGAGTTAAGAAATCCTTTTTTAAAAATTTGTCCTAAACGAGCACTTACATCTTATAAGTTACTGTGACGCCAAAGTTATAATTTCTGACCCTAACAGTATCCTAGAAATTGCAATATTCTCAATAAATTGGGTTTAAAACTTTTTCTAGAAAAAAAATGTTTAATTTTTTAATTAATTTAATAAATTGTCGAATGTTTTAGAAATCGTTCATAACGAGAATATTATATCCTAAAAGTTGCCACCAAAAAAAAAAAAAAAAAAAAAAAATTAAATTTTTAGTTATATCGACATCAAAGAATTCTCAATTTTAGAACTGTTTTTGCTCGTGCATTGATGGTGATTATTGTTCCTACGCAATTAACATAGTATATTTTGCAGCAAAGATAGTTATCAACATTTTTTGCCCACATTATTTTTTAAATCGGCTAGGTACTCCCAATGATAACGAAAAACACACAAACTTTAATGCTTTAAAGCATAGAAATACAGAATCAAAAGCTATTTATCTCCTATTATATACATATAAATTATCTAAATAGTGCTAGCAAATGCATTTTTAAATATACATAGATCAATATAACGCTTCATTTTTCTTTTATTAGTATTTCTTAGTATTCACTTTTCATTTATTTGTATTATTCAGTAAAATACTCACTTTCTTAAGCCCGAACTACGTCAAACTTTTTATAAAAGCGCCTAAGTCCATATAACAGCGAAGTATTGTGAAGAGTATTAAATACAAGGTAGTAAGAAACTTAGCCAAACGCAGGTAATAAATCGGCAAATATTGTTCTTTTCGCCCTCTCTCGAAATGCATTTTTTCCGTACATTTAAAAAACACGATTTTGAGTCATCTTATTTAAAATTCATATAAATAAATAAGAGGAAGCAATATTAGCATAAGTCAAAACATTTTATTTCAGCATCAAGGAATTGTATCGTAGTTACACATGTGGAAAAAAGCTGCTTTTGGCCAAAAACGTTGTCTTCACTAGATTTGAATCCGATTAAAAAAAGTACCGTGATTAATTAAAATGTTATAGGCAGAGCTGCCAAGTCTCCGGCATTTTGGATACCGGTATTTTAATACAGAAAATCTTTTATTAAATAGGAACATTCTGCGGATTTAAAAAATAACTTTTCCTAAAAGAAAATTCTGCTGTGCAATAAGCGGGGGCTTGGCATCTCTGTATAGGAATATTTCGTAACCTCCTTTATAACCTTAAAAAAAGCAAGGACAATTTTTCGGGTTAAAAAAGTATTGCTAATTGTTCCATTTTGCATACAAAGTACTGATTGTAATATTGATACATCTATGGTGATAAATTTCCAATAATTTATCAAATCCCATTTATTTCATTAAAAATATAAATCTTTTATTTATTTAGTTTAAAATAAATGGTTTTTAACTAATTTCATAATACTTTTGAAATATCACTCTTCATTGGCCATCTTTTTAAAGCATTTAGAAAATGGTTGTTGTTTTCAGTCAAATATAGACTTTGGTCTGTCCGCATTTTATTTTATTATTATTATTATTTATAAATGGTGGAGAAATATTCATATTTAATCCATAACATACATAATATATGACTCTGTTATTACATAAGTCACCTTTTTATTATCATAAAAATTATGTTTTTACTGATTTTTATTAACTCAATAGGAAAAATTTTGTGCTTTGAGCAATAGATGTCCGCATTTCATTTATTTATTTATTTTAACAAAATTCTTTGTATTAAGAATTTTTATTTAAATAGGAAATCCAAATGTCGCTGTTAATAAAGAAGAAAGTTACAAAAAAAATGTTACAAAACGAGTAGACGCATACTATCAAATATGGAAAAACGACGAATCCAAAAAAGACGTCGTATGAAATATCATCTTTGAAAGCAAAGAAACGAGGTCTGATTATCGAGCCTACTGATTACAAAATGTGCATTACATTAAGAAAAAAAAAATACTGCAAATATTGATTTTTTTTTTTCTTTTGTGCAGTTTTGGCTTCGGAAGGTGCGCTGTGTTGCAAAAAGATATAAGCGACTATGAAAACACACTTGGTAAACGTTCATGCTCAGTTTTACAAATAAATATGGCACATATATGCCCTATACACACCGAGGTACCTAATTGGTGCCAAAATGGCGTTCAATTACCTAACATGCTGGTTATCATATAAATGTTATAATAAATTGTTTGTTCTAAAAATATTATCATTTATTGATTGTTATTTTTTTTATAACAGAAAATGTTTCGTTTATTCCTTTTTTTCATTTTGAAATAAATAAATAACGTGTTATTATAGCATGCTATATGTATCTGGTAATCAAAACGATGTTTTCGCCTAATTGGCATAAAATATCTCGCCAAACCCGGTGCTTATATCTCTAGTATTTTATCTCAAGTATTTTATTTATATATACTATAATTGTTTTTACATACCACTTACTTCTTCTTGTATATAAAAATAGGTAAGTGGCTCCTTTATGCAGTATAAATCTTTAAAAAATAGCCCCCGTTGCCCCTTTTTGGATCGAATTTAAAAAAATCAATGTCTAATTCCAGTATTGCTCCCAGGTATGCATACATATTCCAAATTTCAAAGTTGTATGCCAACAGGAAATGGATGAAAAATGGGAAAAGATGTCACATATGCACCAGGGTACATAATTGGCGTCAAAATGACATTATTTTACCTCAGATGGTAATCCGGCTTTATTTATTTATTTGTTTATTTACTCATAAAATGTTTATTTACTTTCATTTCCTTTTTTTAATTATATAAAATATTTCTTTTTATAGTTATTAATTATTATTATTATTTTACTTACTGTAAGTTCTTTTTGAAAATAGAAAATTATTTAAAAATGTGTATGTAAGCGTTATTTGAAAACGGAGTTTTCGCCAAATGGGCTTTGAAAAAAAATTGCGCAAAATCTGATGCGCTTGTGGTATCCGTGCCGAAAAATTAGTGACCAGAATTGATTTCCACACACAAACAAAATATAAGTTAAAAGAAAACATGCAATAAAAATAAATATAAAGGGAAAATGATGTCATAAAAGAAACTTTTTATTTAAAAACGTAATTGTTTCTAATTTTCATACGCGAAATATATAAAACATTCTTTTAGCGATCAAAAAATGCTATTAAGAGATTATCACAAAATCTCAAAATCAAAGTTTTTATGACATTTTTTTAATATAAAAAAATAACAGTTTTATTTTCGTGCATGATTAAATTTTAAAATGTTTTATTGCATTCAATATTTTTGAGTGCGTTAATGATTACTATTTACTCCATGTACTGATTCGGTTATCTACGAAAATATCCAGCTGGTGAAAATCACGCACACCAAATTTCTGTGACGTATGCAAATAAATTGTGCTTTTTTATCAGTTTTTTTAATATAACTTTTGAACTATTTGGAACTAATTTTTCGTATGTAGTGCATTCACCAGATTACCTTCATAGGTACTTATTGGTATAAACAGAATCAAAATCCGACAAGTACTTTTTGAGATTTGCTTGACGAAAGAATTTTTTTGACTTTTAATATCGTTACGTATCTCTGAGTATAAAGACTTCGCTTCGCTCAGACAATAAAAGCTCTTCTTGATGATGTCACATGTGATCATTTATATTAAATTTTATTTAATTGATTTATGTAGCTACAGTTATTTTATTTATTATTTTTTAGGCACAAATTGTAGAATCCGTAAAGTCCCAGCATGGATAAATGAAAATATCATATATATATATATTATAAAGCAGAAGTTCTGAAACTTCCAAACGAGTGTTTTCAAAAACTACCTGATGGATCTTTTTGCAGATTATATCATTCGATAGGAAATATTTTTGCGGTGGTTTATGATACAAATATACAGGGATAACTCTGATTTTTCGTACTAAATTTCGTATTTTTCGGTTATTTTTGACGGAAGGGTTGCAACAACTAATTTTTTTGGCGATAATTATATTTCAAAAAAGAAATGAAATGCTTTCTCTAATGGAAAATAATATAAACATTTCGGAAAAAAAACCTGTTAATTCATTGATTTAAAATGAATAATGATAAAAAGAAAAAAATCCGTTTAATGCAAAATAATATTATGAAAGGAAAAAAAATTATCTTTAACGAAAAGAAAAAGAATATTTATAATATTTAAAAAGTAACTCAATGTGAAAGAAAGTTTTGAAGTGACACAATATTTGGCTATTTATTTCTTTCGAGCCAGATTAAAAGAAAACAACGTCTCAAAAATTTCATTAGGTAAAACATAAGTATTTTTTTTTTTTCTTTTTCTAAAAATATTTTTAAATCTAATTTTCCTGTTATGTGTTTTACAGAAGAAACTCGCAGAATTAATTTTTTTTTTTAAAAGGCTCTAATTGTTATTTGTATGTTGTTTCTTCAATTGGTTGTTTCAATCTACTTTTGTAGCCAATCAATGCTATTCTAAATCAAAAAAAAAAAAAAAAAAAAAAAAAAAAGCACACGACGGAGCGATGTTCGCAAGAACTATTTTTTCTCTCTCTCTCTTTTAATGAGTGAGAGCATTTTTAGAAAAAAATTTACATTTAACTTAAATACACATATAGCAGTTAATACCACAAAAATGAATAATATTTAAATTTTAGGGTAAATGTCTTTCCACATATATAGATATTGTAAAATAATTTAACTGCAACTTAAAAAAAAATTTTTGGCACAGATATCTCATACGCACTACATTCGTGCGATTTGTCTTTTACGCCAATACCATATATACATCTGGGTGATTAACTGACGCCAAAGTGTCATTATTTTGCTTGATATGGCAACCCGGATGTTATTGTCTATTTATTAATAAATTGTCTATTTACAATTTTTTTCTTTTTTTTTCCAATTATATAAACTATTTTAATCTAGGCACATTAGTCATATATGCGCCACATTTGCGCAGCTGCAATAAAATGGCGATTTTATGCCTCCTTGGTAACCTTGCTGTTGTTTATTTATTAAACAATTTTTATTTTATTTTTTAAAGGATATAAGTAGTTTTGTTTTATAATTATTAACTAAACTTTTTAAAATTTATTGTTATTTTCGGTATTTCTAGGTTATCCCGTCGACTAAAATATTATCGCCAAACTATAAGATTAAATGCCTATAATGGATGATCATGAATGTCACATTCAATGACATTAAATGCAAGTCACGTGTTTAAAATGTCATTAAGTGATTTTTATTTCGACTTTTAATTAATATTTTTATTAATACTCTACTAATTATTTGTTTTTTCTTTATTTAAAATAAAAATTATGTCAACATGTATAATTTGGCTATTAGTTTGCCGATTTGTATAATTTGGCGAAATTGGTCGACGGGATAACCTAGAAGTACCTTATTTTCTATTTAAAATAACAGAAAATAATTGTAAACTATATATGTAACTGGTATTTGAAAACAAAATTTTCTCCGAATCGGCCTTAGAAGAAAAAAAAAAAAAAAAAAAAAACGCCCCAATGTTATGTTATACATTCTCCCCCCCCCCCCTATACTACAGTATTTAAACATGCTGTATAAATAACGATTATTGTTTTTTCCAAACATGTTTGGCACAGATATTATATACACACTGAGGTATCTGACTATCGCTAAAACGGTGTTATTTTGTCTGATATGGTAACCCAGCAATAGTTGTTTCTGTATTAATAAATTGTTTATTTACTTTCAATTTCTTTTTAGAAATTCTATAAATTGTTTTGTGCTATAGTAACTTTTTTTATTTATTATTATTTTCGTTTTAAAATAATGAAAATAGTTTTTAAAAATGCACATTTCTCCGCTATTCTAAAACGAGGATTTTGCCGCATTGGTATTGGAAGAAAATCTTGCAAATCCGGGTTTGTGCCGGAGTTTTTTGTGAAATATGATATTTTCCAATGTAAATTGAGTGCTACTTGATTAACACGTCGGCCAGTTTCGCCAAACTATTCAAATTTACATAAATTCATTTTAAATAACGAAAGAACAATAAACATAAATAAAAAATACAAATTAAAAGTCGAATTAAAAAGCACTTATGACGTAAAAAAATACGTGTATCACGTGTAATATCAATTGCTATTGTTGCGTCCATGGTTGTTTATCGGCACGCACTTCTCTTTTAATATTTAAGTTGTTTTCGCTGCATGGCAACCGACTTTTTATTTTTTGTTGTTCTAAAGAGTCATCCATGAGAGAGGTGGCTATTTTTACGTCTGTAAATAAATATAGAATATTTTTATAAATGAATGATCTTTTTAATAGTTTAGAATAATAACACGCAACCCGACAAATATCTGGTGTAACCGTCGTGATGTTTTTAAAGGTCAGTTTTCATTTTTATTTATTATTTTGAAGTTTGAAAAATAATAGAATATAGTTTGAATTCTGTTAAAGATGGACATTTTGATTAAACAAAGAGCTCCAGTTAGAGCTAATTTTACAAAACATTACCAAGTTTTAAAAACTCTGTTAGAAAATAATGATGTAATTGATAATATTGAAGTTAAATTTTCGTCATTTGAGAGATTATTTAACAATTTATCGGAACTTGACGACAAAGTATTAGAATTATTATTGAATGATAAATCGGAAACAAAGTATGCAGACGAATTTGAAATTGTAGAAAGTTATAGAGAAAAATTCGATGAAATAAAAACTCGCATTAAGTTTTTAACTCAAAATTCCGATTTCGAACAACAAACTGCTGTTGTTAAGACTAGTTTGAAACTTCCAAAAATTGAGCTTATTCAATTTAGTGGTGAAATTAAAGATTGGCTGTCATTTTGGAGTCAATTTAGCAGAATTCACGAGGATAAGTTATTAGAGGAGGTAGATAAATTTCATTATTTAATACAATGTATGTCTCCTGGTAGTAGAGCAAAAGAAATTATTGATAGTTATCCTCCAACTGCAGAAAATTATAGTAAAGCTATTGAAAGCTTAAAGGCTAGATTCGGACGAGAGGAACTGCTTGTAGAATTTTATGTGCGCGAACTTTTAAGTTTAGTTGTAAAGAACGCTACGAGCACTAAAATAAAAAGCAACATAGTTCACCTTTATGATAAATTAGAGTCTTATTTGCGATCCCTTGAATCTATTGGCATGACATCCGATAAATATTCGGCTTTGTTGTTTCCTTTAGTTGAATCTTGTATTCCTGAAGATTTGCTAAGAGTTTGGCTTAGAAACCCAGTGTTAAATACAAGTGAGACTTCGTATGGGGATAAATTATCACAGTTATTATCATTTCTTCGCATAGAAGTTGAAGGTGAAGAACGAGTTTCAATGGCAAAAATAGGAATCAATCAAAATAATATTCCTCAACGAAAGCAAAAATTTAGGGTAGTTGAGTCGAGTCCTACTGCTAACGATTTACTTTCTAAAGTAAAGAAAGGAACTGTTCTACTTTGTGTTTTTTGTGACAAGGCCCATGATACTAAAGATTGTTTTAAGGGTCAAAATCTTTCATTAGAAGAGAAACAAAATATTTTGAAGCGTAATAAAATTTGTTTTTCTTGTTTAAGGGCCGGCCATTTATCGAAAAATTGTAAAGCTTATGTGAAATGCGTTATTTGTGGTGAGAAACATTGGCCAATTATGTGCTCTGAGCTAAAACATAATTTTAAAACCCCGATAGAAGATGATAGCAAATGTAATTCAGATTCCACGTTGTCCAATTATAGTGGTTCCGCCGAAGTTTTATTGCAGACATTATTAGTTAACGTAGAAGTAAATGGAAAACGATCGAGCGTCAGAGCTCTTATTGACACCGGTTCTCAACGGTCTTACATTTTGGCTTCTACAGCTGAAAGGCTTGGTTTAAAACCAATGCGCTCTGAATTTTTAAATCATACGGTGTTTGGAGGAGGCACTTCAAGAAGAAAACATAAATGTTTTACGTTAAAGGTCAGTGAATTCAGAGGCAATTATTCTTGTAATATTGAAGTTTTAGATCAGCAAATAATCTGTGGTTCTGTTCCTAGAATGAAAAAGGATATTTGTTTCAGAGAACTTCAAGCAAATGGTATTCAGTTACATGATGTAGGAACGGCTTCTCCTCCAATAGAACTTTTGATCGGGGCTGATTACGCTGGAAAATTATTTTCGGGATTGACGTATCAGTTACAATGTGGTCTCGTCGCTATGAAGACACATTTAGGATGGTTGATAATGGGAAAACCAGACGTAAAGTGCGTCAATAATTGTGTCACATCTCTCTTAGCTCAATGTGATGATATAACTAATTTATGGAATCTCGAATCGATAGGTATTACTGATCCTTGTGAGCGCATAAAATATGAAGAGTTAGAACAAGCTGCATTGCATCATTTCAGGAAAACAGTTCGTATTAATGATGATGGAAGGTATGAAGTCAATCTTCCTTGGGTAGAAAATAAAGTTCACCTTCCAAGTAATAGAGAAGGAGCTGAAAGACGATTAAGATCCACGACTTCCAAGTTGAGAAGAGATGGTAAATTAAATGCCTATGATGAAGTATTCAAAGAATGGTTGGCTGATGGTATTATAGAAGAAAGTGAAGAAGGTCCAGGCTACTATTTACCTCATCGTGGAGTATTTAAAGAAAATTCTACCACAAAAACTCGTCCTGTATTTGATGCATCCTTCAAGCAAACCAAAAAGAATCTGTCCTTAAATGACTGCTTGTTAGAAGGGCCTAATTTTTTGGAAGAAATTCCTTCTGTGCTTATGAAATTTCGCCAAGAAAAAATTGGAGTGACATCTGATATAAAGAAAGCCTTCCTTCAAATTTCAATAGCTAAACCAGATCGTGAATATTTGAAATTTCTGTGGTATGATAAAGAAGGGCAGAAGAAAATATTTCAACATTGTAGAGTCGTTTTCGGCTTGAACTGCAGTCCGTTCCTGTTAAATGCAGTAATACGTTTTCATTTAGAAAAAGCATATTCCTCTTTCAATTCAGAATCGTTCATTAGAAAAATTGTTGAAAAACTCAGTAATTCCTTTTATGTGGATAATTGTGTCACTTCAGTCAAAACTGAAGAAGAATTGAAACAGTTTATAGACATTTCGACAAAAGTTATGGCAGAAGCAAAATTTGACTTACGAGGGTGGGAGCATACCATTTTGCAAGAGTTCAAAGGCTTCACTGAAGATTCATGTACTGAATCGAATATATCTTCCGTTTTAGGTTTAATGTGGAATAGGTCAACTGATACATTTAGCTGTTACATACCCGCAACTGATATCAACCAAATCAGTGTTACCAGACGAAGCATATTATCAGTTGCTCAAAAGGTCTTTGATCCGATTGGATTTTCTTGTCCAGTTACCCTATTACCTAAACTTATGCTTCAGACAAGCTGGAAATCTAAATTAAGTTGGGATTCAGAAGTACCTGGTGATATTAGAAGAAAATTCCTAAAATGGTTAGAAGATTTACCCTTGTTGCGTCTTGTAGAAATTCCTAGACATGCTCTCCTTAATGATTGTTCTGACATAAGTCTGCACACCTTTTGAGATGCATGTGGAACTTCCTATGCTGCAGTTGTTTACCTAAGATGCCAGTCAAATCAAAATGTTTCTGTACAATTACTGATGTCCAAATCTAGAGTAGAACCTTTGAAAGAAATATCAATTCCCAGGTTAGAACTTCTATCTTGCCTTCTAGGCTCACGTTTAGCCGCATTTGTAAAAGGGAGCCTGAAACTTCAGAACATTAAAGAATATTTCTGGACAGATTCCACAACAGCGTTGCAGTGGATAAAGAATGATGACTCCTGGGGAGTATTTGTACGCAATAGAGTCAACGAAATTCGCAAGTTAACTCAGGCAAAAGATTGGAGGCATATTCCTGGAAAATACAATCCGGCTGATTTACCTTCAAGAGGATGCTCAGCTTCAAAACTTCTTTCTTCGAGATGGTGGGAGGGACCCACTTGGCTGCGACTTCCTGAAAAGAATTGGCCTGAATCCGAAACAACCTATAATGAAGATGAAGTTTTAATGGAAAAGAAGAAATGCACTACCTTAGTTGTAAATGAAACATTGGCAAATGATAACATTTTATCGTATTTTTCAAGTTATACAAAGGTCATTAGAATGATAAGCTGGATACTGAGGTTTCTGTTCAACTCAAAGAAGCAAAAGAATCAGAGAACGGGTAATTTAACCGTAAGTGAAATAAATGAAGCAGAGAAGAGAATTGTCAAAATTATTCAAAATGAAACCTTAACGGAAGAGTATGTTAGAAATTTAAAATCATTGAATGTTTTTAAAGATGAAGAAGGTCTTTTTAGAATTAAGACCAAACTAACTGAACGGAATGATACACATGATTTTAGGTTCCCGATTATTATTCCTGGAAAACATCGAATTACAGAGCTTCTCATTAGAGAGACACATTTGAAGATGATGCACGCCGGAATACAAATTTTGTTATCTTGCTTGAGAGAGAAATTTTGGATAATAAATGGTAGAAGATCTGTTCGTCAAGTAATCAATAGATGCGTAAGATGTAAAAGACATAATTCAAAACCTCTCGAAACTCCACCAGCTCCTTTGCCAGAAGATCGAATAAAGGATGCTTCGATTTTTGAAGTAGTGGGAGTTGATCTAGCTGGCCCCTTGATACTGAAAGGCGGAGAAAAATCATGGATTGTGTTATACACTTGCGCTATATATCGTGCTATACATCTAGAATTAATAACGTGCTTGTCAACAAAAGCTTTCCTTCTGAGTTTTAGAAGATTTATTGCTCGACGTGGTCGTCCGAATATCATTTATAGTGATAATGGCTTGAATTTCGTTGGAACCGCAAATTTGTTTCAGCCTATTGATTGGTCTGCAGTAGAACAAGAAGCAACACTTAAAAGAATCCAATGGAAGCTCAACCCTCCTACCGCTGCTTGGTGGGGGGGGATTCTGGGAACGTCTTATAGGAGTAATGAAGAATCTGTTGAGACGAGTTTTGGGCAGAGCTTCGTTGAATTATGAAGAGCTGATGAGCGTTCTTTGTGAATGTGAAGCTGTTGTTAATTCAAGACCTCTGACTTATATTTCCGAAGATCCTGATTCACTGATTCCTCTAACGCCATCCATGTTTTTACAAGACATTCAGACAATTGAGATAGCAGATCTAAACTTAATTGATAAACAGGATTTAAAGAAACGATGGAGGTATCTCCAAACACTGAGAGAAAATCTGAGAAAACGTTTTCGTTTGGAATATCTTGGGCAACTGCTACAGCACAAACGTAATAGACAATACTTGCAAATTCACGTTAATGATATAGTACTTGTTGAGAGTGATTCAAGAAAACGAACTTTCTGGCCATTAGCAAAAGTTCTCGAACTTTATACCGGTAAAGACGGCAACACACGTGTAGCAAGATTGAAAACTTCATCGGGTGAGATAATTCGACCTATTCGCAAACTTTATACATTAGAGATTGAAGGTAGTTCCCAAGCTTCAGATGAACAATCTAGCAACACTTTTTCTTCAGCTCCAGAGTTGCCGCTCGAGCAACATGTTCCGAATAGTCCCACTTCCAATAGAGACTCACTTACTGATCAAACATCGAAACCGGAACATTCCTTAACTCCAGGTTTTCTAAGAGAAAACAAAAATATTACTACTAGGAGTGGTAGAACTGTCAAATTGCCTGCAAAATTTCGACAGGACTATATGTAAACTCTGTTTATTTGAACTTTAAATTTTTACCATTATGTTTTTTTACTTAGTTTATTTATCTTTGATGTGTGAGTAAGTATATATATTTTGTATTTTATGCTATTGTTAAGCAATGTGAGTTTTGATTGTAATGTACTACAATCAAAAGGTGGGAGTGTGTTGCGTCCATGGTTGTTTATCGGCACGCACTTCTCTTTTAATATTTAAGTTGTTTTCGTTGCATGGCAACCGACTTTTTATTTTTTGTTGTTCTAAAGAGTCATCCATGAGAGAGGTGGCTATTTTTACGTCTGTAAATAAATATGGAATATTTTTATAAATGAATGATCTTTTTAATAGTTTAGAATAATAACACGCAACCCGACAGCTATCATACTTACGATCATCGATTATTGACATTTATTCCTATAATCTGCTATTAATTTTTTTCTCGACAGAATAATCAAGTAGTACCGTACATTGTACAAACTCCAGTTAATATTACAAAAATAGAGCTAAATAACTAAATTTAGGTGCAAATGCACACAGCCATGTTGTAAGAAAGAGGCACAAATGTCATATATGCACCACGTTGGGGTGATACATTTCTGGCGCCACTTTAACGGAAACTTCGTTTTCAAATGACAGATAAATTTCTATTTTCTATTTTACTTTTCTATATATAGAGCATAACATTTTGTATCATTTTAAAATGCAAATGAAAGTAAATAAATAGTCCATTAATAAATTAAAAACAGAGCTAGATTACCATAAGAGGCATAAAATGTTCATTTTGTTTCAATCACGCCAACGTGATGCGTATATGACATCGGTATCAAAAAATGAATTTCACACATTCAAAAAACATTCACCTTATTTTTCTAAGGAAAACTTTATTTATTCTGCTGCATTCCAAAAATGGAACACTGTAATAAATTTGTCAAGAGCAGATGTACGTTGCGAAATATAATATAATATTGATAGAGGATGTATTAAGGTTTCCACAGATACCCATATCCTCCAGTTGAGAGGTTTAGAGTTCAAAAACTATCAAATGAAAATGAATCGTTTGAAAATTGTTTAAATTCAATGGTCAATCTCTGCGATAATAATGCTCGCTATTTTAGAAGTATGGTGAATCTATCTATAATAATAAAGAGAGAAGGATGTTTGTCTGTGAGCGCTGTTCTGAAGAGACTGCTGCACGTAGAGTTATAAAATTTGGAGAGAAGGTACTTTTTTACATGTAGTTTTGCACCTCGAAGCCCGATTTTCGATTTTTTGTTTAGATTTTTTAAAATAATTTTTTAGGCGATTTTTATCCTTATTTTTGCGGTTTTATCCCGTTAGTGAAAGGAATACGGTTTCATTCCTTTAACCCAACATAGCAATTTTTTTTCTCTTTTCAACAAAGTTTATTCGGAATTTGTACAGCGATTCTTGAATTTTTAACGAATTTATAATTCGATTTTTAGTGTTTTTTCTCATTTTGCGGCTATTTTTTGAGATTGATGAAAAGAAAATCGATTTAAACTTTTAGCCTAATGCCCTTAATTTTGTGTTTGTTACGATTTTTAGATTTTAACGATTTTTAATGCGATTTTCACTGCTATTTTTAACGTTTTTTAAAGATTTTTGCGTTTAGCATCTATTTTTTTCATAGTTGTTCTATCAAAAACTTGAGCTGTTGAGAATGCAATAAGTGGTATTTTTTTGTGAAATCTACCTAAAATGTCAAAAATTTAGGTACCACTATTTTCGAATATTTTACTGAATATTGTATTGATACTATACTATCTTAAATTCTTGCTTAAGACCCCCTCGAGTTATATATCACCTGATAGGTTATTTAACAGAGTAGGGTTTTGATAAAGTTTTTGAGGAATAGAGTGCTCTACCCTGTGGTGGAAAATGGAACTAATAGAACGCTATTTTTTAAAATCTATAATAATAAAGAGACAAGTTTGTGTGGGTGTTAGCGCTGTTCTGAAGAGTCTGCTGTACGTAGAATTACAAAATGTGGAGGGAAGGTACTTTTATACATGTAGTTTTGCACCTCGAAGCCCGATTTTCAATTTTTTGATTAGATTTTTTTTTATAATTTTTTAGGCGATTTTTAGCGGGTTTTTTTGCAGTTTTATCCCATTAGTGAAAGAAATACGGTTTCATTCTTTTAACCCAATATAGCAATTTTTTTCTCTTTTCAGTAAAGCTTATTCGGAATTTGTGCAGCGATTTTTGAATTTTTAACGAATTTTTAATGCGATTTTTAGTGTTTTTTCTCATTTTGCGGGTTTTTTTTTTTTTTTTTTTTTTTTTTTTTTTTTTTTTTTTTTTTTGAGATTGATAAAAAGAAAACCGTTTCAAACTTTTAGCCCTAAATTTTGTGTTTGTTACGAATTTTAGATTTTAACGATTTTTAATGCGATTTTCAATGTGATTTTTAACGCTTTTTCAAGATTTTTTGCGTTTAGCATCTATTTTTTTCATAGTTGTTCTATCAAAATCTTGAGCTGTTGAGAATGCAATAAGTAGTATTTATTTTTGCGAAATTTACCTAAATTGTCAAAAATTTAGTTACCACTATTTTCGAATAGCAATTTCATAAAATATCTTAAATTCTTGCTTAAGACCGCTACTCCCTCGAGTAATATATCACCTGATAGGTTGTTTAACAGAGTATCGTTTTGATAAAGTTTTTGAAGAATAGATTGCGCTAGCTGGTGGTGAAAAATAGAACTAACAGAACGCGATTTTCTTAAAATTTGGAAATGTAACAATGTGATTTATTTGAAATTTTGAAATGGTTTATAATACATAATAAAAAATGTAAACAAAGAATGATGTGACACATTTCAGGGTGCGTGAAAGGAGGGGCGCGAACAAAATTAGGAAATCTAATAAAGAGATCTGTTTTACACTTTAAGGTAGTTTATAACGCATGTTAAAATTTTTAAAGTACTGGCAGAGCACCGCTGCACGAAGTTATGTATGAAATTTTACACCTTGAAGGCCGATTTTCAGTTCTTTTAATTCATATGCGAATTTTAGTGGGTTTCGAGGCGATTTTTCCACATTAGCGAAAAGGAAAGCGTTTTCATTCTTTCGACCTAAATTAGTGAATTTTGTTCTCTTTTCAATATAATTTATTTGGATTTCGTACGACGATGTTTGATTTTTAGTGAATTATTTAATGTAAATTTTGCCGCTATTATTCGACATCAGTAAAAGGAATTTTGCTTAAAACTTTCAGGCTGATGTATTAAATTTTAGCTGTTAAGATTTATGAATTTCAGCTAATTTTAATGCGATTTTTCGAAATTTTTTGCGTGTGATGTCGAATTTTTGTCATTCATGAGATATTTCCAATTACAACGTTTTACTTTATTAGAGTAAATTTTGACCCCTGTGACTTTTTAATATTAGTGATTTTTAATGAAATTTTTAGAAATTTTTCGAGTTTTATGGTGATTTTTTGATATTCGGAAGTAAAAATTGATTTCAAATTTTTAATCTAATATAATTTTAGAGATTTTTAACGTGATTTTTCAAGAATTGTTGTGTTCCGTGTTAATTTTTTATTATCTATGAAAGATTTCCTTTTACTAAGTGATTATCCTGTCGACCAATTTCGCCAAATTATATCAATCGTGAAACAAGCCAAATTATGCAAATAGATGTAATTTTTATGTTAAATAATGAAAGAAGAGATAATTTAGAAAAACATTAATACAAATACATATAAAAATAAGAAGTAAAAACCACTTGATGACGTAACAAACATATGTAACATGTTTAATGTCAAGTGAATATGGAATTTACGATCCGCTTTTATTGTAGTTTAATCTTATGGTTTGACCCAGATAGTTTCTTGGTCAACCGGATAATCAAATAGTTCAGATTTCCGATTAGAATGTTTTATCCGTTTGATGAAATTCTGATTACTGCGATTTAAAAAATAACTAGCGATATTTAATGCATTTTTCAATGCGTTTTTAATTAACTTTTTAATGCGATTTAATACTATTTTTTCCGATCCCCACCACAGTGGTGTTTTAACAATAAAAAAATTATTTTGCTTTCAAATTTTTGGCCTAATATAGTAAATTTTACCATTTACCTTTTTTTTATTTTGTCAATTTTCAATGTGATTTTTGATATATTTTGTGTTTTGCGTCGATTTTTTTGTAATTCATGTAAAAAAGAATGGTTGCTACGTTTTACACGACTAGAATATTTTTTTATTCACGAGAAGTATTTACATTTAGCGATTTTTAATGAATTTTTCAATGGTTTTGTATTGGTTTTTTGAATCTCACGGCTATTTTTTGAAATTTCGAAAAGGAAATTAATTTCAAACATTTACACTTCATTTACGAATTTTGAAATTTAGTGATTTTTTAATGCAATTTTCAGCAATGTTTTCATTATTTCTCACGCTTTGCGCCGATTTTTTCATTCGTATTTAAGAAATAATTCAGATTACGCTATTTTACTCTATTAATGTAAATGTTGTCCCCCGCTATTTTTAAATTTGAAACGATTTGTAATGAATTTTTGAATACAATTTTTAGATGTTTTCGAGTCCACGGCGATTTTTTCACAATTGGAAAAGAAATTTTAAAATAATTTGTAGCTTAATGTAGTAAATTTTGACATGAATGATTCAAATTATTTGTGTATTTTCATAAAATGTTTTGCAAGTTTTGTGTCGATATTTTTTAACTAATGAAAGAGTTCAGATTTCAATGTTTTGTCCCATTATGGTAAATTAGGTCCGCAGGGATTTAATATAAATGTTTATCTTGCTATGGCAAATTTTGTCCGGATTTTTGAATTTTACTGATTGTTAATCTGTTTTATAGTGATTTTTCATTCTGTGACAGTTGTTGACATCGGTAAAAGAATTTCGGTTTCTAACTTTTAGCATAAATAGTACAATTTGTTCTCCACGCTTTTATGAATTTTGCCAATTTTTGATGCGATATTCAATGTAATTTTTAGTTAGTTTGGGGGATTTTAGGTGTTCCGTGTTGACTTTTCCTTATTCGTGAACGATTTCTGATTACAATATTTTCGACTGAATATTAAATTTTTACAGCCATGACTTTTAAATATTCAGTGATTTTTAGTAGTTTTCGATACGATTTTTAGCCTTTTTTTAAGTTCCTTGGCGATTTTCTGCCATTCAGAAACCAATTTTGATATCAAACATTTTATTTAATGTAGTTATGTTTCGAATGCAATGTTTTATCTCTTAATATGATTTTGGCGTTCCATGCCTACATTTTGTAATTTATGAATGATTTCGATCATACCCCCCCCCCCCCCCCCCGCCCTGCCTTAATATTATTTTTTTAAGCATTGACTTCCAAATATTTAGCTATTTTTAATGCTATTTTCAATGTAATTTTTAGGCTTCTTCAAGTTCCGTGGCGATTTTTTTACATCCGGAAATCGATTTCGATTTCAAACTTCTGGTTAATTTCTTGATTACAATATTTTATATTATAACAGTGAATTTTTACCCTAGGGATTTTTTAATGTTTTACGACTTTCATTACAATTTTCAATGCAATTTTTGGGCTTTCTCAGTTTTTTTTTTTTTAAACATTTTTCAAAGGAATTCGATTTTAAATTTCTAGAATAATAAAAGTTTGGTTTCAAACTTTTATCCTTTACGGTAATTGTTTTGCTCTCTTATTTTAATCCACAGCAATGTAAGTTTTTTTTTTAACCATTTGAAAAATGGTTGTTGTTTTCGGGAGAATGGACCCGATGATGTTACCACTTTTGAATGATGTTACCACTTTTGAATGATGTTACCACTTTTGAATTTAAATTAAATTCTTTATTTTTAGAAGAATTTTTATTTGAATTTAAATTAAATTCTTTACTTTTAGAAGAATTTTTATTTATTTATTTATTTATTTATTTATTTTTTTTTAATTACGGCGATTTTTTTCAGATGCGGAAAATCAATTCGGTTTTTAATTTCTTCGCTAAAATGATAAATTTTCTCCTGTGCGATTAAAGATTTTTATTGCGATTTTTTAGCAGTTTTTTTCGTATTTCAATGCTTTTTACATTATCAAATTAATTAGATTCAAAACATTTATCCAATTAGAGTAAATTTTGAGTTCCGTGATTTTTAAAAATTTTGCCATTTTTAAAGCAACGTTTCTTCGCGACCCGCTTCCATTTTTTAGAGGTTCAATTTTTGGTCGAATTTATTAAATTCTGATCTCTTTTCTTCAAAGTTTATTCGAATTTTGAAACACAATTTTTGAATTTTGTTTTATATTTTTATGAGATTTTTAATGTCTTTTGCGATTTGTAAGATTTTTCCACATTAGTAAAAATAATCCAGCTTCAATTTTCTAACCCATCTCTTTTCAACGAAGTTTAGACGAAATTCGTACAGCATTTTTTTTAATTTTTCGAGGTTTTTATTATGATTTTTAAAGTTTTTTCGCAAATCTTGCTATTTTTTTATGAACCCGGGCAACGCCGGGGAGAACAGCTAGTAGACAATATTTAAATTGCTCTTTTCATAATTGCCCCATTTATCTATCAAACTCTACAATAAATGGTCAACTGAAATATTTTTTCTTAAAAGCCCGAATTTTATCGAATGCATAAACTGATACAACAACATAATATTTTATTATTATTTTAATATATTTTGGCGTCAACGGGCATTGATTCCATTATTGTTGTTTTTATTTTTGGCTCAGTTTTGTTTTTTCTAGCTCGCTGAGTTTTGCACTGATGAAGAATCTCGATAGTAGATTCGAAACAGCTGTTTGCTAACTTTTAATGCATTTTTGGTGCATTTATAATCGTTGAATTTCTATCTTTAAATACAATGGCGTTTTGTATGATTTTCAGAAATGTGAAAAAGCAATCGAGGTGAAGTTGCTTTAAAAAACACAATCATATTCAATATTTTGTTTGATTCATGTTTTGTTTTGAAAAATAGACCAGCGCAGCGGGCTTAGCCTGCTAGTATATTATAAAGCAAAAGTTCTGAAACTTCCAAACGAGTGTTTTCAAAAACTATCCGATGGATTATTTTGCCGATTGTATCATTCGATAGGAAATATTTTTCCGAAGGTTTATGATTCAAATTTACAGGGATAACTCTGATTTTTCGTAGTAAGTTTCGTATTTTTCGGTTATTTTTGACAAAAGGGTTGCCAGTAGCTGTTTTTTGGCGAAAATTATAATTGCTAAAAGAATAAAAATGGCTATATCTATTAGAAATATTGCAAATATCTTGCAAATAATAGCAGAAAATAACTACTGGTAATATTAATAATAATAAAGAAAGACCGCTTAAATGAGGCGTAATATTATAAAAATATATTTATCTTGAAAATGAAAAAAAATATTTGTAATGCTTAAAAAATAAATTAACGTGAAATATAACAATTGGTTCAACTTTTGGCGAATTATCCCTGATGTAAGAATAAAAATATGAATTTCAGAAATTGATTAAATGAATTTTGAATGATAGTTATTTCCCTTTTTATTATTTTCTTTCTCTTTTTTATCGAATTCCCGTATAATATAACTTACAGCAGAAAAAAGCAGATCTGATTGTAAAAGACACAGTAAGTTGTGAGTTACTATTTGTTTCTATACCATTTTCTCTTGCTTTTGTCGCCAAAGAATGTGTTTTTAAGCCGAAAATGCACTACTGACTTAATGCCTGACCTAGGTTCTTAATGGTCGCAATAATGTTGTTTTTTTTTTCAAGTGAAGATAATTTTTAGAGTATATTTTAATATTCAATCGTAAATTATATAGATATGAGTATAACTCTTTTATTTATTTTTGAAAATGTTTTCATTGTTAATTTAATTTTTCTTGCGCCATTTCGTCAATTTCACTTACAGGAAAAATTTCAGTTTTAAAATTTAAAAACTGAAGAAGGAAAGATTACCCCATCGATTAAAAATCTACCCCCAAATTCCAAGATTAAATGTCAATAATGGATGATCGTAAATGTCACATTCACTTGACATTAAGTATAATATAAAGTATAATATAAATACTAATAATGTCATCAAGTGATTTTTAATTCGACATTTTATTTCTGCTTTTATATATGTTCTGCTAATTTGTTTTTCGTTATTTAAATGAAAATTTATGCTAATCTATATAATCTGGCTAATAGTTTGGCGATTTGTATAATTTGGCGAAATTGGTCGACGGTATAACCAAGTAGTACTGAAAGAAAAATTTTGCAATTCAAAGTAAATTTATGCAATTATGCTTTATTACTATAGATAAATTCAACATTTTGAAATGAAAAATTCCCGCTGAATAAAATTTACAAGTCTTTTTTAATTGACCATTTCCTCTTCAATATTTCTTCAATCAAACTTTCGCTATTCTCTTTCGCACAGGCTAACAAAAATGTATTTTAAATATTTTATTAGATAAAACGTAAATAACATTTTTCTATTTTTAAAAAAAATATTTTTTAAATCTAATTCTACCATTATGTGTCTTACAGGACAAAATAGCAGAATTATTTTTAAAAATGGTTTTATCTGTTAATTGTATGTTATTTGTTTATTTGGGTGTTTGAATTTACTTTTGTCATCAAACAATGCGATTTTATACGAAGAAGGCATAAGCCGGAGCGATGTTCACAATTACTAAACTCTCTCACTCTCTTTTAAATGTGTGAGAGCATTTTTAGGATATTTTTTTATGCTTAATTGTAAATATATAAATAGCAGTTATAGCAAAAAAAAAAAAAAAAAAAAAAAAAAATGCGTATAATGTTTAAATTTTAGTATGAATGTCTTCCTCGTCCAAACTGTAAAATAATTTAATTGCAACTTTTTAAAGTTTTGGCGCATATGTCATATACGCACCACATTCGCTCGATTGCAACAAAATGGCGATTTTATGCCACACATGGTAAACCGACTATGGCTGTTTATTTATTAATAAACTATTTATTAACTTTCATTTTGTTTTTAAAATAATATAAATCATTTTGTTCTATAGCTATTAATTAAACTTTTTTATTTATTATTTTTCTTCAAA
This sequence comes from Maratus speculifer, assembly GCA_964019185.1. Classification (NCBI taxonomy): domain Eukaryota; kingdom Metazoa; phylum Arthropoda; class Arachnida; order Araneae; family Salticidae; genus Maratus; species Maratus speculifer. The sequence continues at coordinate 150,483,043 of OZ025301.1, read as the reverse complement.
TAATATAAAATAATTAAAAAATATGTATGAAATTGGTAATTAAAAACCAAGATCTCCAAATTGGCGCCAAAAAAAAAATTGCACCAATGTGGTGCATACATGACATCTGTGTCAAAGTTTTTTCTTATACATAAGTAGGGAAAATGCAGTATAAATACCGATTAAAGTTTTTTCCAAATGGAAATTTTGTCACGGATTTGGTCATATACTCATCGAGGTATCTCACTGGCGCCAAAATGGCATTATTTGCCTCATATGGTAACCCAGCTATAGTTGTTTATCTGATGATAAGTTGTTTATTTACTTTTATTTTTTTCTTTTTTGAAATGATATTAAAGCATAGCACGGCAGTGCTATGCTTTATCTATTTCCAGTGTGACTCCGTAATGCTATTTTAATACGGAATTTAACATTGAACGAGTTATTTACTAGACATTTTCCCACATTTTGTACGCGTTTCCACAAATTTTCTTCAAAGAATCTAATTGTTTAAAAAATAATTTCTTCCAATCAAAAAAAATATACAGAGGTCAATGGACATATTTCTTGTAGCAATTAATCATTTTTACGTGATAAGTGAAAAGTAATTTTTTTTATTTCTATTGTAAGAATTAAAAATGATATATTTACGACGTCATATTAGAAATGAAACAGGGATTTGAAAACATGTGGTACAAAGACAAGAATCGTCAACAAAAAGCAATATGAAGCATGATTTTTATAATAAAAGGAGGTACTTATGTATTAACGCCACTCCAGTTACCTTTTCGATTCCTGGTTGCCTTGTTTTTTGCTGATTTTGACGCCATTTTCTTTAGTGTTAGTGCTTTTTAGTGCCTTTTAGTGTTTTTTTTTTTTTTTTTTTTTTTTGCTCATTTTTTGACGCCATTATTTTTGTACACGTGCGAACAACAAGATTGATTTTTATTGGACTAGCGGCTCTTTCGAAGAGTGGCTCACTATGAAATGGCGTAGTCCATTAATACTGCAGGTGGGGAAAGAGGAGTAGAATAGACTGATGGGAGAATTCAAGTCCAGTCTCCAGTCCCTTACCTGGACTCTTGAGCTGTGGTCTGATTTCACCCTATAGTCTAATGGGCGTACCATAAATGATGTCTTGAATGCTTGAAGGGGGGAGGGGGAAGGGTTCATGAAATTGTGACAAGCGGAGGGGAGGGGCTAAGAAGAAATGTGACATTTTGGTTAGAATAAAATCATTAAAACTCAGCAGATTAAATTATGAATTTATTTTTAAATTAAAATATTTTGTGCTCATAAAAAAAAAAAAAAAAAAAAAAAAAAGATATGAAGCCAAAAATGTTAAATTCTATTTCATACCCCGAAATACTAATGTTTTCAATTGCTGTTTTATATTAATAGCTTATTACTTTTTTTTTTTTTTTTTTTTAGTTTATTTTATGCAAAATACGAATATTTTTTATTGTTCAGCTCACAAATGTCATTAAAATACATAGTTAAAGTTTATTTAAAAATAAAATTGGAAATGTGATCTAAAACGTAGTGTTTTGTTTATGAACTGCAATTATATATTTACGTAATATAGTTGACATGTGACAGAAGGGCGTAAAGTGCAATGTGACACTTTGTGACAAAGCGGGGGAGGGGAGTCAAAAATATGGAAAAAACGCGAGACATCATTTACGGACGGCCTCTAAGGAGCTTTAATTACGCAACGTTGATATTTAAAATAAAAAATTTAATTGCTTTTTTTCTACTGAAAATAAGATTTTGTTTGGTACGTTTTGTATTGTTTCACGTTTTTAACATACAATTCAGAAAATTAGTTTTTGCTAAATTTTATTTTTTGAATATTCTTGTGTTACTGTCAGTTTGTTCGTAAATTTGCGTAGAACACATTATGCAGACTATTTTCCAATAAGTTTGTGCAATTATCGTTGCCAATTTAGTCTTTTCATATAGAGATTAATGTAGCTAATTCTAGGATAACAATTTTTATTTTGTTATATTATTACATATGTAATACAATATTATTTATATTAAGTATCTTTTCTCCCTTGGTAGATTTCTTGTATTTATAAAAATTATTAAATTTTCTTAAATTTCATTCTAAAGAAAAATTGACTTTAAGACTTACAATTTTTCTTCCATTACACAAATTTCTTTAACAATTTAATTGGAAATTTATTTTAAAATTAATATATAGACAAACATTTCTTCTAATCACTTCACTTATAATTATTACTTACCCATCATACGGGTTATAGGGTAAGTCTTGCAATCGTTTTGAAAATCGAAAATTTTTTTTTGACGGACTAGCACGTTTCAGATACTGGAGATTCCGAAAAACATATTTTTAGAAAAAAAATTTTGCCGTCCGTCTGTCTGTCTGTCCGTCTGTCTGTCTGTCTGTAAACGCTCTATCTCCCGAACAAATTGAGATAGAGACTTGAAATTTTGTATGTAGTTAGTATGTAAGAATGGGACGAACCCTATTTAATATCAGCAACCTCGATTATCCGGAACTATTTTTTTCGGACTCTCGAAAAATTCGTTCTGATGAAAGGTATATAAAAATTTTCGAATTTTTTTGTTCTAAGGAATGGACGTAAAAGGCAATAAAATAACACACATTTTGCATAAAAAACGAAGTCGATCGGATTATTAGTTGCCGAGATATTTGTAATCCTGTTTTCCACATTCTTCGATTTTTCATGACCCTGTATTTCATTCAAATTTCAATTCAAAGGTATATTTTAATTGGAAATGAGACGCTTAATCCGACGCAGTAAACTACTAGCTAATATGATTATTATTTTTTGGAGTTATAAGGATGTTTCTTTTAGGCAGTTCGGTACTACTTGAGTAGTTTGACATTTTATGTAATATGTCGAAATTGGTTCATCAGCAATTCATTAATAGAGCATTACTATGTATATAACAATATTTAAATATACGTTTAAATTTTGTTTTTGAATTGAAGTGCATCGAATTAATAGTTTTCACATGTTTTATTTTCATATATTATATTATGCATATCCATGATGGGTAAGTATTACGGTGGCCCCCAACGACTAGTTTTTAAAATCTTCTTTGATTATATGAATATGTTTAATGAGGCAGAAATATTTAAACTTTCTTAATACTTTTATAAAGAAATATTGCATTAAAAAAAAGAAAGAAAGAAAAAAATCATTATCAGTTTATCATTATAAACATTAGAAATGGATTAGCGATTTTTTTTTATTAAATATGGTAAAAAAAATTTTTAGTTTGCTCATTTTTTTTTTTTTTTTTTAGATTTTTTAAAATAAATATATAATAATAATAACAATAACTGTTACCTTTATAAAATTTTATTTTTTTAAATATCATCACCTTTTAAATATTTTTATTTGTAATAACAGATTTTTGTGAGTAAAATTTATTGAAACCTGAGCATATAATTTTTTTAATGAAAAATATTATTTATCAATTAAAGTTATATTTATTATTTAAAGTTTATGTAATGTTATCATTATTTTATTTTATTTTATTTTACTTTCACTTTTCGAATGTCCACGCTCGCATTTTTGCATATTTTAGGTTGAGAATTTTTGGCTTTACCAAATGCACGTTAAAAAACTTTTTAATGTTTTAAAATATTTCTGGACATTTTGTAAATATATTACAAAAAAAAAAAAAAAAAAAAAAAAAAAAAAAAAGAATAATCATATATTAGTATTTTAATCCTCATCACCCCAAACTCTTCACATGACAAAATAAATTTTTTCTTTTTTTTCTAGAGTGAGAATTTATTAGATTTCCATTTACTTTTATAATTTTATTGTTTATATTCTACTCAAATCCATCTTCGCTCCAAAACACAAGTTTAAAAACATTTTAATGTTTTAAAAATTTCCTGCTCATTTTTGTTAATTTACAGTAAAAAACAATAATCCTTCTTATACTCCTCCCCTTCCTCAATTTTTGACATAGTAGAAAATATTTCAAATTTTAAAAAAGGTAAGGCATCTTCCTTTTTTTTTCTTTTGTTTATTATTTTTATAAGTATATAGTTATATTATCATTTTTTTTTTTTTTAATATTAGAATTTTGCAAGAGAAAATAATGATAGTAAAAATAACTAGATCAAAAATTTCAACTATTTCATCTAACTATATTAGTTTAAACGATGCAATTACAAACAGGATATTTATTTGAATTCTTCATGTAATTACATCGATACAAAAATAATGAAAGCAATGCGTAACAGCACCCGGTATTAAAATAATGAAATTGTATAACACATGATCAATAACCTCAAATATAAAATTTGTGCGAAACCGCATATGAAGTGTTGTGCCATACAATTTAGATCTTAGCCGAGTTCAGAAGATAAGGTATAGACTCCCTCCCAGTCTCCTCTTTTCATCCTTCCCCACCTTCTATATTGAGAGTTCTAAATGGACTGATCCGTTACATAGTGCGCTACTCTTCGAAAGAGCCGCTAGTTTTATTGGCGCATTAGAGCAAGCTCTGCTGCAGTGGCGTTAATACGTAAGTACCTAAAAGGGCATTTTCAAACATTGATCAAGAAGCTTCTAACTGAAGAAATATAGAAAATAAGTGAATTAAACTTTTGGCACAGATGTCATATACGCACCACATTTGCACGTGTTTCTTTTCCCCGCCAATTTGGCGAATATTTTGTTTTTGAATATAAGTTACACATTGCATGCAATAACTGTTGTGATTTTTTATTGCAATATAAAAATTAAATAACGTGAAAAAATGAGATTCTAGTATTTTAAAAAAGGAAATAAAAATAAATAAATGTTAGTTTGATATTAATAATTATTGATATAGTATATAATAACAATAATTTAAAGAATTAAAATAAAAAATAACAGTAAATAAACATGAATTTAATTAAAAAGAAAACAATAAATAAACAGTTATAAATAATGAACTTAATAAGTAATGAAACAGTAGATATAATTTTCACAAATCAATCCTAAATCATTTAATCAGTACATTTCACTGAAATCTTTAATTTTTTCCCATTTTATCTTCCTTGTAATAAACTTATTAAATGGATCTTCTCCTTGGCACAGATGTGCAACGCCAAATTGGCGGGGAAAAGAAACACGTGAAAATGTGGTGCGTATATGACATCTGTGCCAAACTTTTTTCTACCTATTGTCTCTACAAAATAATAGAAATAACTTAAAAAAATGTAGTACTTCTAGGTTATCCCGTCGACCAAATATTATCGCCAAACTATAAGATTAAATGCCAATAATGGATGATCGTGAATGTCACATTCAATGACATTAAATGCGATTCACGTGTTTAAAATGTCATTAAGTGATTTTTATTTCGACTTTTTAATAATATTTTTATTAATATTCTACTAATTATTTGTTTTTCCGTTATTTAAAATAAAAATTATGTCAACAGGTATAATTGGCTATTAGTTTGGCGATTTGTATAATTTGGCGAAATTGGTCGACGGGATAACCTAGAAGTACCAAATATATAGGTAACTGATATTCGAAAGCGAATTTTTTGACACTTGGCATCAGAAAAAAATCGCACCAAACCCAGTGGGTATATGATATTTACGCCGGGATTTCATAACACATTTTTCAAAATTTCTTCGCCTGATATGTTCGAAGAAAATCAAAATAAATTTAAGTAAATAAAAGTTTTCAAAAATAATAGTACTTGAAAATAATAGTATTTCATCCTTTGTATGTAATGAAACTAGTAAATCTGCAGAACTAGGACTTCAAACATATTAATTTTTTAAGGCTAAACCGCAGAATTATCAACTACTTGGTGTAAGACTCTTCGGCACTGCAATAAATTCGCCAGTTCTATCAGCCTAAATATTCAAATCCAATGTAAACAAATATAAACAATAATGTTTATTAAGTTTTGAATTCTGTTGTCACTATTTCTGTTACTACTTTGGCAACACAACTTTACTTTGTATTTTTTTGGCTACACTAATATTGTTCTTCTTAAAAATTTGTTCCTGGCTTGTGGCGTTTGTCGCCGTGTTATGTAACTATTTTTCTTTTATTCATTAAAACTAAATTATTTAAACGAATAATTTGACAGGTTATGGCCACCAGTTCACGCTTCCAACCGCGTATTTGTTAAGTAAAGTGAATTTGTTTCGCTATTTTTTCGTTAGAATAACTTGCAATCTTGAGCCAGGTAATAAGCCTAATTATCGAAATGGCCAGAGTTGATGTTTCAGCCATAAATAAGTTTAATGAACAAAATTACTCGCAATGGCGTTTTCAAATAGTGTGTGCTTTAAAAGCAAAATCCGTGTATTCCATTGCTAACGGCACTAAAGAAAAACCTATTACTGATGAATCGCAAATAGAAAAATGGGAAAGAGACGATGCGGTGGCTATGTTCACGATATCTTCGGCCATGGATTTATCGCAAGTCACTCTTATTGAATGTTGCTCCACTTCAAAAGAAATGCTAGAAAAATTAGATTCTATTTTTAAATTGAAATCTGATTTTAACAAGATGTTGCTACTTGATAAATTTCATCAGATTATAAATTTAACTTTTTCAAAAAAATGTATAACCGACTCCAAAGAAAAGCGCTAAAAAGAATTAAATAATTCTATAAAATTCTCTAATGACAAATCGTTATCCAATAACCACACATTGACTGTCATGTACCGGTATAAAACGGTTAAATTTAATATATAGAATTTAATATCCACCAAACATAGATTTTCCAGAGAATATTTTTTACAAGAGATTAATTTACATATTTTTGATTTAATTTTTGAATATATACATATAAAAACTAATGAATTACTTTTTGAAGTTGATGCCAAACAATCATAATCGATAATGATTTCCCCATTTTATTTATGGTACTAGATATAATATATCCACAATTCTTACTATACTTAAGATAGTTTGGCACCAACTTCAAAAAGTAATTAATTACTTTTTATATGTATATATTCAAAAATTAAATCAAAAATATGTAAATTAATCTCTTGTAAAAAATATTCTCTGGAAAATCTATGTTTGGTGGATATTAAATTCTATATATTAAATTTAACCGTTTTATACCGGTACATGACAGTCAATGTGTGGTTATTGGATAACGATTTGTCATTAGAGAATTTTATAGAATTATTTAATTCTTTTTAGCGCTTTTCTTTGGAGTCGGTTATACATTTTTTTGAAAAAGTTAAATTTATTTCCTACTTTTTAGTTATTTATACCGTAATGCATAATTATGTGTACTGACATATGATGGCTCTTTGCAACGCATTACTAATGAACGCACTTTGCTGAGTTCTGATGTATTCGCTTTACTTGTCACTGTTTGATTGTCAACTTTTCAAAAGACACTTACAATATCGGTTAGTATCGTTGTGAATCTTTAGGTTTTCTGGATGTGATAACTTCTTCAGATCTGGCACGACGAAAAGCTACCGCATTCATGAAATCTTAAAGTCAACATCTAATCGTACAGACATCGGAAGTGGTTATCGAAAGGTGACAATGCCTCAAGTAAAGTGTTCTTACACATAAGCGCGCGGCAAAGCGCTTCCATATATGAGTAAACAGCAAGACGACTCCATGTATCAATGAATAGTAAAATGCTTTTCTAGTGTAGTCAAAAGTACTCCCCCTTCAGTCAGAAAAAGCAAAAAGAAAGATTTTAACAAAAATCGCTCTATGATTCAATAGATAAACAACAACAATCTAATTCCTATAAATGCAGTAAAGGCATCGGAAATGAGCGGTAATGATTCGACGAGGAATCCGAAAATCATAACTTGTACTTGGCTGCATCTATAAGAGAGTGACAGCATTCGATGCCCAAATACTTTTTTCACGGACGCTTTTGTCCCAACTAAACTGTTAAAATTTTCATCGTCACTCCACCGCTTTTATGGAAAACGATTATTTCAGCCTATCATGGAGCATATTCTCATGGGTCAAAAGACAAATATTTTATAAAAGCGGGGGTGTGACGATGCAGCAAAAGGGTAATTTTTTTTACAGTGTATGTATGAGATATTCCATAAAAGGGATGGAGTGATGATGCAGCAAAAGTTAAATTTTTAATAATGTATCGCAATGCTAGGCATTTTCTATTATAAAATTTGATGATGATTTCCTGGTAGCATTCGATTGTACGCCGAATGATCCTTTATTTCTACACAGACATAAATGCATAATCCATATTATTTTACAAATTCGTGGACAATACAAGGACAAGATAGCACATGGAAATATTACGACACAAGAAAAGTACAACTGGGAGCTACACATAAAGAGTGTGTGCAGCGGAGCCAGTGGGATTCGAACCCACAATCTCCTATGCTCTCAGGAGATTAGCAGCGTGGTGTCTTAACCACTCGGCCACAAGGACCCCCTAGATGACTCATTTTTGTCCAGAATCTTTTCAATCAATCGTATACTGTGCTCCATGTGTCGTCATATTCACATCGAGGAATCCTACATGAACAAAATCTGAAATCATTCTGGTGTCTAATACGGTAACCAAATCTGAATCTAAAGATAATTTTGTTACACATATCTATGAACTTTATTTTGCATTGATATGTAGAGATAATTTTTTCCTCCGGAGCAAAATATATACTAAAGGATTTTCATCTTTTCAACAACTTAAGGATGTCGATTGGTATCGATGTCTATTTCCGCTTTAGTGGATGCGAGAACTTGTCCATTTAAGCTTTAACATTTCGGAAATTTATCGCATCCAGCAAACTTTAAGGCCACACACTAGGCACAGAAAAAGACCCAGATGATACTGTGAAGTCTATAGGGGCGTTCATTTCAAATATCTCGCTCAAATTTTAAAACTTTTACGTGATTTTTTTTGCATAGGATAGCTGAGGATATTCCACAACCGGCCTAGTTTTTACTTTTTAAATTTTGGTTTCAGATTTAAAAAAAAATATTTTAAATTTCAAAACCGGTTTAAACGGTTCTGAAATTGAAACTATCATTATATAAAACATACATAAGCAAAATCGAAGAAGTAAAAACTAGGCCGGTTGTAGATCATCCTCGGTTATGCTATGCAAAAAAAAAAAAATCATGTAAATATATTAAAATTAACATCAGGGTCTTTTTCTGAGACTAGTGTAGTGCTTTAAGGTCCACATTGAAATCTACAGACTTCGTAATTGGGCATTGAAAAGCTGACAATCTATCCATACATGTTAAAATTATTGTGAAAAAATACCTTTGTTTTTAAAGCTATTTATTTTCTGACTAATGAGAGCGATCTAAAAACATCTATGGAGCGTTTTCATTGGTCAGAAAATAGATAATCTTTAAAAACAGAGGTAATTTTTCAAGATATTTTAAACAGGGTACACTGTTAAAAATTTGACCCTTTTGCTGCATCGTTGTATTCCACCGCTAATATAGAAAACGATTACTTTAGCCTATTATGGAGCATTCTCATGGATCAAAAGTGAGATATTCTATAAAAGCGGGGTAGTGACGATGCAGCAAAAAGGTCAGATTTTTTACAGTTTAAAGTACGCTTACACAATCAGAGCGCGTCAAGTTGCTTCTATCATTCAATGTATAGAAAAGTAATTCTAAATGTTCGTATGTATTAAAATACTCTTTTCAGTCATAAAAACTAAAAAGGAATATATTATCAAAATCACACCATGATTCAACATACGTCTATATGAAAGTAGTAATATTTGAAGTTAAGAATATTCTTTGATAAACGCGGTTTTCCAAATTACAGAAAATTTAAGAATTTTTATTCCAGAACTTGGCGGTAGTCGCCTGAACGAGTTTGTTTTATGGGTGAAAGAAGTTAACTAGCTTAACTTTAATGGTAAGCTTATCAAAATTTTTCGTCATTTATATTTGTCCAAATGTAAATCTAGCAAATAGCAATGTACTTTAATCACTTTGTGAATCCGGCATAACAATCACCCTGATACACAGACACTCTTGCTTTAACGTGTAAGGCTCTTTAGAGATGAATTTTCAGCTTATCGATATCGAATTCTCATGTCTGGATCGATGTGGATCTTTCACTTTGGTGGATACGAGAATTGTTCCAGCTAAGATTTCGTACTTTGGAAAAAAACTAGCATCTCTGCAACAGTGGTTAGGATCCAGAAGGATTATTCGCTGTTAAGCAAAACAAGATTGACCAATCATAAGCCTTCATTTTTGAGAACTTTCCACTGTTCGAAGGAGAGAGTCTGAAATACATGGAGTGAAAATCTGCTATCGACACTGTAAAAAATTTGACCCTTTTGCTGCATCATTACTCCATCGCTTTTATAGAATTTCTTTGTTTTGACCAATGAGAATGCTCCATAACAGAGCGAAGTAATCGTTTCCTATAAAAGCGATGGAGTGACGATGCAGCAAAAAGGTTCAATTTTTTGCAATGCAAGCAGTGCTAAAAATTTGTATCTTTTAAATGTGCAACGATGCTACTGAATTCCAAAGTGTCGATCACAGCGACATCTGCGGCATTTTCGTGATACATTATCTAGACTAGCAATAATTCTTGCATTTTTAGAAAATGTCCTGCAGATGTCGCTTCTATCTTTAAATTTCATTAGCATTGTTGCATATTTAAAGAATAGAACATTTTAGCGCTTTTTTTAAGTGTTACAGAGGGCGTGTTCAGCACAACTTACCGGTTACATACCGACCACTTACCGATTGTAGACAAGTACGAAATGAAAATCAAAGATAAGTGTGACATCAGCGACAATTCAATAGAATAGTTTTCATTGATGCCACAATTTGCTTTCGTACTGCCCTACAATCGGTCGGTAACATTGGTTACTTTTGTAAGTTGCTCTGAACACGCCCTGAGATAGCCGATTTCCACACTATATCCCCTAGATGCTATATTTCCGGTTTCTTGCATAAAGAGAACTTGTCCGGAATCCAGGTAGAATTTATGCTGTTAGCGAAACCAGATTAACAAATCAGAAGCCTGAATTTTAGCAAATTTTTCAATGTTTTAAATAAATTTTCTTGTTAATAAACTTCGTTTCGCAAACAGCACAAAATTTATGTGAATCCTGGCCCTCGTCCAGTTAGGATTTTGCACTTTGAACACTGTAATTTAAGTAAAATTTAGAAAAAATCAAGCCTAGTATCGTTGTTTTAACATACTTAAACATTTTTTAATTTCGCATTTCATAGCTTTGTTAATATTTTCATGATGCATGGATTATGTTTGAAACTTTTAATTTATCACTTTGAAACTTTTACTTTATCGTCAATCCATCGTTTTTATAGAAAATGATTACTTCATTGTATTATGGTGAATTCTCATTGGTCAAAATAGAGATATTCCATAAAAGCGGTGGAGTTACGATGCAGCAAAAACTTCAAAATTTTAACAGTGAAAAGATCGTGTGTCTATGTAAGTGTAACATAAAAACATGCAAAATGAACACTTCTAATTGGTCGATTGCTTCAAAATGAATTTGAAATTTAAAGTTTTTATTTTTTAAAAAAGTTCTAGTTATCAGATTTTTATGAAATTCGAATGGGACCACATGGGTCTCATACGCTTTCAAACAAAAAAAGAATTATCAAAATCGGTTCATATTTGCAAAAGTTATGCGTGAACAACAAATACATACAGGTCGAAATCATAACCTCCTCTTTGAAGTCGGTTAAAAATGGAAAACAACGAAACGGTTGTTCAATACATTTCAAAAATTGAAAATCTTGCACATCAAATCAAGGATTGTGGAGAAAGTGTAAGCGATGCAACTATCATTACGAAAATTTTAGGGACATTACCTCCGAAATACAGAAACTTCAGACAAGCTTGGTTATCTGTTAATGATAGTAAACAAAATTTATCGAATTTAACCGCGAGACTCATCGATGAAGAAACTTCATTATCGCAATCTGAGCAGAGTGAGTCTGCATTTTATGCTTCCAGTCGCTCGAAAATCAAGGAGAAAAAGGCTACATGTTACCCAAGAAGTGAGAATAAATTCAAAACTCAAAACAGAAGCATAGATAAATCGAAAATAACCTGATATTCATGTCGTAAAAAAGGCCATTATGCAAGAGAATGTCGTTCTAAGCCTCGTGAAAAAGGTAATGATTATCCAGAAAGAAATAAGGATTCATCAAGTTACAGTGCATTTAGCAATGAAGTAGGAAAAACTATAGAAAGTGAACAATGGATTCTGGACAGTGGTGCATCTGCTCACATGAGCTATAATTTAAATTATTTCAACAATTTCACTGAATCAAATAATAATGAAGTTATTCGTCTTGCCAACAATCTAGAATTATCCATTAAAGGAAAAGGAAATATAAATCCTGTCAAAAACATGAATGTGAAAGAATGCCAAGTTCGTTAAAGGTTTCGCTAATAAAAGAAGTGAGATGTAACTGCAAACCAAGTTCTTTCGGAGCTCCTTAAATCATAACTCCTGTCATGCATAATATTATTCAATTGCTTAAAATGATTTGTTATGTTACTTGTTATTCAATAGAGCGACTTAGCAAGTTTTCTCTTATTCAATTTTTTTCTATTTAGTTGATCAGAAATTAAAGTTGATCCCTTCCTTAATTTATCAGTACCTTAACTTCAATATACTTATTCGAACACTCGATTGACTAGATCTTTGTTAATCAGATTCTAGATTAAATTGTACTCCGACTTAAAGATTAAAGTTGGTAACTGAAAACTTGCCAAGTCGCTCTATTGAATAACAAGTAACTTAACAAATCATTTTAAGCAATTGAATAATATTATGCATGACAGGAGTTATAATTTAAGGAGCTCCGAAAGAACTTGGTTTGCAGTTACATCTCACTTCTTTTATTAGCGAAACCTTTAACGAACTTGGCATTCTTTCACATTCATGTTTTTGACAGGATATCATTATTTTTTGTCAAATCACTTCTTTTATGAGCGAAACCTTTAACGAACTTGGCATTTTTTCACATTCATGTTTTTGATAGGATATCATTATTTTTTGTCAAATAAGTAGGTATTTGTGTTCTTTTTGAAATAAGTAGGTTAAATTAGTTTTATTTAATATTAATTTCAGCTTTTTCCTGCATTTATTCACTGTTTTTTTCAGTCAAATTAAAAAATTTAACATTAGGACTGCTTATGTTCCTTTAAATTCCACTAATAAGGATGTTTCTTTTACGTGATTGGGTACTACTTGATTATTTCGTCGACCAAAAATGTTTATAGCCAACTTGGCGAAATATCGCTATATTGACGACAAAAATTACGCACCAAAATTCATACTAACATGGCTCTATTTCTGGTATTTTGCCAAATTCCCATAGATTCCCATTGTAATCTGGTAATTTATCCAATAATTTTGTTAGAGCAAGGACTGTCGCCATCATTTTGGCATCTTTTTTTTTTCTTTAAATCGGTTCGCTAACTACCCAAGATTGCTTAAATATTGCTATTTAGAAAGTTTTTAGAACGCTTTTCGCGCATTTTTACCCCTTTTAAATTTTGTATTTGTTAACAAATGTTCTTAGTGATCATTTATATCTTATAATTAATGAACATGCCAAATTTTATGTTTTTAGGCCTTTAACATACAGACATCGCATTTTTAGAACGCTTTTACTTACCCATCATACCTAGTATAGGGTAGGTCTTGCAATCGTTTTGAAAATCGAAAAAATTTTTTTGACGGATTTACACGTTTTAGATAGTGGAGATTCCGAAAAACATATTTTTAGAAACAAAATTTTGCCATCCGTCTGTCTGTCTGTCTGTAAACGCTCTATCTCCCGAACGAATTGAGATAGAGACTTGAAATTTTGTATGTAGTTAGTATGTAAGAATGGGACGAAACCTATTTAATATCAGCAACCTCGATTATCCGGAACTATTTTTTTCGGATTCTCGAAAATTTCGTTCTGATGAAAGGTACATAAAAATTTTCGAATTTTTTTGTTCTAAGGAATGGACATAAAAGGCAATAAAATATCACACATTTTGCATATAGAACGAAGTCGATCGGATTATTAGTTGCTGAGATATTTTTAATCCTGTTTTCCACATTCTTCGATTTTTCATGGCCCTGTATTTGATTCAAATTTCAATTCAGAGGTATATTTTAATTGGACATAAGACGCAGTTAATTTTTAGTTAATAGAGTTATTATTTTTGGAGTTATAAGGATGTTTCTTTTACGCAGTTCGGTACTACTTGAGTGGTTTGGCGTTTTATATAATTTGTCGAAATCGGTAATCATCAGTTCTTTAATAGAGAATTACCATGTATATTAACAATATTTAAATTTTGTTTATGAATTGCAATGCATTGTATAAATAGTTTTCACATGTTTTATTTTCATATACATATCCATGATGGGTAAGTATTACGGTGGCCTCCAACGACTAGTTTTCTATTTTACCCCCTTTGGGTTAGTGGAATCAACATAAGATATAGCCTATATTGGAGCAAGGACTATCACCATCATTTTGATATCATTACTTTTAAGATCGTTTGTTGTTTGCTGAAATTGCTTAAAAATCCCAATTTAGAACATTTTTAGAACGCTTTTCGCACATTTTCGCACATTTTCAGCCCTTTTTAATTCCGTATTTTTTATCAAATGCCCTTAGAGATCATTTATATCTTATAAATAATTAACATGCCAAATCTTATAGTTCTAGGTCCTTCAGTAACACAAAAGTTGCATTTTTAGAATTTTTTTGCTTCTTCACCCTCTTTTGGTTAATTGTATACGCATAAAATATAGCCTATGTTTGAACCGGGGCGAATACCATCATTTTGGTATCATTAATTTTGAAATCGGTTCGGTGGTTTCAGAGATTAGCCCCGATACTTGCCAAAAGTGTCGCCAACTTGGCACTATTTCTGATATTTCGCGAAATAACTCTAAAATGCCAAACTTTATGTTTCCAGTCTAGTCCCTTAATATACAGACATCGCATTTTTAGAATGTTTTTATGCTCTTTTACCTCCTTTGGGTTAGTGTAATCGACATAAGATATATCTTATGTTGGTGCAAAGACTGTCATCATCATTTTGATATCATTACTTTTAAGATCGGTTTGTTGTTTGCTGAGATTGTTTTAAAATTGGTATTTCGAACTTTTTTAGAACGCTCTTCGCGGATTTTCACCCATTTAAATTTGATATTTTTTTAGCAAATGTCATTAGTGATCATTTACATCTTATAAATAATTAACATGCCAAATTTTGTGCTTCTAGGCCATTCAGTAAAACAAAAATCACATTTTTAGAATGTTTTTCGCTTCTGAACCCTCTTTTGGTTAGTGGCACAGACATAAGATATAGTCTATGTTTGAACCGGGGCGAATACCATCATTTTGGTACCATTACTTTTGAAATCGGTTCGGTAGTTTCAGAGATTAACCGTGATACTCGCCAAAAGTGACGCCAACTTGGCACTATTACTGGTATTTTGTGAAATTCTCATAAGCTTCCATTGTAATCCAATAATTTATCCTCTAACCAACCATTAATGTTTAATTAATGGTGATTTCTGATTTTTTCCTATTTATAGATCCAATAACCTACCTTCACACCAAATTTCAACTTCCTAAGTCACGTGGAAGTAGTCAAACATTTCTATGAGTGAGTGAGTGAGTCAGTGGTAAAAACAGTGGTTTTCAGGCGTCAATTTCTCGTCATCGGTAAAAGATTTTTTTTTTTTAATTTTAGATTCGGAAATTAGAAGATGGTCTTACACGACACAAAAAATTGCAAGTGTGTAGGTCAAATAGAATTTAAGTTATTGAGGGGTCAAAAGTGGTTCGAAATGGTTCGGGTAATATAACCCACGGCCGGTGTGTCGCCTTTTACTTTGTGAACTTGGCTGACACACTACCGTGTGTCTAGATGTTCTAAAGTTGATTAATGGAAAATGGCAAAAAGGAGAAATACATAATGTTCTCTATGTTCCTGATCTGAAGAAAAATCTTCTCTCCGAAGGTATACTAGCAAGTAAAGGTATGAAAATAATAAAAATGCAAGATCATGCTGATATCTACAACTGTGAAGATGAATTAAGTGGCACTGCAGTACGTTCTGCAAACAACTTATATCACATGCTCTTTAAGACTTTAAGCTCACCTGAAGCTAACATTTCTCAGAAGACTAGTTTGAAAGTATGGCACGAAAGAACAGGGCATATAAATTTAAAAGCTCTTTATGAACTAAGTAAGAGGGGTTTAATTGAAAATCTAGACATTTCAGAGAAAGAAGAATTTTTCTGCGAAGGATGTCAATATGGTAAACAACACAGATTTTCATTCAATAAAAAAGATTACAAGGCAACTAAACCAGCAGAATTGATATATAGTGACATCTGTGGTCCCATGTCTGTTCAATCTATAGGTGGTGCAAACTATTTCATTCTAATGAAAGATGATTTCAGTGGTTACAGATCAGTTAAATTTCTGAAGCATAAAAGTGATGCTCTAGAAGCTTTCAAGAACTTTGTTCAACTATGTGAAAATAAGTTTGGTCATCAAGTTAAATCACTCCGAGTTGACAATGGTAGAGAATATATCAATCTACATTTTGATGAGTATCTAAATAAGAAAGGTATTCAATTAGAGACAACAGCTCCATATACTCCGCAGCAAAATGGAAGATCCGAAAGAGATATGCGTACAATAGTAGAAAGTGCTCGCTCCATGATCTACTCCAAAGAATTGCCTTTGTACCTGTGGGCTGAAGCTGTAAACACAGCTGTTTACATTTTGAACATAACTCCTACAACACAAGCTCCGGATTCAACACCTTATGAGTTATGGTCTGGAAAATCTTTAACACTTAATCATCTAAGAATTTTTGATTCAGAAGCCTACATGCACGTGCCTGATGTCCTACGAAAGAAATTAGAGCCCAAAAGCAAGAAGATGATATTTGTAGGGTATGACAAGGATTCTACAAATTATCGCCTCTTTGATCCAGTCACTAAAACCATCAAAGTATCGAGAAATGTCATCTTTAATGAAGAAAATTGTAAGTTGAATGTCTCACCGAATTCATCAAAAATCCTGTTTAATATTGAGGAAGATGATATGAATACGGATACTGTTGATAAAATTCCAGATAACTTGTGCAATAATCCTCCAAGTTTGCAAAATAATAATCATTATGGCCTTCGTCCCAGAAACACTTTAAGACCTCCTGCTCGCTATGAATTAAATGTAGCCGACATTGTAACACCACAAACGTATGAAGAAGCAATGAATTCTCTTCAAGCAGATAATTGGAAAGAAGCCATAAATGAAGAACTGAATTCTCTTCAGAAGAATGAGACCTGGGATCTCGTACCCCTTCCAGAGAAAAGTAACGTAATTGGATCCAAGTGGGTATTTAAAATAAAATACCTTCCCAATGGAAAAATTGACAGATATAAAGCTAGACTCTGTGCCAAAGGGTTCTCCCAAGTGGAAGGAGTAGACTTCAACGAAACCTTTTCACCAACCTCAAGATTTGACACTATAAGAGTTTTATTAGCTATAGCCGCTCAAAGAAAATGGAAAATTCTACAAATTGATGTGAAAACTGCTTTTCTCTATGGTGAAATTAAAGAAACAATTTTTATGCAACCTCCTCCAGGTTTAGGTTTTACTAAAGACCTAGTGTGTCGACTTAAAAAGTCTCTTTAGGGATTAAAACAGGCATCCAGATGCTGGAACAAGACTTTTACAGATTTTCTAACTAGTTTTGGCTTCCAGCAATCTAATGCTGATCCTTGTGTTTTCAATGGCATTTTTCAAGGTAAGAAAGTAATTCTAATTTTGTATGTAGATGATGCTTTATTATTCTGTGAAGAAAAGAAGATATTAATTGAAATTGTAGAAGATTTTAAAAAGAAGTTTGAAGCAACTACCTGCAAAACCGGATGTTTTGTTGGAATTGAAATAAACTACAGAGAAAACGGCACAATTTTCCTGCATTCAGAAAATTATATAAAGAGAATTTTGAAGCGATTTTATTTAGACGATGCAAGCCCGAACACTATACCTGCAGATCCTGGAACAATCCTATCATCAGAATCTAAGCCGTTACCAGAAGGAAAAACCATTCCTTACAGAGAAGCTATTGGATCTTTAATGTTTCTTGCCACTACTACTCGTCCAGACATAGCTTTTTCTGTTAATCTTGTCAGCCGATTTAAAAATAGTCCAGGCCAAATCCACTGGAATGCAGTGAAACGTATTTTCAGATACCTGAAAGGTACTGCAGCTTATGGCATTGAATATTCTCCAGTATATAGTCTTGATTGTCACCTTGTTGGTTTTTCTGATTCTGACTTTGCCAATGATGTTGACACAAGAAAATCCACTTCTGGTTATGTGTTCATGATTGGCAATGGTCCTGTTACTTGGTCTAGCCAGAAGCAGACAACAGTTTCTACATCTACTACCGAAGCTGAATATATTGCAGCTTCAACAGCTGTGAAGGAAATACTGTGGTTACGACAACTTCTACAAGATGTGAGTGAAAATGAAATTTGTAAAGAAGGTGTTACTCTCTTCATTGATAATCAAAGTGCTCTTAAGCTGATCAAAAACCCTGTATTTCACAAACGTACAAAACATATAGATGTGCGCTATCATTTTATTCGTGAAAAATGTGCTGATGGATCAGTCATTGTAAAATATGTAAAATCTGAAGAGCAATTAGCTGACATTTTTACAAAAGCTCTTCCCAAGGTAAGATTTGAAAAATTAAGAGAACTGCTCAACATAAAAGAAATAAACTGTGTGTATGACTCTGGTTAAACTTTTCACATTCAGGACATAATTTCTTTGAAAGTGATACTTTAGAATTTAACAGCTAATTTTTTTTTTTTTTGTTTATTTAGGTCATTCATTATTTATTCATAGTAATTTCATGTAATGTAGTTATACCAAGTATTTATCTTGTAAATTTTAGTGACAACATAATTGGAGGGAGTATTAAGTTTTGAATTCTGTTGTCACTATTTCTGTTACTACTTTGGCAACACAACTTTACTTTGTATTTTTTGGCTACACTAATATTGTTCTTCTTAAAAATTTGTTCCTGGCTTGTGGCGTTTGTCGCCGTGTTATGTAACTATTTTTCTTTTATTCATTAAAACTAAATTATTTAAACGAATAATTTGACAATGTTTACAAATATATTTTTCCCCATTTTGGAGATTTTTTTTGTGCCTAAATTTGTAATTTTACAAATAATTAATCATTGGATAAAATCAATTTTGAATCAATGGTACTACTTGGTTATCCCGTCGACCAAATACTATCGCCAAAAATAGATGATCGTGAATGTCGCATTCAATGACATTAAATATTTACGTATTTAAGGATGTCTTCAAATGATTTTATTTCCACTTTTTATTAGTATTTTCATTAATATTTTGCTCATTTATTTGTTCTTTTGTTATTAAAAAAAAATGCCACTATGTATAATTTGGCTATCAGTTTGGCAACTTATATAATTTGGCAAAATTGGTTGACGGGATAACCAAGTAGTACCGTTGCTGTATTAAATTCATTATTCCGATGATTTTAATATGATAAAACACTACACGATTTAATTTTTGAAATATCGCTAGAGTTTCTGTTAAAAAATAGTTGTTTTTTTAAACTTTAAGTTAATATTTTTATAAAGCTCTTTTTATTCACTGTCTCTATAAATTAATAGAATTTAAGCACATTTGGAATATTCATAATGGGTCACCTTTTGGCATAGATGTCTAATACTTACCATGTTGGCGCAATTTTTTTCTCACGCCCATTTGGCGAAAATTTTGTTTTCAAATACCAATCACATATATATTTTTAAATTATTTTCTAATATTTAAAAATGGAAACAGTGATAAATAAAAAATAAGTTTATTAATAACTATAGAACAAAACGATGTACATCATTTAAAAAAAAGTAATATAAAATAAACAATTTATTAGTAAATAAACAACGACAGCCCATGTTAGCATGTGAGGCATATAATTTCCATTTTGTTCCAATCGCGCCAACGTGTTTCATATATGACATCTATACACAACTTTTCTACGCTGAACCCTGTCCAGAGCTCCGATAGCGATTTGAAGTTCTGTCGAAGTTAAATTTCAATTTTCGGCAGACTTTCAATTCAAACATTAATTAATTTATCAAGACACTTCTAAATGAAGAAATACAGAAGATAAATAAATGTGACGTAATACACAAAATAAAAAAATAAATACGTTTTATTGATTACTATGTCTTGAGGTATTGTTGGAGGATAATATTATATTGTCTTGAGGTGAAATTCTAGAACTATACTTCTACGCAATGTATCAATACTGATTGTTAAGTATAAATATCAGTTACATGCAGAAGAGACTTTTCTGATTCATAAGAAATTAGTTCGCCGAAGAAAAAAGTGATATCTATTTTTTTCGTGATTCCATCGTAAAAAGCGAAATTCATTTTAAGACTTAAAAAGCGCACATTTATGACGTCATATTGGAAATGAAACAGAGATTTTGAAATATTTGGTATCGGGACAGGAAGCATGTACAGAGTACTACAGTTCTATATGTAAAAAAAATAATAATAATAACAATTTGGAAATAAGGCAAATGATTTGGAAATGGATCAATGAAAATTTATGAAAAACCCAATGGAGAAATGAAAATCTACGCAGATACGGCGGAGATAGATAAATAGAGTTTTTAATTTGGGGTGGTTTTGGAGTCTGGGTATCATGATCGGTATAGATCTGGAAAAATAAATCAGAAATTTCTACGTAGGGGTGAACGTAGTCGTTAGTATTTCATCAAATGAAATTTTGTTCAAAAAACTAATTTAATTTTGAGGCCCTTTCATAGTTTTGCAGAATTGCTAAATTGTAACTAAAGTAAGTGCTTCAACACTCGCTCATCTTACTTGCACATACGAAGCCAACAAGATGTTCAATCTTGAACTAGTTATACTCTCAAATTTTTCATCACCATATTCTTTTTTGGAAAAAAATGTAGCTATTACAACAATTTAATAAGAAACATGGTACTTATACAATGTGAATTTGCACTAGTTAATTTTTCTGCGTCAGAGAAAGAGAGAGAGAAATATGAGCCCCTCAAACGTTCTCTTGAGCGCACCACGCCCCTCATAGTTCACTTCTATCTATGGCCCTGGGTAAATTACATCAGTAATTGTGATACAATACCGCATAAAGGAAGTCCTGATGATGGTACCCTCAGTTAATTTTGAAATGAGTTCATCTGAATACAGTAGTTATTAAAAAACTTCAGATATTAAACAAAAAACATAATTTGCGGAACAAATTAAAAAAACAAAATTTATTTCCTGTACCATTTAAGCCCAAGAAGGGACAGATATTAAGATATTTGATTTAGTTATTTCTACATTTAGTATTAAATTTTTGTATCAAATAATTTAAATTATGTGAACATTAAAAAAATAAAAATGAAATTCAAACAATATGGTACTTAAAACCCCAAAATCTTAGATACAGTTCAGACGAAATCGAAATAAATCTGAGACTTTTTTCCAAACTTAACTTGCAAAAATTTGTTTTGCAGATTTTGTATAATGTTTACGGTAGGTATAATTAAAAAGAATAGACACATCTAAAAAGCAAATGTTCAGAAAAAGTCTAAGATTTATTTCGATTTCGTTTGAACGGGATGTAAGATTTTGGGGTTTTAAGTATCATATTGTTTGAATTTCATTTTTATTTTTTTAATGTTCACATAATTTAAATTATTAGATACAAAAATTTAATACTAAATGTAGAAATAACTAAATCAAATATCTTAATATCTATCCCTTCTTGGGCTTAAATGGTACAGGAAATAAATTTTGTTTTTTAAATTTGTTCCGCAAATTATGTTTTTGTTTAATTTGTTGTTTTGTTCTACAGTTACTTTTTATTTGTTGTTAATTGCTGTTTAAAATGATAGAAAATAATAAAATATACATAAATTTCTTTGGTATTCTAAAACGAGGATTTTGCCACATTGTAGTTGCAAGATAATCGTGCTAAACCTATTGCGTATATGATGTCTGTGTAGGAATTTTTTGTGAAATATGAAAAGTGTAAATTGGATACTACTTGATTATCACGTCAATAAATTTCGCTAAATCGTCCGCCAAATTATACAAATTTACATAATTTTATCTTAAATAACTAAAGAGAAAATGCTTAAATACGAAAGAGCAAATAATTTTGTTTTCATTTTTCAGGAGGAAATTTTGCAATAATAAAGTAATTGTTGTAGTGAGAATTTTAATGTTTTTTTTTTTTTTTTTTTTTTTTTTTTTTTTTTTTTATCGTTGGCAACTTGCTGTAACGAAAAATGTTTATTTTTTTTCCTGCTATTGTTTTGTAAGAGCTGGTTTTGTGAAAGCCATGTTAAGATGGTATTCAAATTTTTGAACCCTTCCCAATTACTTTCCCCTTGGACCGATTTTGCTCATTTGCAATTCCCACTGAGATATTAACCATCTCAATGTACTTCACGAGTTTGAAGATGATTCTTGCATAATTGTGCCTTTTATCGCGCGGACAAAATTTAATATATATATAAACTTTTTAGATGGGAGTAGCTTTGGGTTCCTAGCTTCACATAATGAAAAGTTGTGAAGAAATTTTTCAGAAGTTGTACCATGGTAACGACTGTAATAATTAATATTTCTTCAGATAAGGGAAAATTTTAAATCCTGTTGCCATAATGGTCTCATTTCGCTTCCAAATGTGCACTGTTAGTAATAAACTAAAATAGTTACTTCTAAATAGCTGGTTTTTGCCCAACGTTTAAGATAATTTAATATCACAATGGTATCTAAATCGTTTTCAGCAATGAGCAAGGTGCTGCTAGAGGTCCAAATTATTTGAAATACAAATTTAAATTCACCAGTTCGTTTCATCCACGGTTGATTTTGAAATATTGACCAGCGCAGCGGGCATAGCCTGCTAGTATATGGATAAATCCTACAAATATCCAGCAGTCAAAGCTCAGTTCTAAATAAAATTTTGAAATTGGTAAGTTTTCTTTAAATATTTCTAAATAAGACATCATAATAAAATAAAAAAATTCTTATCAAAGCTATGCATATGTGTATCTTCCTGTTATATATTCTTTAATCATGTACTTAATTTATATTAATTAATACATTCTTTAAAGTATCCAAGTAAAGATAATTAAAGGCATGTCTTAAGATAAATACACGGAAATTTTCTGTCATAGAAATAAATGCAACTTCTTGTTTTAAAAATGAAAATACATGTGCAAAATTACAATAATGGCAATTACTTACTAGAAATGATAACGTTGAAAATTTTATTTAATACAGTAGACTTCCTCAAATTTGCACAGCTTGGGACCAGAGATTGTGCGGATTTTAGCAATTGCAGATTTCTGGTCAACTATTCTGGAAACTATAATGAATGATTACAGTATAATGAAATATTATGATAAGTAATAAAGTAAAATAATAAAAATTCACATAATTTTCAAATGATTTAAATATTAAAAACAAAGGCCAAATTAATAATCAGTTGTGTATGATTATATTCATTATAAAAATTAAATGTATTTTTCCTAAATTATTCGATGAATCTTGCCTCATAAAGGTACATTACTAATTCACACCAAAATCATAAACCAAAGAAATATTATTTCAGGTTTATCCAGGCTTAATAATAAAAAAAGCTTGATTAATATATAAATTATAAGGTGCCCTGGGGTAATAACGCCACGTTAGGTTCTGCCAATTTTCACGGCTTAGTTTTAGATTGTATTTTTCAAACAAATATAGGATCTGATACAGCAACTCATTGACTAACTATATAAAATAAAATAATTTAACAGATATGTATTCATAAAATGTAATGGCGTTTTTTCTTGACCAATGCTATTTGGCGTTAATACCCACCTATATGGGTAATAACGCCATGCAAACAAAACTATAAAATAAGATGGAATAATGGCATGTAGATTGCCCAATTCTAAAAATACAAACTCTACAGCTCTAGAAATTGGCAAATTGCAATCTAAGCTATTGAAAATGTACAATTTTTTTGTGACTCTGAAAGAAAAAGAAGGCAGTGGTGGTGGCAGGGGGGGGGGGAGGCAAAAGAATATCAGATTCTAACAAGGAAGGTCTCCATACGGGCATACTTAGAAAAATCTGAAAAAATTACAGAATGTTCTTCTTATATACTTATATATGTTTATAAAAAAATTTCGGCGGAACCTCCTTATAACGTCCGTAAAAAAATAATAAAAATTTCGTTTATTTGGCGATTTATCTCCGGTTGGCGAAAAAACGAAATTTTGAAAAATACGCTTTTACGCTTCGAATACTTTTTAAAGAAAAAATTTTCTATGTTCAATTTATTTAAATAAGTTTAGTTTAAGTAATTTTAGTTTTGCATTTTTACTTTACTTTAAGTGTAATTTTGTCATATACGTTTATATGTACTGATAACAAAATGAAATTAATATATTTTATCATTTAAAACACAATTTAAATTGATTAAAATTGTTCCAAATTGAAAAATACACTGTTAAAAATCTGCTGTATTTTGTTGCAACGTACTCCCTTGTTTGTATAGAAAACGGTTACTTGGCCGTAAAATGGAGCTTTCTCATTGGTTTGAATAGAGATATTATATACAAGTGGTGGAGTGCGTTGCAACAAAATGCAGCAGATTTTTAACAGTGTATGACACGGTCAATTCACCGTGCTACGGAGCATTCTCATTGCTCAGAAGAGAGATATTCTATAAAAGTAGTGGAGTGACGTTGCTGTAAATGCTGCAGATTTTTAACAGTGAAGTCAATTAAAATCAATTTTCAGATTCGTTAAAATCGTCTGCTTTTGGCGAGGAAATGCACTGCTCGCCAAATCCCGCGTCGCTTTCAGCTTTTCACGCCAATTATTCCAAGCTATTTTATTTTTTTACATATCTAATAATGTAATTCCGCCGCTAATTTTCACTGATCCTTTATTACCTACATGAGTAGTTTAATTCATATTTTTTTCAAAAAATTCTGACTATGCCCCCAATGGAGACCTTCCTTGTAAGCTACGTTTTGCTTAAAAATGACCATTTAAATAGAATTATTAGAAACATTGCACGGATTATTTGAATCAGTATTTATATTCCCATGTATGCATTCTATGCGATAGAAAATATTGATTTTTTTGTGAAAGTGAAAGAAAAAGGAGTGAGGGGGAGATTCAACAGAATATAACACCCTGTGTCACTCTTTTCTTAAAAAGTCCCGATTAACTATGATTATAATAAACATTGCATGGTTTTAACCATTCATAATGTAATATTTTAATCAGGGGCGTGCCGACCTAGTGTGCAAAGTGTGCGGCGCACACAGGCGCCGAAGTAGTAAAGGCGCCAAAAAATTCAATTAAGGAAAAAACACTTTTAAAAGAAAAAATTCTAATTGATTTATGCTGAAATATCTTTATTTTTCTTGACGTTTCAATTATATTTTGCAGATTTACGTGAAAAAATTTTCTTATAAATAATCAATTCTTTTATTTGTTTATTTATTTAATTTTGTTTTATTTCTAAGTCTCCTAATGAGCGGTTTAGAGGTCTGTCCAATATTTCCGCAAACTGGTGCGCACTGCATGCGCTTGCAAACAATGAAGGACGCCATAATTCTCATAACTGAAAACATGCAACGATGCAACTATGTTATCTCAAAGTACTGGTGGTGAAGTGTACTATTGTTTTATTTCCATTGGCGTTAAACTCCACCTGTTTTTTAATTTTTAAATGCCAATCATACCCTTATTGCCAGGGTTGGCAAAAACCCGGGTTTTCGTACAAGAACCCAACCCACCCGGGTTTTTCTGGGTATTTGGGGTTTTTTCTGGATATTTGTGGGCTTTTCTGGGTTTTTGTGGGTTTTAGTTATTCTTCCGTATATTTTGTATAGTCAATAATATATGTGTGTACACATTTAAATATATGCTTATTAAGTTGTATTTTTTAATTACATCTGATCTATTTATTACAAATTAATATTATTTATAATATCAGTTAATAAATTTATTCTATTCTGATATTAGTATTAATGCTAATATCAATAGAAAACTTAAAACTAACATCAGAATAAGTTTGATAAGTGACATAAAATAATTTTCATACTATTAATAATTTATGTTAATTATTATTAATACTAATAATAATAGTACTATTATAATTATTGCATATATTATTGCATTATAATTATCGCATTGATCGTAATGTAACGGAATACTTTTGATTGTCCCTGTAATTGATCTATGCATTCGATTTTCATAACATTTGAAATGACTCGACAAAATTATGTAATAAATATACGTTTTAAATTTTAAACGATTAAAATGCATTTGAAACTTTTTTCCCCATTGACCGTAATGTAACGGAATAGTTTTGATTGTCCCTGTAATTGATCTATGCATCCGATTTTCATAACATTTTAAATGACTCGACAAAATTATGTAATAAATATACGTTTTAAATTTCAAACGATTAAAATGCATTTGAAACTTTATTCCCCATTGACCGTAATGTAACGGAATCCTTTTGATTGTCCCTGTAATTGATCTATCCATCCGATATTCATAAAATTTGAAATGACTCGACAAAATTATGTAATAATTATGTATTTTAAATTTCAAACGATTCGGTTGAGTCGTTTTTGCGTTGTTATATGCGGACAGACAGACAGACGGACAGACAGACGGACGGACTGAGCGACAACAATAGGTGCTACGTATTTACATAATTACGAACGCACCTAAAAAGCAGCTAACAATTATATTCTCTGCTCTTGATGAGCTGCAAAAAGATTCAACCACATTGTCATGTTCTGTTAAGATTTGGAGAAATTTGACGGAATCCGAAGAAATTGAATAACACAAGGGAATTATGCTGAATTGCTACAAACAAATCATAGGACCGGGCTTTTTTTTGGGGGGGGGGGGGCTAATATAATGGATGCAAAGTTTAGATGGGAAAGGTTTAATTTAACAAAACAGGAAGAAACGGATGAATGGATAATGCAATATTATTCAGAGTGGTTACCTGTGATATTGGCATTTAAAATTAAAGACATAGACTATTTTTCAAAATCACTTTTCTCAGAAAGTATTATGTTACAATTCTCAGCTTTGAAATGGTGAAAAATTCTTAAAGGAAAAATACAGAAAAAGAAAAACAGGTTAGATTCTGATTTTTGTAGTTTTTTCCAATGCTTTCAATCTGTTTTATCTAGCTCTGCTTCCATCAAGAGGATTTTTTCTATATTTGGATTCATATAGTTTGAATTACAGAACAGACTAAACTTCAAGCAGTATGAAAAATTGAAAATTAGTAAAAAAATTATAAATATTACCATAAAAATTAAAATGAATGTGATTTTGATTGGTAAACATTAAAAAAGATCAATTATAATTATTTTGTATTACATTGCATAACTTATTTGAAATATATTTTTGTAAAATAAATAAATAAATTGAAAAATAAATATTCAGAAATGAACTATCACCTGATTATCACAAATATGACTGTCCTTTTTTTAAATGTGATTTGGTAAAAGAAACAACCTTGGTTTTGGGCTTAAAAGGAAAATTTGTATTATACTATTTGGGGGATTTGCAGATTCAGAAATGATTTTTAGCAAAAACCCACTTTTAACAAAAACCCAGGTGGGTTTTTGTTGGTGAACCCACCCAGAAAAACCCGGGTGGGTTTTTCTGGGTTGGGCCCACTTTGCCAACCCTGCTTATTGCAGAACTTCCTTCTTAAGATCTGCACAGGCCGAATTTTCCATGTCCGGGCCCGGCCCGTTCGAAAAGAAAAAAATGATTGGCCCGGCCCGTTATAAGAGTTAAAATTTCGTCCCAAACTCGGTCCGTAGATTTTTTTTTTTTTTTAGTCCAGAATTTCTACAAAACATGGATAAACTACTACAAAACATTTTTTCATGTCTATAAT
Organism: Maratus speculifer; assembly: GCA_964019185.1. Taxonomy (NCBI): domain Eukaryota; kingdom Metazoa; phylum Arthropoda; class Arachnida; order Araneae; family Salticidae; genus Maratus; species Maratus speculifer. The sequence continues at coordinate 150,455,030 of OZ025301.1, read as the reverse complement.
TTTCATTTTTATAAAAGTGCTCGATATAGGTTTTTAATGAACCTCTATTTGTTGTATGAAAGTATTTCAATTATTATCATTAGTATTATTAATCCATATTCCATGTAATTAAGACATAAAAATTAAATACAGTAAAATCTTCTAAGATGGAAAGAAAAAAATGTGTTATAGACAAGTTTCCTTCTTAGCAGGTATAAAGATATATATATATAGATATATATATATATATATATATATATATATATATATATATATATATATATATATATATATATATTTACTTGCGTATTATTGTATTCATTTTACATGGATGAATACATTTTCGGTTTAAAACAGGATTTCATTTCAGACAGGTTTTTTTTTCATATGTTTTACTATATTTTAATAAGCCTAATATTATACTATTCTTTTAAAAGAATAATGAAAAAATTATAAGAAATTAAGAAAAGGTATTAATGTTTGATTGTATAATAATGGAGATTTAAAAATATATGCATTTTTGAAAAAAAATCTTGAGCCATGCCAAACTTTAATGGACGGACCTAGTTTGGACGGACTTTTTTTGAACGGACCGAGTCACGCAGAGACAATGATTTTCATACGGGCTAGCTGAAAACCAGAATTGAAAATTTTGGCCCGCGATGACCAGGAAGAATAAAGTCAGTCGCGGCTCGGTACGAAAAAAATAAGTTACATCTGGTCCGGCTAAGCCGCCTGGAGACCTCTGACCTCTGACGACTTTGGTCTGGCGCGATTCTTCAAGAAAAAAGTAACGTCCAACCCAGTGCGAGCAGCGACTACTGAGTAGACGTCTTCGGAAGCTTCTATCAGACGTGCAGCGCACAGTCCGGTTTATTTCGATTTTATATTTTTAAATGAAAAACTTACATATGAACCTAACATTGACATTGCTAGCAGCAAAATCTACAATATGATTTTACATTAAAAAAAAAAAAATCTATCCAACTAAAATTGAATTGCAGGCGTCTCTGAGAGCGTACACCCTAAATGCTACACGTGCTCCGATTTTTTTCTCAAACGAACTGCGAATTCGTATTTAATTTCTGGTATTTAGGTAGATAAACTTTCAATTTAAAGAAAAAATCCTGATAATACATAAATCATAAAACGCGCACCATTCCCTCATTTTTTTAAAACCGAGATAATATCCAAAACACAATTTCTTTAACATAAAAGGCAAATATTATCACAAATATATCTTCAAAGACACAGAGAAAAAAAAATCTCTCAGTATCCTTGAAATGTCTTCAAGGTTTTTTAATTTTAGACTATTTAGTAAATATATTTTTTTATTATTTATTTATTTATTTATTTTTATTTATTTATTTATTTATTTATTAGAGACATCGTTAGAACCGGAAATATATAGTGATTTCATTTTAGTTTTATATGTATGTATGTGTGTGTGTTTCTACTCGAGAAGTGGATTCAAAAACTTTAACATGTATTAAAAAAATCAGAAAATACAAATAGCACTTTACAAACTTATTTACTTATTTATTTATTTTTGAAGTGGTAAATGCTAATTTTAAATTTTCTAAAGCACGGCAAAAAAAAAAAAAAAAAAAAAAAAAAAAAATCCCAAATAGTTTTTTTTTTCATTAATTTTTTTAACATAACAAAAAAAGGCGTTTATTGTTCAAAAAGCATCTGAGATTTTAATAAAAATAACGGTATCCAATCCTCTTTAAAATTTCGTGAAAAAAAAATGCATATTTAGTAGTGGAAATATGAGCCAAAATTGCCCCGCAACAGCCCACGTTTTAGCGTTTTTATCGAAAATTTCTCAGATTTTTTTTTTTTTTTTTTTAAATACTTCTACTCTTCGAAATTTTCATAAGTGATGTAAATGCGGTCTGCCGAGATACTCTAAAAAGATTGCCTTGATATTTTGACGTTTAGTTATTTTTAGCGTAGAAAAAAGATCGTCTCCGGGAGCTGTGGGTGACCCGCAGTTGCAAATTTTTTGAAAGGGTTAAAATTCGTATTTTTTAAAAACGATTGCATAGTTGAAGAAATTGTCTCAGTTTTAAAATCATTTTCACTGTAGTGTCTCTGAAATCAAATTCTGAAGGAGCGGGGCTGAACGGAAAAATTCATTCACGGAAATGAATCTTTTTGGAAAAAAAAATTCGAAGGGTCAATAACGATATATTTTCAAAGTGACTGCTCCGTTTAAGACGGAAAAACACGGATTTTAAGAATATATCGTCTGTTTTGCCATTTTTTATTTTGTTCAGCCGATGGGTTAAGTTCTTCCTCCTCTCCAAAAAATAAAATAAATCAGTACTTCGTCACCTAAGAATAATAAGGTTCTAAGAACAATATAAAAAACACGACTTTTTGACATATCTTCATGGCTGTTTTCGACAATTTCTGATAAAACTAAATTATTCTCTATTGCAAATGAAAGTAAAACTGTTATAACGTCATTTGAATGCAGGGATGTCTAAAGATATAAATAGAACCTTATTATGTGAAAACGTAATTTTTAGAAAAAGAAGGGGGGTTAGAACCTTATTATTCTCAGGTGATGATTTGGTTCCACTCTTCAACGCTCTGCGGACAGCAAGGATTGAGTATGAAGCCGATGTTTGCAAAAACGATCGATTTTTGATGAGTTTTTGATTAATAGCTAGAATATTAAAATAAAATAAAATAAAATCTAAATCGATGGGTTGGGACTTATCTTGACTATCCTTATAGAAATTTTCAGACTTTTAGGTGTGGTAGATTTTGCAGACTGTCGCACACACGCACACATAAATAGACAAACAACTAGTACCTTTTAATAGTATAGATGTAGTCTATTGCTATTGCATTTGTATTATTTCATCCGGGTTAGTGAAATTTCTCATTTAAAAGGGTCCGGTAGCCAATTTAAAACAATTTTTATTTATTGAATTAAAATTTAGATTTTTTTTTGTGATGTTTAACTATATTATTTTTAAGATAATCTCATGATAAAACTTTTTTTTAATTAAAAATTTAAAAAAAAAGTGGAAGTAATTTAAAATCGTTATAACTCAAAATATTATTTGTAGATTTTTTTTTATTTAAATGAACAAAAGTATCTAAATTTTAATTTTGATAAGGCATTTTTAAAAATATTAATAAAAAATTAAAAAAAATTAAATAAAATATTTGAAAAAAAGATGTAACTTTTATTTAAAAAAATAATATTTCCAAAAATAAATAATTTTTTTTTAATTTGCTGAATCAAAATTAAAGTAAAACTGTCAAAAAAGACATGTTCCAAGTTTGAAGCATTTAGCTTTAACGTTTCTTGAGTTATAACAATTTAAATAGGAGACATGGTTAAAAAAACTCATCATGAAGAAAAACGCATTTTCACAAGATGACAGGATGCCATTTCCATGACAATGATTGCTTAAAAGCTACATTTTGAAAAGAAACCAAAACTAAAAAAAAATAACTTCTCTTCTAATTAAAATACGAACATGATTTAAACGTCATTTAAAACATAAAAAACAGAGAAATTTTTAATAAAATAAAAATTTCTTTTAGAAAATTTGAAGATTTTAATGTTTTGGATCCCCTTAATGCAGGATTCTGATACAGCCAGATTCTATTTTTTCAGGCTTTGCTGTGTTTTGAATTTTTATTTATATAGCTACCAAACTTCGTCTTTTCACAAATAAATTAAACATATTTGGAACCAGAAATTTTATTTAATAAAGGAAAAAAAATAAAAACCCTAAAAAAAATAATAATAAGACACATCTTATTAAATGAATTTTCTACTTGTTTATTTATTTTTTTAACCTTTGAAAAAATCCGGAAGGTTTGCAACTACGCATTTGTAGAAACTCATTGATTTTTTTTAATTTTTTTTCGGGAATTGGTGTGAAATAGGAATGTAGGCCGCCAACTGAAATTCTGCACACAGGCGCCGAATACTGCTGGCGCGCCCCTGATTTTAATCATGTGAAGTTTTATAATAACTAGAGTTATATGTAATAAATATTTTTGTTAAACCTTAACTGCTGTTAGCGTCTCACATACCGCTGTGTTGTTCAAGTTTCAGAGTTTAACTTGCAATTTTTAGTTTAACTATAGATACCGGGAAAATTTTGTTTCATTTGGATTCCTATTACAGAGCTGCCAACTTCTACGCCTATTTAAATCTTATAAACATGTTTCGAACCACAAAAATATTTTAGTAAAATGTATACCAAATATATTCAATGTTATGTATTACTGAACATATTCTTAATTATTTACTAAACTTTCTGTTTCTAAAGTGTTTATTTGACTGTAAATAGGCGTAGTAGTTGGCAGCCATGCTATTACTATCTCTAGAAACTTTTGAATAGCCGAATTTTATTTATAATAGTCCTGTATATAAGGTTCGATACAAAAATAATATTCTAAAAGTTAATTTAACATTTTATTCATCGTTAGATGAAGCGGTCTGACAGGCTGCTCACAGTAAGTTATGCGACAATTTTTGTCACAGCAGTTAAAGGTTAATACTATTATAGTAATCTAGTAAATAGTTTTTAACCCATAACTCCACACTAATGCGGATTCTTCAAACCTACAGTTAAATTGTCGACGCTGTTTATTAAAGAGCATGCTTTAATAAATTTTTAATAAATTGAATAAAATTTTTGATTAAAAAATATTATCCCAAAGAGATCTCTTATTCAATTTTATCCATAATTCATATGGTTATATATCATTATCTCTATATTAGCAACAAAATTAACCTTTAACTGCTGTTAGCAATCTGACTGAACACTGTACCCCTCCCCCCCCCCCAAAAAAAATAATAGCGTCTAACTTGTATTTTCCAGTTTAACTATAGTTACAACTGAAATTCTCTTTCGTTTGGAGTTCTCGTAATATTGTTAGAAATATTTGAATAGATTAAATTTAATTAAAATTAATTCTGTACAAAAAGTTTAGCGCAGGAACAGTATTCTATGATTTTTAATCATGGATCGCATTTTAACCTTTAACTAATGTTACTGGTCTCGTAGACCACTATTTTTCTTTTAATTTTTTAGTTTAACTTGTAATTTTCAGTTTAACTGCAAACACTACCGAAATTTTGTTTCATTTGGAATTTTGGTACTATCATCAGAGACTAAATAGGTGAATATTAAGTATAATACTCTTGTATAAAAAGTTTAGTTCAAAAACACAATCCTATGAGTTATTCCCGCCTTTTATTCATCTTTCAATTTTGTGGTCTCACAAACCGCGTCACATTCATACGCTACAATTTCTGTCACATCAGTTAAAGGTTAAATTTATAAAGTTTTGAAAACCCGAACGCTGAGAAAGCACACAGTTAAAATTTCGAATTCAATTGAACAATCCAGTGAAAATTTAATAGATATAAACCCCCTTCGGATATAGTCCGGCCATTGTTGGGAATCAACCGGAATAATAACGCCAATCCCTGGCGTTATTACCCCGGGATACTTATTGCGCAGTAAATCCTAAACTACAAATTATCTCGAGAAGATATCCAAAATCTTCTACAACAATTTGAAAGTACATGAAATACACTGCAAATTTATGTAATAAACAAAGTATTTCTGGATAAAAAATATAGTCTTCAGATCAAAAACCTTATCTCGCAAATTTTAGATCAAGTGTTAATTTCAGTTGCTTGTAAAAACAATAAGACCTAAAAATAAAACAAATTAACTTGAAGCTGTTTTTTGCGATTTATATGACTCAAAACTCTTCTACGCAGAGCACATGGGTGTCATTTACCTGATTATTTCATAATTATGCAAAATATAAGCACTTGATGTTATTACCCCGCCTGGCGTTATTACCCCAGGGTACCTTATTTAGTAAGAAGATTATTATCAGTGATATCAGTAATATCTTCAATTTTTCCATAAATAAATTTATTCTTCCTTCATGAAAAAATATGAATTCAGTAATATTAGCAAAAATTATAAATTAAAATATGTATGGAATTTATATAAAACTAAAAAGGTCAAATTTTGTCTCTATATTTGAACTATATGTTTCATTGTTTACACCTGTAAATTATGTATAGATTTGAGAGAGTCTACTGTATTTGAATCTTTTTTATTATTATTGATTTTGCTGCAATTTTAATGCAACAAATGATAATCATCAGAAATATTTAACTATTTTTAGTTCAACTGTACATTTATTTATTAAATAAGAAAGCAAATTAAACTTTGCAGAGAAAATATAAACAATTTTTTGTAGTAAATTAAGTTGAAAATAATTTTTATAAGTAAGTAAATATCCATCTGCTCTATAGTTTTCATTAATAAATATATATTAATAAATATATATTGAGAAATTTATTTTTTATTTACTTGTAATATATCGAGAATCTGAAACTTAAAATAAAATGTAATTCAGGTTTAAATTGAAAATTATATCAAAAACTAAATATGGAAAAAGAAAATTATATATTATGCTTTCAGTCGTAGTGTCATTTTGGTTAGAAACTGATTCTAAACAAACATTTGATATGTTGTATTTTCAGTTTTGTTTGTATATTATAGTTAGTTATATCTTAAAATTAAGTGTTTTAATACTTTATATGTGGCGGTAACATTTTCTGTGATTTATATTTAAGAAAAAATGAAACGCAGCAAATGTTGTTTGAAGTCAATTTCTAACTGAAATATTAATACTGACATTGAACTAAAAGCATCTTTTATAAGGAGGAGGGAGGGTAAAGATAATATGTAAACTATCACCAATTTTTATAAAATGAAAGATTTAAAAATAATATTTTATAATAACATATTCCCTTAAAATTGCATCATTTATGAACAGTGACACCTCGATTATCCGAGCTATTTATGATTGCCAATACTTCAGATATCAGAAATCTTGTTTAACAGAAATTTTGTATTATTTAACATCTCGTAGAATAACAAACGAAAGAACATTTTTTTTTATGATATCAATAAATATATATAAAGTTATGTTTCACAGTTCAACAAATTTAAGAAGGAAATCAATTACTAGCAATAAATTTTAAAAAGCATATTGAAAAAAAATTATTGTACTTATGTTAAACATTAAAAGATGCATTTTCAAAAATGAGACAAAAATCTTAATATATATATCCATGCATATACTTATTTAATTACATCATTTTGTGAAATTTGTATAATTTTTTTAAAAAGTTGTTTACCTTGCATTAAAAAAAAAAAAAAAAACAGATTTTCTAGCAGTGGCTTACCGATCATCCCAATTTTTGAACAACAGAAGGCTTATCGGTGTAACATCTCTTCTTTGCTCCGTCCAAATATTTTATGATATTTGTTGGTGCTTAAAACTGCTTGTTCTCAACTGCTCTGCTCAACAAGCGCAAAATTTTGTGTGCATTTACAAATTCATTTTTCAGCAGAAAAATATAAAATTGAAATACCTGATTATGGAAGAGATTTAGAATCAAAATGTGTTTTCTATTTTTTGATCAATAAATTATTTTTTAGTTTATAAGCATTTTTGATCATGTGACATGGAATTTTTCTGCTTTCGTCGTGAAATTCAATTCAAAATAACTTTGATAGTATTTTTTGAAACATCTATTGTGTTTGCAAGAGGGAAAACGAGTGCAATTAGATAGTTTCTGAACAACAACACCTACTAGTTTCATGCATTTTTGAGCAAAAAAAATTAAAAATTTTGTCATAAAATAGCTCTTTAAGATTTATTATTGTTCTTTAATAATTTGCCAATGAAATGTGTGTGATGTAATTGTCTGATAACACATTGCGCCTGATGCTCAATAGGGCCACATGTCCACTGAAACAAAACATTGTTCGCTTTTCACTTTAGACATTATTAATTTGTTTGTAAAATACAATTTTTATGCAAGTACAGATCTTTAATTTTAAACAAATTATAATTTGAAACAGTACAAAATGATATTGAAGGTAAAAATCAAAATTAAAACCAAAGGATAGTACAAAAAAGTCCTTTTAACTTTACTGTGAAAAAACTATTATGTCTATACTGTTTATTATGTCATATAATGTCGAAATTATGTCATATAACTGTCATAACAAAATTTGTTGCAACAGAATAAAAGCATAAAATAGATCCTCTTTTCATACATAATGAAAGAAAATCCAAAGCCTCATTTTTGCGATGACAGGCATACATATAAACTATTTTCAATCAAGATTGGAAAAAAAAAAAAAACAGAAAGAAAGAAAAGAAAATATACATCCTCTAAGAGACTAAATGAAGCATAAGAAATTTGATTATGCGAAGTTTAAATATTTTTGCATATATTTATTTTGATTTATGTAGTAAGATTAATTACTTTTATTTTTCGCATATTGGTATTTATGTAAAAGAATGTAAATGTTGTGTATTTTATATGAAATAAGTGAATGGCTATACTTAAAATTAAAATAAATGAAATCAGAATGGGCTAGTTAGCAGAGTGTTTGGAAATTTATCATTATGTGTCTGACTACCATAAAACTACCAAAGACTGTTAAAAAAGTATTAAGTTTTGTATTTTCTTTTACTCAAAAAATAAAAAGTTCCTTATTTTCTTTTTGAAATTTTATTTTAAACTTTTCCAGTCATAATGATATTTTACTCTGAATTTTAATTAGGTTTATTTATTTATTTATTTTCAGGTGCTGTCAAGGAAAAAAAGTACATATCAGGGAAGCATATTGAAGAAGTATTCAAGACATAATTATGCCATGTAAAAGAATGCAAATGTTATGTAAAAAAATCCAAAAATGTAAATTAAAGTTTATTAAATATTAAGTGTATTTATTGTTGTTGTTATTTTTTTTTTTAAGTTTTTCCCCTTAACATTAGTTCTAAATGCACATTTTTCAGAAATTGAATTTTTTAAAACGTTAAATTGATGCATTTTATAGCAACGAGTAAAGTATATGTGTTATTATTTAGAAATATTATATCCATATTGGAATAAAAGATGTAAATAGATTTAGTTGCAGTTTTGTTATGGATTTTGGAAAAAAAAAAAACATTATTAGCATATTAAAAAAGGATTTTACTATATGCTTCATGTGCTTAATATCAAACTTTTTATACATTTACTATAAAAATTAAAGAATTCAGTGGAATCGCATACATAGAAAAACTAAATTGAATAAATATATAATTTAATTGAAACAAAAACTTATTGCAATCTAAAATACAACTATGAGGAACAAAACAAGTTGTCAGATAAGAAGTGTGAAATATCATGAAATCTGATAGAGTAAGTATTATCAAATTCTTATGATCCTGTGTTTTTATAATTGAAGCTATTAAAATTTAAAGAGAAGGGAAAATGTACTTAAATCTATCTAAAAATACAAGTTTGTTTAACGAACTTTAGTAATTGCTTTTGTATTTAAGATGTGAAATCATGAATATTTTTTATTTTCCTATGATGTATATTAAAAAATTCCAAAATTTATGCTATCTTAGTGGCAATTAATCATCATAAGTTTCTTACTCTTAAAGAATTAAGCTAAAGATTTTGGTTTAAGGTAAATAATATAAATAATTGATTATTGACAGAAATTTTTAGTAGCAAATATTCAGCAAAATGGTTACCTACATATTTTTTTTTTAATGTATTTCTGGGAATTTTAATTTATAGAAGTGTAAGTAAATTAAAAAAATACAAAGAATATTTGTTATTTGTGAATGAAGTACCTTCTTTCTGAGTTTTCATTTTTTTTAGGCATATAGTAGGAAATTACTTTTACTTTTTTTTTAATCTCTTTAATTTTTATAAAATGTCTAATCAAGAAAAGAGAGAGAGAGAATTAATAAGAATATGGAAAACTAAAAAAAAAAAAAAAAAAAAAAAAAAAAATCCAATAAATAATTTTAGAATTTTGTTAATATTTGATTTAGAGCATATTCAATTTTTTCTTTTTAAGTAAAAACTTCTTGCATATTCACAATTTCATTTTTGAAATGAAATACAAGAATTTTTACATTGTACATTATGTATTTACATAGAAAAAAAAGTATGTTGAAATCTGAAATGTGTATAATATTAACCGAAAAGTATAAAGTAAATTCAATATGTTATACCAGATAATGAACAAAGAATCCTATCCAGTTATATCTCATTCATTATATACTACTTATTAGTTTTTTATTAAAGGATGTTTGAGAACAGAAATAATATATTTCACTTGAAATAAATTAGTATTTTTCTAGAGTTCATTTTTAATGCTTATTTTAAAATTAATATTTTTATTGTAATTTATTCATAAAGAATTATTATATGTTTGTGAAAAACAACAGCAAGCAATTATATAAAAAGAAATTTAATAAAAAAATGTTTTAATAATAATTATAATAAAAATAAGAATGATTTATAATTAAATAGAGGGGAAGTGCTGTTGCCCCATCTGTTCTTTCCAAATGGTGCTCCGATTTTTATTAATTTTATCTTGCACAGTGGTGTTCTATTTACACATTGGTTATCTAAACATTTCTATTAAAAAAATAGCCATATTCTGGGTAATTGTCCAGGCTACCAGTATATTTTAATTAAAATGTTGCATTATACCCTCCCTCCTGTAAAATAAACAAAAATCAGAAAAATGTGGAGCAATTTGCATCTTCCTTTTTTTTTTAAAAAAAATCCTTTATCTTATTATTATGTTCTTTTCTTAATGATTATATTTGCTGTTGTTTTTAGCAAACATAACTCCTAATGAATAAATCACAATCAAAATATTCATTTAAAAGTAAGCATTCAAAATGAATGCTAGAAAATTACTAATCTCTTTCAATGTTTTGCATCATTTTATGCCGAACAAGCAAAGGATGCATAATTCTATTTTATCTCGTCCTATGAGCGTTCTACCGCCATCCTATAAACGTCAAAAAATGACGTGAGTAGGTGTCGCTTTTTGCCCCCCTCCGGACGTCCGTCGGATAACGATCGGATATTATAGGATGTCCGCCGGACGAGGCTATATACTGAATAAGACGCTTATCGTATGTCCGCAGGACGAGTTTGTGAAGTATGGGATGGCACTCAAAGTCATGTTAATATAACTCTTAATATAATCAATGTACTTATATAATATTATCAGGAGAAAATTTATAAACATATTCTAATCATACTTTATTCCTTACAAAACTAATATTTTTAGTTTAAAAAATATACATATATTACATTTTGCTTTTTATAATATTTTTATTGTTTATTTTAACACCATAAAATATGATTTACATCTTAAACTTACGTCTAAAGTATTTTTTTAAAGAAGAAAAGAAAAGAAAGAATGAAAAACATATCATACTTTATTCCTTACAAAACTAATATTTTAAAAAGAGATATCCCTTTAAAAATATATAGGTGCAGATATCATAGCTGCCAACATCTTCCGCTTTTTTGGCAGGAAAAATTTTACAGAAAATTTTACCATTTCAAATCGTTATAATCAGCTGATTAAATAAATAAAAAAAATTCCATTAAATTTTTCCGGGCTAAAAAATCAGAAGAGTTGACAGATATGAGATATTTTTAGTTTTAAAAATGTATATCTATTACATTTTGCTTTTTATAATTTTTTATTGTGCATTTTAATACTATAAAATATGATTTGCATCTTAAACTTACTTCTAAAGTACTTAAAAAAGAGAAAAGAAAGAAAGAATGAATGAAAAACATCAAGAAATTATTTTACGCGTATACGGATATTTTCGCACAATACCTTTATTTATTTTATTTATTTATTTATTTTTTTTTGTTGTTGTTATTTTTTTGGTTCATTTGCTTAATATGCATATATAAATCACTTTGGAACGATACTTAGAATATTAAAAGGGGTTCAAATGTAAAACTTTCTTCTGTACTTCTAGGTTATCCCGTCGACCAATTTCGCCAAATTATACAAATCGCCAAACTAATAGCCAAATTATACATGTTGACATAATTTTTATTTTAAATAACGAAAAAATAAATAATTAGTAGAATATTAATAAAAATATTAATAAAAAGTCGAAATAAAAATCACTTAATGACATTTTAAACACGTGAATCACATTTAATGTCATTGAATGTGACATTCACGATCATCCATTATTGGCATTTAATCTTATAGTTTGGCGATAATTTTTTGGTCGACGGGATAACCTCGAAGTACTCTTTCTTGTTAAAATACCCTATTTTCTGGTATTTAAATAAGTATTTTATTATTATAATAGAAATACATGTGCTTCTGTATTATTAATATAAAATTCACCTTTAATAAAAATGTCTTATTTATTAATAAAAAGCAAGCAATAATTTAAAAAAAAACAACTTTTGGCCCGCGAAGGTCTCGAACCCGTATCATCTGGTTACAAGCTCAGCGCTCTGACGGCTCTGACCATTCGGCCAGCGAGCTCACATTCATTTGTAACAGATTATCTTTATAACTGGCACCACAAGTAATTACATCCGTGATCTGTTCTCCACCTGTTATTGAGCGCACAGTTGCAGTACCGGTAGCACAGTAGCGAGTAGTGAACGCACATCCCGTCCGCTATAGGAACCCACTCCATGTCCGTGGCTCCTGAGCGCGCGCGCTCAGGTAAAGTTCGTAAAAGCTGAACACCCCCATATGCTACTACCCGTAAGGGAGGCTTTTGTCCTCACTTTTCACGTTTGTAATGAAAGAAAGGTGGCGCTTTTCTCACTGCCATTGTTTGTAAACAGTCCCACGTACACGAGTGTAAATTGGTTGCTTGTGGATTTTTTAAAAAGTCTTTTAATGAAAAATGGGCTTACTTTAGTACAAATTTAAAGTTAATAGAGAGTTATAAGCGAGGTATATATTTGACTGAGGTAGTCTAAATTTTCGCTTCAAATCATTTAGAAATGTACAAGATAAAGTGTAAATGAGAAATTTACATGCAGATTGAAGCTGCATACATTCGATCAAGTGTAATTAAAGAAAGTCCGTGCACTATAAGCTGTACGTTATTTAATAAGGAAAATGAATAAAATATGCTGAATACTCCATTTGATAAAAATAAAACGTGAAAACGCTGTGTTTGAGTTTTCTTATACTGTGACAGGTGAGTGCTGTTTTGTTTATTTCATACCAAAGACATTTTATAGGTAGACATGAAAAACTGTCAGCTTAACTGAGGATTTTTGATCACAGCTGACGTACGGAAAAAAGTAAGTTTATAATGAAGTTTCGTATATGTTTTATATTTTAATTTACCTAAGAAAATGCCTTTATTAATATAATTTTCATTGCGGATCATTAAGTATTATTCTTCCCTGTTTCATTTAAGTCCTTTTTTCAAAAGAATACTTTATTTTTCATAAGTTTTTTTATTTTTTCGTAAAGCAAGTGAGTGTTATAAAAAAACATAATTCTGCAAGAAAAACCCATTTATATCAATTAAGGGGAGGGGCATGTGCCCCCCCCCAATTCTCCCTCTTTGTTCTAATCCAATGAACACCTAATACTAATCATGGAGGTGTCTCATTGGAATGATCTTATATCTAACTTTTGAACGAAAACTGATAATTCTGTATGAAAAACCCATTTATATAAATTAAGTGGAGGGGCATTAGCCCCGTTCCCTTTCTGATACATATTGAGTGAACATAAACTAATCAGGGAAGTGCCTTATCAAAATATATATCCAAAATTTCAAGTTTATCTGATATTTTTATCTTGAGTTACCACATTATGCACGTACAGAATGTTTGGTCACATAAGCTCTTAGGCTTTGATAGCCTGTGAGCTAAAAAACTGGATCAACAAGAAGTCTTACCCTTGGCGAAATTCTAAAATGGAGGGCCAAAATCACAGTCAGGTGAGCTATTCCATCTCAATTCAGGCAGACAGTACTGATATGCGTCAAGTCATCATCACAGATTTTTTCAAAAAAATTCAGTAGTTAGAACTAAGTGATTTATAAAATTTCCTAAAAGGATTTTTCCCTAAAAAATTTATTTCTCTGATTACAGCACTTTAAAGTTCATGATAAAATTGGCACTTTTCAGAAAAACTGAAAAACGCTTCATTTTGAAATGAACACAATACCAAACATATTCAACATATTCAGTCAATTTATTTTTTATAAACAGTTATTAAACTGAATTTTACCTTGGCATAGTTTTAAAAAATATAGTGACATTTTTACTTAATTAAAAAAATTAGATTTTAAGTACAAAAAAATATAATTATTAGTGAATTTAAGATTTTTTTTCAGAATGAAAAAAAATATTTTAAAGTTAAACATTGATGGCAATCCAAAGACCTTTAATGGGAGTTTTACAGCAAATTTTATTTTAACTCTAAGGTGCTTACAACTTTTGTAATTCAATTTTAAATTATGCAAAATTTTGTAAAATCACTACTTTTGAAATGCAATTTCTCAAAAACACCATTTTTTAAAAATCTGATAATATGCTCAATTCATACCTTATTAGTCTCTAATAAATACCTTACAAGCAAATAGTGTGTTTTTGCTTAGAAAAAATTAAATGTTTTTTTGAAAATAACATGTTGTGTGTATTTTTCAACAGACCACAAAGGCAAGCTTTTCCTTATTTAACCGAACTTGTAATGTAGTTAATATTTCAAACTAAAAAATACATCACTAGTACATAATTATTACTGTTAAATTATAGCTAATCATTTGCTTAAATTTAAACTTGCGTAAAATACAGTCAATAATAAAATTAGTATTGATCATATGTCATTTCATTCCATACTCATGAATGTGTTAAATTCATCTACAGTGTGTAAAAATTTTGTTATATAGTATGGATATAATATATTAATGTGCAAATACATACATAACAGAAGAATTAGGTAGTGAAGGTTTCTTAAATTAACTTCAACTCCTTATCGTTGAAGTTATGAAGTCGCTCAGATTTTCCTATTGTAACTGGTTTTTCTGTTTCTCGAAGCACATTTTCCAATGGTAATGCACGTTCATATTTTTTCTTCCCAGATTATTTTGGCCACTGGAATGCTTTATCTTTGGACCATGTTGGGTACATGAATGATACTTTAATGTCATTTAGTTCTTGTGATTGATATACCATTAATTTGTCCTATCCACCAATTATTTTCATAAATGCATCCAATGAAATCACCGATTTGGAAACTATGTATTGAATATTGTCTTTTCATTTGGCTGAAGGTTTCAACTTTTGTCAATTCATTTTTACTTGCTCGTTCCATATAATTTTCATTATTTACAATCACCCTATAATGTTTATATCTAATACCAACAATAGATTTTGCATTAGTATATTCTTTCTCATTATTAGTTCTATAGGATTGAATAATATTTCTGTCTGGACGGACTAGAATGTTATTTTTTAGCAGAGAAGATAGTTCAGCAACAAATGAGACAGAATTTTGGATAGCTTTTATTGGCTCCTTTTGGAGATTAAATTTTGTTGCATAGTGCTTGTATTAGTCCCCAATAGCATCACATGCACTTTTAACATGGCCAGTACCTGAAAATATCCTCTACTTCAGTACAATTTTATTTTTGTGCAATTCATAAAACTGATACTTGTTTTTAAAATGTGCTCCAGCTCCATCTGATATATACACAGGTGATTCCAGTGTTTGTAATTGGTACAACTTAAATAATTCTTTTTTTACTTTTTCTATGTCACAAACAGCATGAGCTGTATCATGAGTTAATCATCAGAAACTATGATAAAACTCTTTATTTCTTCTCTAAAGTATGCTGCTCAGGTAACTAACGATATCTGAGTATTCTGCCAGTGGTAGCTTTGTACTTCATTTGGCAGTATTAGTGAGTAATTTTCAGCAAAGTTAAAATGCATCACAAGCGCAGATTTTTTTTTAAGGGGTTTGGCTTATTTAATTTTATGAATAGGAATTTTTGAAGATTAGCTTATATTTATCTGCCATAATAATGTGCATGTTATTATTTTTTCATTAAAAAATATTATTATAAATACAGAGAAATAAGAAAAAGCTTGATCTTCTGGTTTTCTGAGAAAAAAAAACTAATTGGAAAAAAAATAAACTTGAAAAAAAATCTGATTCAGTTGTAATGTATGTATTTGCATTTTAATATATTATATCCATACTATATAACAAAATATTTAACACACTGTAGATGAATTTAGCACATTTATGAGTATGGAATGAAATGACATATGATCAATACTAATTTTATTATTGACTGTATTTTACGCAATTTTAAATTTAAGGAAATGATTAGATATAATTTAACAGTAATAATTATGTACTAGTGATGTATTTTTTAGTTTGAAATATTAATTACATTACAAGTTCGGTTAAATAAGGAAGAGCTTGCCTTTGTGATCTGTTAAAAAATACACACAACATGTTATTTTCAAAAAATCATATAAAATTTTCTAAGCAAAAACACACGATTTGCTTGTAAGGTATTTATTAGAGACTAATAAAGCATGAATTGAGCATATTATCAGATTTTTAAAAAATGGTGTTTTTGAGAAATTGCATTTCAAAAGTAGTGATTTTACAAAATTTTGCATAATTTAAAATTGAATTACAAAAGTTGTAAGCACCTTAGAGTTAAAATAAAATTTGCTGTAAATCTACCATTAAAGGTCTTTGGATTGCCATCAATGTTTAGCTTTAAAATATTTTTTTTCATTCTGAAAAAAAATCTTAAATTCACTAATAATTATATTTTTTTGTACTTAAAATCTAATTTTTTTAATTAAGTAAAAATGTCACTATATTTTTTAAAACTATGCCAAAGTAAAATTCAGTTTAATAACTGTTTATAAAAAATAAATTGACTGAATGTGTTGAATATGTTTGGTATTGTGTTCATTTCAAAATGAAGCGTTTTTCAGTTTTTCTGAAAACTGCCAATTTTATCATGAACTTTAAAGTGCTGTAATCAGAGAAATAAATTTTTTAGGAAAAATCCTTTTAGGAAATTTTATAAATCACTTAGTTCTAACTACTGAATTTTTTTGAAAAAAATCTGTGATGGTGATTTGACATGCCCTGCCTGAGCTGAGATGGAATTGCTCAGGTATGATCCAGCGACCTCATTGGTCGGGTGGTATAGGTGAAAATCACGAATGTGTTTCTCCATTTGAAAAAGAGTAAGGGGTAAAGTAATGTTGAAGCAATTGTTACCGTCTGTATTTATTTACGATAGACCATCAAAATTAACTCAATTAAGATATTTTGATGACATTATATAAAATGAGAGTGAAAAATAGATTATAAATGCAAACAGATAAGATTTACATCAAAGTTGACGCTACGATTTTTTTTTTTTTTTCGAAAAAAGGGAGTAAGGGACATTTCGCCTACCGTTAAGAGATTGTTCTCTGAAAAGGATGCGACTCAATGACCAATCAGGTGTTTGGATTTCATTGGACTGTGATTTTGGCCCTCCATTTTAAAATTTCCCTTACCCTTGCTCCTGAAAAATTGTGGTGGCATATACATCTGTCAGAACCAACAGTTAATAGACTGTGAAAATAGCCTTACAAACTTTAGGATCTAGTTAATTTTATTTATGTGAAAAACTCTCCTTTTTCAAAACAATTTCACAAAACTTTGAATTATAAACATATCTTAAAACATCATTATGTCCAATTAAAAATGTAAAACATAGTTTTATGGAATAAAAGGACTTAAGGGGGCTCAGGAATTGAAAACTTTTCAAAAAATAGATTTTTTTTTATGATCTAATTTGATTAATCATTTAATTCTTAACTAAATGCAAAAAACTGCATAAAAATATTTGCATTTTTAACGGAGTTATAAGCATTTATGTATCAACACTTTCATAGCCGCATCGATATAATTTCAACTTTAAATCGCGTTTTCTCAAAACTTGGTTTTTGATGACTAACACCAAGATTTAAAAAAAAACTATTTGATGGAATGGCTTAATTTTTTTTTTGCATGCATATAACATCATTATCTAGATTATGAATAAATATATTTTAGATAGTTTAATATTTTGAGTATTTTTAATGGAAAAAATGTTGTATTTTTTAGGGTTTTTTAAAATTTTCAACTTTGAAAGATTTTTTAATACTGTTTTTATTAAGTGATAGTTATATCCTTAATTCATAATCTAGATTATGATGTTATATGCATGCAAAAAAAAAAAAAAAAAAAAAAAAAAAAAAAAAAAAAAAAAAAAAAGCCATTCCATCAAATAGTTTTTTTTTTTAAATCTTGGTGTTAGTCGTCAAAAATCAAGTTTTGAGAAAACACGACTTAAAGTTGAAATTATATGGATGCGGCTATGTAAGTATTGATACATAAATGCATATAACTCCGTTAAAAATGCTAATATTTTTATATGGTTTTTTGCATTGAGTTAAGAATTAATTGAATAATCAAACTAGATCATAAAAAAAATCGATTTTTTGAAAAGTTTTCAACCCCTGAGTCCCCTTAAAGATGTATATAAAGATGCAGTAAGAAACTTGTAACTACATTTTGTTTCAACATAGTAAACATTTACCATTTTCAAATTCAGGGACACATGTAACTGATTAACTGGAGCATGTACAATGGTGTATAACCTTATTCTTAGAATCTTTAAGTTTACCTTTAATTTGATGTCATTGAAGAACAAAGGAATAGTTTCATGTAGATGAATGAATTTATTTTTCATTAGTCTAAATGTTTTATAATTTATTGCTAAAATATTGGAAACAAAATACTTATTACCACATATTTTGCTATTGAAATCTTTAAAATATATTTTGACTTACTAATTTAAAATTTACAAAAATTTTGTATTCAAATGATTTAATAAATGTACCAATATTATAATACAAAAGTTTAATATCAATCATTAAGCTTAATGTAATAAATGTAAGTTTACAGTTTAAGTTTATTAATCATTGTACTATTTTTCATAACAATCTTATGCTTAATAATTTGATAACAATCATTAACTTCCAAAATCTGTGTAACTTTTAAGTGTAAAAATGAAACGGAAAACAGATTTAATATGTTATGAATAAAAAATACAATAACTGATAGATTAGATTTACACTTATGTATAGACTAGCTGATATCCGTAAATTCATTCACAAACATTTAAAGAAGAATTTAATTATTCAATCAAACAAAAGAATTCGTTGGTTAAAAGCATGTGTAATTAACTTTTTATCGCAATTTACAGTAAAAATCTTCTGATGATCCTTTTTTGCTGATTTTTTTGTAGGTTTAATTTTTTCTTTCAGCTACTTATATTAATAGATAGAAACATTCTTGAATACTTTTGTTCAGCCCTGTAGTTTACCTAGTACCTTTAATATACAAAAGTAGTTTTCTAAACTTCAATTCAAACAAAAATATTCCTTATTACTACTTAAATTACATTTTCAGAAATTATCATTCAAAGACAATCATGTATCCAGTTCTTTGCGTGACCCTGTATATCATTTTAGCAATATACTACAAACATTTCTTAGTTTACTGAATGCAGTTCAAAATAAAAATGCATATTTTATTTAAAAACCACTTTTAAATAAATTATGCTCATATTCAATAAACTTTCCAAGATCTTTTGTGTAACCCTGTATATCTAAATTGTGTAAATATCAGCATTTATACACACCATTTAATATGCATTCATTTAGTGAAACTTAAAAGCACATATCATAATTCAAAATGCATTTCATCCATACAACAGTCATCATCATCATATACAATACTTCGGATTGAATATATACTATTTAAAATCTTTTGTGTGTCCCTCTAAATGCTATACACTTCGTATTATGCATGAAATAACTCATATTAAGCCTCAGAAATGTATATCAATTTGATTATACATGAAATCGTTTACAATAATTAAAATGTGTCGCTAACTGTTCGTGTCTTTATTCTTATGCAATAGCATTCTTCTGTGTGACCGTTTAAATGAATAATAAGTGTCCTTTTCACTGCATACTTTACAAAATGCATATTTTAGCGCATTTTGTTGATGCATGTAAATATGAATATGTTTCACAGGGTGTAACATTGTTAAAATTCAATTGAAACGATTTTTCCCGATAATGCCGTAATGTAAAGAAAAATTTTGACTATTCGTATAAATAAACTAATCATGGTAGAAACTTTATTTTCAATAGGTATTCGTGCTAAGGTAAATGTTAATAAAATCCAAAAATTTCATGGCTACTCGGATTGCCATGAAATTTACTTGGTTTATTTATTTGGATTTATTTATTTTGGACATTTACTTGGAGTTGGTAAGTATTAGACTTACTTTGTTGGTAAGTGTTAAAAATAGAGTCAAAAATACATTAATCAGTAATTTTATTTTCAGTCTTTTCGAGACAAAAAATTTCTTCCATTGATAATAATGAGTTTTGAATAAAAATTTTCATTTGTATGTAACTTATAACTTATTAATTAGTATAAGTAAAAAATATTTCTCATTCATTTTAAATATGACGTCATTATTTATTTAGATCGATTAGCTACTGATAATCATGCCTCTTGTATTTTTAACGACTATTATAAAGTACCCGTTTTATTTCAACTATGACGTTAAATTTTTCCAAGCGAAATATTTCATTGAAAATATTATTTTTCATTTTTTTTACTTCTAATTATGTCGCCATTTGAGACAGAAAAATTCTTGTTAATGAAATATACAGGTTTATTATATAACAGAAAATATTCTTATTTCTATTTCAAATATGACGTCATATTTATTTTCTTTTATTTTATTTCTTTTTCATTTTTTTGCATGGAAATTGTTCAATTTAGAATGTATTGCCGCTGAGAAATTATCATTTTAGGTTTCTATTTTATTGGCAACAGGAAAGGAAAATGGTTAAATTTTAATTAAAAAATGCCTATTGATTCTGTATGAAAAATAATGAAATTTTGAATTATTAAGGAAAATATTTGAATAAATCAAAGATTAGCCTATGTTCATTTCCGGGCTTTAACTTATCTGTATGCAAAGATTCAAAGACTTTAATCTATTTGTTTTGATGCCAAATTCATTCCAATTATCGGACAGATTTTCACATTTATAGTATATATAAGATAAGTAACGTTTCTGTTTATGTTACATTATCCTTCGTAGTTTCAAAACAAAAACATTGCTAATGTAGCATTTTCATGATCTCAAAAAAGCAATAAACCGCCATTTAAGGCACTCATGCGGTGGAAAACAACTTAAACATACATTTATTTAAACAAAATTTCATTGAAAATCATATACTTGTCACACTTTCTTTAAATTTTGAAATATTCATAAAAATATATTAAAAAAATAATGTAAAATGATTCAAATTTGTTAATAATGACGAAGAAATCCAAATGCCCTCCATTGAATCAGAAGCTCGGCTGATATCTTCCAGTTGGAGCACGTTTGTTTATGTTTATACTGAGAACTTGACCTGAGAAAAGATTGGGTAGAGTTGCAATAGAGTATTTAACACATTAAGTGCCACATTAGTCATCAGAGACTGATACTGAACTTTCCATTCAAATCAAGTTTTAACTAATTCTGGAATTTCAGCCATGAACTTGAGGAGGTGATTGTCTTTTTGTGCTACCACCTTCTATTCATAATTAATCAAGTAATTTAAGAAATAAAAATTAATTTTTGCTCAAATCTGTCATTTGGGCGATTTTTTTTTTAATTAAAAACCTTAGAAAAAGATGAAAGAAAACTAAGTACTTGTTTTTTCTTCTCCAGCTAATTTTCAAAAAAATATTTATCCTGCTATGTAGCTTTATGGCTTATAAGAAAAGATGGATTGATTAAAGTTATCTCTCACTTTACAAATTTATTAATTCATCATTTATCTAAAGATTTACTTGTAGCTTCTGCATAACATAGATTTTGCATTTTTCAATAATATGTAAAGTAAATGAAACATCACAAATAAAGAAAAAAACTACATAAAAAACAGCATGCCACACTGTTTTTTAGTGTTTAAACCAAATGTTTTTTTTTTTTTTTAAACCATACTATAACACCATATAAAAACATTTGGTTTAAACCACAAACTTTTTATTTAGTCTAGGTACCTCTTACCGAATATTCGTTATTTGGCCATATTATCAAATGTCAAACTGTTCGGTTAAGACAAATATGAAACTATATGGCCTGCAGAATATTCGGTTTGGTCGAATATCAAAGTATTCAGTATATCAGAGGTTTTTTAAGTAATCAGACAAAACCTCTTAAAAAACATTTTTAATAACTATTCACAATTTCTACTATTAACTGTCAATTTATAAATACAGTAGACTCCCTCAAATCTTCAAATCTGCAAATCTCTAAAATCTGCACATAATTTACGGATGTAAACAATGAAATATTCAGTTCAGATGTAAGTGCAAAATTTGACTTTAGTTTTATATATATTAAATACATTTTTTAATTTGTAATTTTAGTTAATGTTATTAAATTCATGTTTCTTCATGAAGAGAGAATAATTTATTTCTGAAAAAAAATCAAGATATTCCTGATACCATTGATAATCACAATCTTACCAAATATATTTATGTATTAATCAAGCTTTTTTAGTTAAGTCTAGCTAACCTGAAATAAAGCTTCTTTATTTAATGATCCTGATGTGAATTAGTAATGTACCTTTATGAGGCAAGTTTCATTGAATAATTTAGGAAAAACACATTTAATCTTTAAAATGAATATTTAATTGTACATTATTGATTATTAACTTGACCTTTGCTTTTAGTATTTTAATCATTTAAAAAATTATTTAAATTTGTATTAATTTAGTTTATTACTTATTTTAATATTTTAGTATATTGTAAGCATTCATTATACTTTTGATTTTATAATGAATTACATTCAAATTATTTTTTTAAAAATATGAACAAAGCAATGACCAGAAATCCGCACAACCTCTGGTCCCAAGCTGTGCGGATTTGAAGGAGTCTACTGTATATTTTAAATAATCTGAAATAAAATCATATTTAAATAAAACAGAATGTTTTTGCATTATTTATTTGCTGTTTGTAATGCATAAATTAAGAAAATTAACCATGAGAAGGATTAAAATGATGATTAATTAGAATTCTCATGGGAATAAATGATTTTCAAATGCAAGCTTCTAAATTTTATTTAGTTTAATAAATAATCTGTTGTTTTTTCCAGTGTTCAGCCATGGGGGTAATTTTGGGGTTAAAACCCCTCACAGAGCTGAGAATGTTCGCTATAATTGTCGCTTATATGAATCAAAACCAAACATAATATTTAAATATTTTGGCGCATTTCGAATCCGCTGCTTTATTGAATCAGATTTCATTTTATTACGTGATTCAATTAAATGATGAAAATTCTAATTAAAATTATGAAAGTGTCTATGACATGGATTAGTTAAGTGAAAATTGGTTATTTGAACTAAATCACTTTTCTGAGACATATTATGCTAAAAAAATGATGATTTCCTGCCATATAGATGCTCCTTGAGTTTAAATATTATACGGTGAATATTCTAATCAGTCTTGATTCAATTTATTGATTCAATTTAATGCAATTTATTCTTTCCTGATACTGTTATTTTAAATGGTATTTACAATCATTTTCTTATTTAAAAATTCATTAAGAGAAATTTTATGTTTTTTTATTCAATATGATTACAGAAATAAAAAATTGCGTTAATTAAATTTGAAATCCCATGACTCCCCCCCCCCCTCACTCATGAGTACTCAACAAAATGTTTTTCCTCATCTCTTTTCTCAATGAATGCAATAAACGTAAATAAACAACAATTGTAAAATGAACAAAATCTCAAAATAATCTCAAAATAGCTTTTATTTAAATTTAATTACAAATAAATCTGACATATTAACAACTTAATAAATCGCACACAAATAAATTCTACAATGGTAATAAAATAAATCCGCATTAAATTTAATGCTTCAAATAAGATAAGCTAACTGTAGCAAATAAATTACTTTATACATTGTTTGAATCAAACGCTTTCTATGCAATAATTATGAATATTACATCTCTAGAGATCGTATAATCTTTAACAATTCTATTTCAATACAAATTTCGCCTTTTTTGTTCGATTTATAAGGCATGTTAAAATTAGATACTGTGTTTCAAACATACCTCTATAAAATTATTAATAAATCGCTTTGTTTAACTGTATTTCTGAAAATTTAACATTTATAACGTAAAATTAGATATAAAAATCAGTATGGTACAAAAAAATATGGCGTAAACCTCGTGTTTTTTGATAAAAAATATTTTCTTTAAGCTCTATCTGGCCATAGCACTTAATGGTAAATAATTCACAGTTGCCGTACTCATCTCGCGGTTGAGGTGTTTCAAGTTACTTCAGATGGCTGCCATGATATCCCATGCATTTGAATAGGGATTTCAGGTCTATTACTTAAACGTCTTTGTTTCATACATCGTCTGTATCATTTCAATTTACTTTGCATGTATTTTTTAAAATATTATATTTAATTTTAAAGGAATAATCGGACAAGACTTTTCAGTGCATTTCAAGGATATTTAATGCAGTATAAGATCATACCGCTATCTATTATGCATGGTGTTGAGTAAATTAGAAATTTAATGGTGTAAGGAGATCGATTTAAAGAAAATTTTGGTATTTTGTTTTAGTATTTGAATACATTTTTACATATCGAAAATATTTTATTTACTTTTATCGAAGTAGTTCTTGCCAAATATTTTGATACTAATTAAGCTTTTTTTCCCTCTTTTGTTTTCCATTTTTTTACTATAACTGTAAATTTATCAAATGTTACCATTTTAATTATCTTTTACACCCAATTTGTTATGTATTTATCTATAACAGACAAATAAGAACATTTTATTTATTTATATTTTTTGATCTAGAAAATAAAATAATCTGTTGTGCTTATTTTATAAAAAAAAAAAAAAAAAAAAAAAAAAAAAAAAGAGCTTTAAATATTTTGATTATTCAAAGAAAATTTTTACGAAGATGACCATTATATTCAGAGGCGTAGCCAGCCTTTTGAACGGGGGGGGGGGGGGTGCCCAAATTTTTTAACCTGAACATGTTGGGTACAAACAACATCTTATGTAATAAAACCTAATAAAACGGAACCTCATAAAACCTATCAAAGTTCCGTTTTAGACAGGTTTTTGCGGAAGGTATAATTGTGTGGAACTTCTTTTAAAAAAGACCCAAACGCAATTTTTCATTGCGTGAAGAAGGATGAAAAGTTGCTTAAAACTAAATCTAATGGACAGGGGCGTGCGAAGAGAAAGCTGCGCCCGGGGCAAAGTTACCATTTGGCGCCCCCTCCACCTAACTTATTCTTATAATAGGCCAAAAATGACGTTGGTAGTACAAATTTGGCGCCCCCTAAAGTTCCACGCCGGGGCAGCTGCTCCCTACGCTCCCCCTTTCGCACGACGCTGATAATGGATAAGAAAAAGATATATAAACATAGATAAAACATGATAGATATAAAATAAAGATATCCGTAAACATAAATCTGTAATTATCACAAGTTTTCATTTCAAACAGTAATGAAATACTAAAATAAATAAGCACTACTTTAGTTCCCCCCGTCATTTTGATCAAAGTAGCATTAAAATAACTTGTAGTATGCAATTTAAAGTGAAAAATAGCTCTTATATTTTCTACTCATGAATAAATAAAATTTCCCCGTTAAAAAAAAAAATGAGCCCGTACGAATGTCAAAATATGTTACCAAAAAACGAAATTTAGCAAACCAACAAACCAACCTCCATATTAGTTTGAATTTTGCGTAGCATCATTTCTTATTTTCAGAGAAAGCACAGATTTGTACTAGAGATGAGTTCGGGCTCGATTTTTGCCCGAAAGATTTTTAGTACATTGGAGCCCGAGCCCATCCGAGCCCGATACAAAAAGTATACAAAAATAAATAAATAAATAAATAAAAGATTTAATGTTATTTAAAAATTGTTTCAAATGTGATATCCCATTTTAAAAAATTTCTTATAAAATTTACTATTAAATAAAAATTTAAATTCAAGCTTATGAAAAGAGCAATTTGGTATCAAATAAAAATATCCTTCGTACCTAAAATGATTCCCATATTTCTTGTCCTTTAAGAAGAAAATTTGATGGACATATTAAAGAAGTGTAATGAATAAATGGATAGTGTTTATAGAAATTACTATTTGTATGCTGAAGAATCAAAAAACGTTTTCAATTTCCTATAAAAAGAGTACATATTCAGGGGTGTAGTCGTAAAAAAGCCACAGGTTACACGATCGACGCAGAGGGTATATGCTCAAGGCACAGAGTATACTCTAGAGAGTACATCCTATGGGTTTCATGAGAAACAGAAGGTTATACGGTGTTCCTTAAAAAAAAATCCAGAAGGTATACGGCGTGTACCCCAGTATACCCTCCACTACATCTCTGTACATTTATCTATAATCAATTCATTTCTCTTAACAATTCCCCATGACTGACGAGAACCTTAAAATCAACGCAAATTAAAACATTGATACAGTTATCTTAAAGTTCCGTTGTTTTTATGGGAAAAGAAGAAACATTAATCGAATGTTTTCAATCGGAATAACATGTAAAATATGTTTACTTACGAAGGGAAATCCTCAGCATAAGCAAAATTCATGATGACAAACAGAAAAAAAATCACAATGCTGTTATCATATGAAGAACGATTATGATTCGTGCACAATCAAATAATTTGCAAACCTCAAGCATCTAGTCTGCATCAAAAATGAAGAAATCATCTCTAACAAAATAAATAAATAAACGATCGAATTAAAAAATATCCTCTGCCTCAAACGAAAATCCAACCAGAAGCTAATTTATTATTTATGATTATTTTAATAGGCGCCTTATCAATTAATCGTCGACGGAAATGCAGCAGACATAAATCTCCATACATCAAAAATTTTCTTTTGAAGCAACAATCACCTATTGAAATAAAAAAATATATATATACCCAGTCCTGTTCCATTATCCAATTATTTGTCCAGTGTATATTTATTAAAAAAAATTATTTTTATTTTTCTTTCGTTTTGATCAAAATAACACTGAAATGACTTGAAAAAGAATAAATAATTTTAAAAGGAAAATAGTAGTTCTTTCAATCTCCTCTACACATAAATGTTTTTTAATTCTCAGAAAGAATGAGCCCAAGCCCCCCCACCCCCCGGGCCCGAACACTAAAATGAAAATATAGCTCCGTGCCCGCTTCGGACCCGAGTTTGGGCTCGGGCTTTCGTGCTGGGGCTGAGCCTGTCTAATGTCTAATTTGTACAACCTTCCACTCTTCCGTTCTCCAGGCTAATCACATGGTGGAATTATCGTTTCACATCTGTATTTCCTTTCAATTTTTTTTGCTCCTATCTAGACTTTAGATAACAAAAGCAAATATATAAATAGTAGTTGTCGAGAATTTACTCTAATTTTTTATGGAAATATGCATGCAATAGAAAGGTGTTAAAAAAATTCCATAAAGAAACGACATCAAATTGGGATTATAAAACCAACTTTTTTGATTTACTGTGATTAATACAGATTCTAGTAAATATTCTAGTTTTAAAAAAGATGAATAAAAAAATTTTCTTAAAAAGAAAAAAAGAAAGAATCAAGGTCTCTTCTTTTATCACATTTCAAAACATAGACTGTTAGTTTTGATTAACTAATTGAAGTAACTTTGCTTACATTTTTCTTCTTTTTTCTTTTATAAATTTTGATTTTTTAAAATAATCAATCTTGGATCTGCGCGAGCGGGGGGGGGGGGGGTGCCCGGGCACCCAGGGCCACCCCCCCCCGGCTAAGCGCATGATATTAAACTTTTAAATGAAATACTTTTTAAACCTGGTAAAATCTTACTTTTTAGACGTGTATTGTACTTAATTGGTTTAAAAATTAAGCTATCAAAGAATTTTTTAATAGTTTTTTTTATTTATTTAATCCCCAAAACATTTTTAGAAACTTTGCAAGTTATGTTTATATTTTATTTTAATATATTTTCACATCGCAAAGAAAAAAAAAATTATGGCTGGTATTACGGTGCCTCGCTCTGTCTTATCTTACTCGATCGTAGGATAGGCGTTCCTGCGATCGATCGTAACTTCGTATTACGGTGCCCCAGCGTAAGTCCTTGCGCTTAGGCGTAAGTCCTCTTACTCTCAGCCAATCAGAGGCCGTAGTCACATTTGTTGTGGCTGCGCGCGCATCCATTTGTGTTTAAACTTACGACTGTTTTCAAGCTGCCTTAAGTTACGCCGCTACCGTAATACAGTTTGCGCTTTGTTTATATCTTAAGTCTCTACGTCGATCTTAAGTGAGGCACCGTAATATCGCCCTATGAGTTTTTTAATAATCTGATATAGATTATCAGTAAATTGTAACAAACTGTGATACGCGACGAAAAATCGGAATTTCTGCTGACCAAAGATTTGTTGCTGTTTGCAGAGGCGAAAAATATTTTATTGTTTTCAATTCGCGAATAAATGAAAGCTTAGTTCGTGATTTTCCAATTTTCTAGAGTTGTATTGTGGCACACAGCAAGATATATTATCGTTTTTTGGTACATTTATTTATGCTTATTAAGAATTTAGTATCCCAAATGATGGGCGATATTAGGCTGCCTCACTTAAGATCGACGTAGAGACTTACGATGTAAACAAAGCGCAAACGGTATTACGGTAGCGGCGTAACTTAAGGCCCCTGTCCTCGCTCGAGGAAATGCTCGCGAGCTAATGCTATTCCTATGGGGAAGCATTTTTCTAATAACTCTTTCGCATTTTGACATTTTTGAATAATTTTTTTTTGCATTGGATAGCTGAGGTGCATGCCGACAGCGCACCTTTTCAATTTTCCGATTTTGGTTGCAGATATTTTTTACAAAGTTAGTTTCACTTTCAAAACCGGTTTCGAAACTGAAAGTGCTTTTTAAAAAATAATCTGCAACCAAAATAGAAAAAGTAAAAAAGGTGCGCTGTCGGCATGCACCTCAATTATCCAATGCAGGAAAAGTTATTCAAAAATGTCCAAATGCGAAAGAGTTATTAGAAAAATGCTTCTCCATAGGAATAGCATTAACTCGCGAGCGTTTCCTAGAGCGAGGACAGGGGCTTTAAGACAGCTCGAAAGCTGTCGTAAGTTTAAACACAAATGGATGTGCGCGCATTCACAACAAATATGACTACGGCCTCTGATTGGCTGAGAGTAAGAGGATTTACACCTAAGCGACTTACGAGGACTTACGCTGAGGCACCGTAATACGAAGTTACGATCGATCGCAGGAACGCCTATCCTAGGATCGAGCGTAAGATAAGAAAGAGCGAGGCATCGTAATACCAGCCGATATCTTACACACAGTAATCAATGCTGACGCGATGAAAGAAGCAGGGGTGTTGTAGTTCCCCTTTAAATCACTAGAGGGCGATCATTTTGTTACAAACGCGATTTGTCTGGGAACTCTGCACACCACGGAGTAAGAAACAGGAAGGGAAAGTAATGTTAAAATTTTGCAATGCGATTTTTCTAAATATTAGAGGGCGCCACCGCTGATCATAGGCAATTAGTTGACCTTTCTGTAATGCTTTCGAGGCGAGGGGTCCGAGAATTGCCCATAACTAGGACAAAATGTTTTGTCTGCTTATGTTCTTCTGGATCACAACCAAAACATATAGTTTGTAAAAAAGTATTTTAAGGGTGTCTTATGAATATAAGTGGACAGGATTTTTCAATAAGCAGTAAATTTCTGGAGAAGAGGATTTAAACACTCTAGGCTCATCATCAGTATCAATAAACTTGATAATTATTGTTATAATAAATAACAACAATTAACGTTTCTCTTGAAATAAAATTGCGCTCGTGTGAGATTACTTTTCTTTTCTTTTCTTTCTTTCTTTTCTTTTCTTTTTTTTTTTAATAGTAATAAACCAAAAGTTTTTTGCAAATTTAATTATATTGATATTAAGACCATGAAACGCTTCAGTTTAAAGCAGAACTCTATTATTAGACAATTGTTATTTTGAAAGGTTTTACTATCTATCTATATATATTATAAAAGCCAACCGTATCTGTGCGTAAAACACTGTGCATTTTACGAATGGCAACACTTTGAAATTTGAAATAAAAATTCGGTTTAGCAATTTTTGCTACTGAAATTTTTTTAACTTCTAATCATCGCACATTTTTACTGTTTATACCGTCGTAAAAGTAAAAAATATACTTTTAAATGCAATTTGTTTCAAAGCTGTATCTTAATTTGTTTTTGAAATATTAATCTTTTTGTAGTTTTTAATACCGTTTATTAGAGCTGTTGCAAACCGCATGTATTCGTTTTTGAGAAAAGGGTATTCTTTTTAACACAAAATACCGAATCGTTACGTTCCAATTTTACTCGGTAGTCGTTTGGCATCAATGTACTTCATAGATGAAACAATCATCATAAGTACGTTCCCGGTATCAAGGGCGGATCTGTAGAGTCCTCAAGGGGGGGGGGGGGGCGATTATAGAAATTTGGAAACTCCAGTCTGATGCACGGGTCGGAGCTCATTTTTTTAATACGGGTCGTGTTTCGTCTACTTTTTTGCTGTAGTCGGGTTTGGGTCCGGTTGGCTTCCATATTTTTGCTCCTGGTCGGGTTAATTTCTACTTGGGTCATGTTTGGGTCCGGTTGAATTCTACTCTTTGCTGCGGTTAGAGTTAATTTCTGATTTTTTGCTTTTGGGTCCGGTCGACTACTACATTTTGTTATTGGTCGGGTTGACTTTTACTTTTTAGCGCATTTGAGGCAGTTTGACATACAATCCTGATTTGGGGGCAGTTTAGGATTTGGTTTTTAATTTTGCGAGAAGGCTTCGGGTTGACCCGAATTGATTAGGGTGAGTCCTTTGATAAAATTTTCGTTCTTTTTTCGCAATTTTTAGACGAAATGAGTGTCTGTTTCACGATCCTTTGAAAAAATTCGTGTTTTCTTCGCAATCATTTCACAAAATTCGATGTTCGGTTAGTTTCTATTTTTTGCTGCTGGTCGGGTTAATTTTTACTTTTTATTGTGGGTCGCGTTAGGATCCGGTTAACTTCTACTGCTTGCTGCGGGTCAAGTTAATTTCTGATTTTTCCCTTCCGGTCGGGTCTGGGTCCTGTTAACAACTATATTTTGCTATTAGTCGGGTTGACTTTTACTTTTTGGCTGCGCTCAACACACCGGGGCAGATTGTCATACATTTCGGATTTGAGTGAGTTACAGATTCGATTTTTACTCTTGCAAGAATGGTTGACCCAGTTTTGATTGCGATCCTTTGGCGAAATTTGCATTTTTCCGCGATTTTTTAACGAAATTAGCTTTTATCTGTGAACGTAATTCTTCGAAGAAATTCAGATCAGAGACTTACCAAGCGTTTAGCTGCACTGATCGCAGTCGGGACAATAAGGTTTTTCATATTAGCTAGATCAGAGACAGATTCAGATTCAGCAGCGCGGGATAACCCACCAATCGGCATAGGCTTCCAGATCCCGCGTTGCAACTTTATTAAAAAAAAAAAAAAAAAAAAAAAATTACATTATTTAACAATGTTTAAAGATGGCATAATCTTTTTAACAATATGACAATAATGTTTACAGTTTTTAACGTTGTTAAAAAAAAGACTTTTTTCAACTCTATAGCTGAGTTATTGAATGTTCTATTTACAAGTCTATATAATAGTTGTTAAATGTTCTATTTACACGTAATTTGTTGAGAGTTGCTTTTATAAGACAAGAGAGAGTTGTAGAAATTTTTGTACAGATTACCGTAGCTATGGTTCGGGATCAGAGTCCTCATAATTATTGTTTGTACTTTGAAAAATATGTTCATTAATTTCTATAATCTTGACACATTCTATTATTTTGGAGTAGAGAGATGGAGTTTTTTGCACAATGTTGAACCACTGCTGTAGTTGTATGGTTCTGGATTTTCGAATATGAAATAAGGAAGTTAATGTGCATTCAGTTAGATAATGAATTGAAGTACCTAATTTGCCACATGTGCAGAATGGAGTTGGAGCTTTTTTAATTTTATGAAGATATGTTGGAAAAGGTCCATGATTGGTTGCAAATATATAAAGATTTCTATGAGGTAATATAGTGTTTAAATTTACTTTTGGCTGAAGGTCATATGTGTATCTCCCTACATTGCAATAGTCCCAGTCCATTTGCCATTGGGAAAGTGCTTTCTGCTTTAATATTTTTTTAAGAAAAGAAGCTGGGAGTGGATGATATTTCTCTTGCACACCTTCTTGTGTTATTGCGTTCTTTGCTAGTGCATCCGCATGATCGTTGCCATATGATCCCGAATGACCTTTTATCCACTGGAATTGAATATTTTTCTTTGTTTCTTGAAGCTTTTTAATTATTTGTGAGTTTATGAAATCTGTTGTGAAAATATCTTCCATTAGGTGCAGGCTTGATTGATTATCAGTGAAGATGATATATTTCTCCATTATTGAGGAATCTGCCCATTCTATGGCATCTAGTATAGCTAACTGCTCAGCTTGAAAGATTGAGTTATTATGCTGTAGTTTAACCTGATGTGTGTGAATGCATTTTTTATTTTTATATGAACAGAAGGCATAGGCAGTTCCTTGGTCAGATTTAGAACCATCTGTAAAGATGAGCGTTGAGGTGGTGTCTGGATTCCCTTCTAATATGTGTAGATAATTAACATATGGTGCAGTTAATGAGGAAGATATTTTTGGTTGAAAGAAATGCGACTGATATTCATCCTTAGGGATTCCTAAACGTAGCACTTGGCCTAATGTTGATAATACACTGAGTTGAATTGCAAGCGGCATTATTCCACATAGCACGTTTAGCGCTGCCGTGGAAGTTTTCTTATAGGCTCTAGACACAAGAAGGAGGCATTGAGCTTGAATTGATGACAAGAGTCTTTTACCGTGTGAGGGTTGTAAATAAGGGAACCAGCAAGGTGAGGCATAACTTATTTTTTTTTCTAATATTTGAAGATACCATATTTTCAGGATTTGTTTTGATAAACCTCTGTAGGCAGACGCAAATTTTAATAGGTTTTGTGAAATTATGTTAATTTCAGACCGTTTCTTGTGCAGGTGTGGTAGAAAGGAAAAAGTATTATCTATAGTGATTCCTAGATAATCTATTGTATTGTCTTTCTTTAGTGAATATCCATCTAATTTAAAACTTGGTGCTCTTTTTAAGAATCGTGGGCGGCGGAGATTTAAGACAATGCATTTATCATAAGAAAATAGCATGGCTGTATTTTTTGCCCAGTCACTAATAATCCGTAGCATATCATTGCCCATCTGTTCTAATTCTCGTCGTGTTTGACCATAGATTATTAAAAGGAGATCGTCCGCATAGGCAATTACCTTGTATCCCAGATCCTTCAAGAGTCTCAGTAGCTTGTTCAGAAAAATCCTCCATAGAAAGGGGCCAAGACAAGAGCCTTGTGGACAGCCTCTGTAAAACCAATGTATTTTTCTTGATAACCAATGTGGCAAGGCGCCTCTGAAGGAGAGAAAGGATCGTATAATATTTATGTAGGCTTGTTCAAGATTTAAATATGTAGCTCATTTAATGTATCTGACCATGGCAGTCGGTCAAAAGCATTTTTAAAGTCCAGAGAAATAAGCGATGTATAATTATTGTCGTCTTTGCTTAAATTTATATGAGAAAAGAGTTCTGCAATCGCCGATTCTGTGGAGCGGCCTTCCTGGAATCCATGCTGTGAATGCTGAAGTTGTTTTGAATTACGTAATGAAAAATTTATTCTTTTTAGAAGAAGTTTTTCATAAATTTTTCCGAGTATCGGTAATAAAGTTATCGGACGATATGAGGAGGCTATGTCCGGCTGTTTTGCTGGTTTTAAAAAATATACAAGTTCACCTACTTTCCACGCTTTTGGAAAGTAATTTAAGTGCAGCAAGATGTTAAACATGTCTAAAAGAATTTCTCTCTGATTTTTAAATAGTTGTCTTATTATGTTATGATCAATCTCATCAGGACCCGGAGCTTTATTTCTATTAAAAGTGTAAATTGCATTTTGTAACTCTTTGACAGTAAAATTTGGAGGTTTTCCTTCTTCTCCTGTGTAAGGATTTTGGCCTGTTGGGGATATTGATTCGCCAAAAATTTTGGTTGTTAGTGCTTCGTAAAATTGTTCTGCTGTGCAGGTTTTTTCTTCTAGAGTTGACAGTGCATATACTTCTTTCTTATGGAAATCTTTGAATGCAATTTTTTTAATTTTTCCATAGGGATTTTTCGATTGGTTGCAGAAATTTATCCAGGCTTGCTTTTTGGCTTCTAATAATGCCTTTTTATATAATGCTCGTTGTTGTTTAAAATTTATTATGTCTTGTGCTGTGGCTGTTGCGAGTTTAGCTTTCCTTCTTAATGCACGAACAAAGTTACGTTTTGTTTTTAATTTATTTGTCCACCATGTAATTTTTGGTTGATGGGTGCTTTTACGTCTTTTGAGAGTTGAATCACATATGTTTTTTAATATTTGTTGAAATTCTTGATATTTCTCGTCAAATTCTTCTTCGTTGGATACATTTTTGAAGTGAAAATTTTGTTGTCTTATTGATTTTTCTAACTGCATGTTGAATTTTTTAAATGAGGTGTGTTTTGTCCGATATCTTCTGTATGGTTGATCTGGGATTTCTAAATTTAATTTGGATGTTATAAGCCTATGATCAGCGAAATCCATTTCAGGTTTTACTACCCAGGATTCCACTGAAGGAAATAGCGCCATTGATGTTAATATTATATCTGGCCAACCTTTCCTTATAGTTTCCTCTTTTTTGTTTAATAACTCAAATGTTGGTAGACTATGTGGTTCGTTTAATATTATGAGTCTTTTGCTAGCCATGTGTGAAATTAATTTCTGGCCTTTGTCGTCGTCTTTTTTGTACCCCCATAGCACGCTATGCGCATTCAGGTCACCTGCCAAGAAGAAAAGATTGCTGAAGCCTTTTTCTTCTGACCACTCGTTAAGGTCGTGTTGGAGATCTGCGGATGGAGGAGAGTATTGCGAACCTATTGTTAAAAAGTTTGTTTCAAGTTGGATGTTAATGAATATTGAATGAATGTTCTTTTGTATTTGTATATGACGAATTAAGGGATTTAAGATTATAATGCAGCAGTTATTTTCTAGTGATGAGTAATAAGGAGCTGACAGTGGAAGTCCGAAAGGTCGATTTTCTGTTTTATAATAATCTTGAAGGCAAGCTATTGATATATTTTCTTCCAATGCGTAGCGTATGAAGTCCGCCGTCGCACATTTGCTATTTTGCAGGTTTAATTGGGCAATTGTTAACCCATTAATTGACGTTGATAGGGAAGAATATAATTTATCTGATGAAACGATGTTTTCTGTTATGTTTATGGACGCGAAAGAGAAGAATTTTTATTTATTGTAAGATTTCTCTGGTGATATATGTTTTGAAAAACTTGACAATATGTGGAGTTAGCTGCGTGATTTTTCTCATAAGGGCAGCCATTTTGATCATATGAGTTTAAGCAATTAATGCAAGTGTGTTTGGTTATTTCATCTTTTAATGGGCAATATTCCGATTCATGCTTCTTTGCACAATATGCACAAATAGTATTTTTCCTGCATGTACCTGCTGTATGCCCGTAATATTGGCAATTATTACAGCGTATGATGGGGGAGTATGGCTTTATTGGGCAAGAAATAAAGCCCACTAGCAGCCTTCCCTGTCTTAGGAGCTTTATCGCCGATGAATCTTCTAGATCTAGCATTAGCTGGTATGACTTTAGTTTATCCCTGTTGAATTCCTTATGTTGGTTATCTGTTACATCTTCGTCTAGGTTTTCACTTATTTTTTGTTTGACTTCCATTACTGTAACTGATTTTGGAATACCTAATATTATGATCTTTTTCCTTTTCTCTGCTGCATATTTTAATGTAACTAATGATGTTATTTTTTCATTTACTTGAAGGAGGTCTGACAATCTGTCTATGTCTTCCTCTGTTTCGGATCTTATTATAATTGTATTTTTGTCTTTTGCCAATGTACTGAATATTTTTATCTTGTTTGCTTTGATATTTATGGCTTTGTTAAGTTCTTCCCTGATTCCAAACATTGTGAGCTTTGTATTTAATTTTCGGGTCAACAGAAGAGCTGATTTTGAATAAAGCGGTACAGGTGCAGAGATTTTCGAGGCATATGTGGAATTATTTCGGAGGTCTTTCGCTCTTTCTAGATTTGGTTCATTTTGAGTGGTAGTTTTTAATTGTTCTTGATTACTGCATAGTATTCCTAATTTATTACTCAACTCTTCATATAGTTTTCTCATCGTGTTTAGTGTTTGGTTGTGTTGTTGGAATATTTCATTTTTAATTTCTACTTCCATTTGGAGTTTTTGGTAAGATAGTCTTAGTTGGTGGCATTGAGTCTTCATTTCTTCCATACTCATTTCTTGTAGATCCCTTTCTAGATCAGCCTTAGTATTAAATTGTAATTTGCTGTCTTTTTCCTGCATCAGATGTTTTAAGTCTTGATTTTCTGTGATTAAATTGTCCATTTCATTATTAATTGCTTTCAAAGTATCTTCATGGATTTGTTTTTGATTCTCTATTTGAGTTTGTAGATTTTCTTGTTCTAGTTGTTGATTTTCTATTTGAGTTTTTAGATTTTCTATTTCGACATACTGTTCATTTTGAGCTGTTCTAGTGCTTTTAAGGAGTTTTATTTCTTTTAGTAGTTTGTTATAATATTTTTCTGCTTCCTTAGCATGTTTTGAATCATGTTTTTGTAAATGGCGATACATCATTTCCAATTGGTCCTCTAGGCTCATATTTTCCTCCATTACCATTTCAAAGTTTTTCAAATTCTTTCCTTGTAACGCTGGTTCACATTTTGATTTTTTAATTGTATTTTGAGTTGTTGTCACCACCAAGTCCAAATCATCCATGGATGAGCTTTTACGTGATTTTGATAGACAAACATTATTTTCTCCTTTACGACGTTTACTTATCGAGGAGTAAGTTCTTGAAGAAGGCATATTTTGGTTTGTTAATAGCTACGTTCAAAAAGGTTTTTAAAAATTTTCAAGAGTATTGTATGCAAAATACTAGGCTTCATCAGAGCCCACTATATGTCTCGTTGAAAGAAAGGAATATAGATAGTTTATAGCATAAACCGGTGAACTTGTCCACCGTAAATAGCTAAGATAAAAATTAAAATTAAATTAATATTAAAAAAAAAAAATATATAGACTAATTTTGAATAGTTTTTGGAATAAAGAGGGGAATATTTAATGGAAGTGGTCTAAACGAAGAATGTAATGAAATAACTAATACGTAGTTGAAATGATAAGTAGTGCTGCTAAGAAAAAGAGTAAAATTTAGTTTGTTTCTGTGCTTATTGTTGTCGATCCCTGCACTTGATATTCTCATGTACTACTGTACATATATACCAGAGTGAGAAATGTGTAATGAATTAACTTGAGTAAATATACAATTTTAATCACAAATGAACATATATATATACATGCATACACACATAAATATATATATACATATATATATACACACATACATACATACACACACACACACATACATATATATTTTTTTAATACTAATATAAAGTTTTTTTTTTTAATATATATTTGTATATATATATATATACACCTAAAAATATCCTGGTATGAAAAATAAGCGTATATATGAAACTTGAGTAAATATACCAATATATAAACAGTTATCTGCACAGTTATTTCAAAATAAAAACAGTAAAACGATTAAAATTTGTTTGAATTCACTCTCCGCCAAAGTAAAAAAAAAAAAAAAAAAAAAAAAAAAAAAAAAAAAAAAAAAAAAACAGTAATAGGAGCTAAATGTAAGATATAATGGTGTGCCACATACTACGCATTAAATAATGATCACCATTTTACTTTACAGTATACATTAAACATTATACGATATATTTAGACTTAAGGAGAATTGCAATACTTGGAACAAGGAGGGACCTCCTATGGCCTAACCTGTTTTTGAGGTTTACCTAGCAGCGCTTAAGCTGAAAATCTCCAGGCACCTATATTGTAAAATGCTCCATGGAGCGGGGGGAGGGGAAGGAGAGGCATGAAAGTTAACTAGTGACAAACGCTCTTAGAGACAAAAAGATAGAGGTACAACATGCCTGTATTACGGTGATAATTTAGAAGAGCCCCGAGAGTAGTTTAAAAGATGAAATTAACCCGATAAGGGGACGGGGCGTGGCCCAAAACAGTAAGAGAGACCAAATGAGGGTAGATTTGAACTGTGGGGGTCAGTAGCTTTCAGTAGACATGTTACACCAAAAATTTAAGACTCCCCCCCCTGCCCCCCCCAGGGGCGGACCCCTTGCAATTACCAGGGAAATTCAAAAGCCAGAAAAAAGTCTGTACAAAACCAGTCCAGCCAAAACATTTCTCCTCACTGTAGCTCCCATAGAACAAGAGATATAAGCTGTTAAAGTTTGAAAAGAAGTGAAGAAATGAGCCTTTTTGAGTGAGTGACCAACAGGGGGGGTCTACAGCCCCGGGGGTGCAAAAATAATAAAAATTTTTAAATAAAGGTGATAGAAAATTGTACGAGCGAAAATTTAAGGTATATGTTGGGGGGGTGCGTACCCTATCCCCCCCCTGGACTGGCCCTCAAAGACAACACTTTAAACTCAAAAAAAAAAAAAAAAAAAAAAAAATTAATCATTTCATCACTGTTTGAAAAGATCTTTTAATGAAGAGGGCTGGGAGGCCCCAGCAGCCCTAAAAGCCCCTATAGATCGAAACAAAATCAGAATGGATAACTATAAGATAGAATGAAGAGGAATAAGTTAATAAAAACAAGGAATAATGCTATAAGTGTATAATACACGCTGTGATGGTTACCCGCAGACCTTCATACCTGCAGCTACACTACTAGATGTCCATGATATTACAAAATTCAATAAATCTAGAGAATAACTGTATGGCAACACCATACAACGAGCCTCTAGAGCAATTAATGCCATTGAAACTATTTTAAATAAATAAACTAACTATTAATAAGGAATAACAAGAGATGTCAACTGGACATTGCCTCTCTACACTTTAGATCTTTAAGATCTCTAAGTTTATATTTGAGTTGATCCCTTAGAACAGCAACGGACCATAGTTTACGAGCTGGGGGGCCAGCTATCAACTTCTCAACTTGTACTGAACTTGGGCGGGATCTGCTAAACCCAAGCGTCGTAATGGGAGACATTTAAAAACAATGATAAACACTTTATGAACAACACTATTAGAGACACTTAAAATATTCAAAAGACAATAAAAAGCATGGCGGAGCAAAGTTCAAACATTACTGTAGACATACAAATGCATTATTTTAAGTTAAAAGAAGATTTAATATTTTTAATTGATTTTTTAAAAAATAGTTACTCCCTATTGGGACCGCATAAGCAAATTATAAAGAACGTACTCAAAACATTTTTCAAAAATTTATTTGTAATACTTAAAATAGACAAAATGCTTTCGGATTAGCGGCGGAGCAAAGATAAATCATCAAATTACATATAATGACCACTTTTGCAAAGATGCTATTATAATTTAGTATGTTACAAGGTAAATAAAAAATGTAAACAAAGCACCTTTCAATGGGGGGTATTTAAAAGCACTCGCCATTGCGTTAACAAGCTATACTAAAAGATTATTTAAACATATTAAAAAAATAGAAAACTTACAAGAACTCAATCTAAGACAATGAAGAAACTATAATTAACGACGATTAATACCTAATATGAGGTTTTAAGATAATATAATATATATAAAAAAACACTTTAAGATTGACATCTATCGTAGCGATAGCAACGGAAGGGATTGACAACAGTTTAATAAAGTACCCATAACATCGTTAATATGTTACGTAGAAAAGCAAATTATACCTCAAAAAGTTCAGAAAAGATTTGAGTATCATAAATAAATGACAAGATAGCAAAATAGTTAAGCATAATTAGAATATAAGCACAGAAAGTTATCAGTGTAGTTGCAATGGCTGGTTACCTGGGGACGAGATTAAGTAAAAAGCTTAAAAGTTTAAATAGCTATATCTCGGCAACCACTGCACCGATTTTGATCAAACAAGTGCCAAAATGCTCAACAGCACTTTAGGAAAAGAATGAGACATGATTTGAGGCTCTGACTTACCTGGTTCTTAAGCCTTTAGCCCTCCATGATGAGCTCCGCAAAACGCGACATACTACGGTGATGGCTCACCCTCAACTCTAGATCAGAGACAAACCGAATATTTAGTTTTTATTCCGGGCCAAGCCACGACCTGGGAATTTTTTCCAATGGAAACTTCTAGGAAAAATGAAATCAGGACCAGACTCGGTCTGGAAGAAAAGAAGCCTGTCCCCACCCGAATCTCCAAAAAAAAACAAGATCAAGACATGACTCAATTCAAAATGTCAGAAAACCTTATCCAGTCCAAGTCTCGTGGACTTACATTGGCGCGACCCATGCCAGGCCGTGACGGGCTCGAGCTTCGCCCCAAGTTATTTCTCGTGAGGCTGCATAGTAGGGTGGATCGATTGTCTATGGCGAAAAAAAAACTACCATTCATCAAAATCTACCTATGCGGAAAAGATGTTCTATTTTATGGAGATTAAGGGAAAAATAATAAAAAAAATTAATTTTAAAATTTAATACTGCCACAAAAGGGTTGAATTTTCGGAAAAATTTGAAAAAAGACCGAATTTTGGTTAGGTTATTTTTGTCAAAAACTAATTATTTTAATAATTTTTAAGATCCAACAATGCGGAAAAGATGTTATATCGTATGGAGGTTAAGTAAAAAACAATAATAAGTAATAAATTCGAAATTTAATACTGCCACAAAAAAGTTGAAAATTCGATAAAATATTGAAAAAATGGAAAAAGATCTAATTTTGGTTAGATTTATTTTTGACGCAAAATGATCATTTTAATATCAATCAAAACCTATCTTTGCGTAAGAGATATTATATTGCATGGATATTAAGTAAAAAGAAATAAATAAAACTAATTTCGAAATTTAATACTCCTGCAAGTGATTTATAGTTTCGAAAAACTGGCAGTTCCAGTTTTTTCAGTTAGAATGTGTCTGCTTGTGTATTGTGTAGCTTAGTGTACCTTGAATATTACTGTACCATGGCATTGTTAAAAAAAAATAAAAAGAAAGAGATATATGAATTACACACTATTTGGGTCTAGTTTTGATATGCCAGTAAATATGCTCCCTATTACAAAAAGTTATAAAATTTGCATATTGGTATTTAAAAAATAACCGAAGAAAGGAATCGGTCAACATCCATTTATTTCCTGCCAGTGAGAAGGAGTTGCTAATAAATTACTAGTGACCTGTAAATGAGATTCAATCTCAATAACTTACCACAGCAGCATTTTAAGAAAAATTAAACTGTTTAACGACAAATATTGCGCTCTTCTTAATTCTTGTAAAACAAAATAAGATACTGAAAGCTACTACAGACTTTTGGACCATTTCCGAAAATACTGCCTATTTTTTCAGTTCAATAGATTTGAATATGAATATGAATATTGAGTGTAAACTAAACCGACGTATTGAGAGCAAACTCACTTTTCTGCATCATCAGCTATCATTGAAAAGCCAAAATACTGCCGAGCTAGGTGTCACATCATTAGAATATTGGACATTTTGGGCAATTCCGACCAAGCAGGTGCTGCCATCGTGTCTGGTGCACTTCAAGATGTGGGCATTATCTCACAAAACTATGAATCGAATGCTACTATCAGAAAAAAATTGGCATAACAAGACAAACCAAAGACCACTCTATCGTTTTAGCCATTCTCTTTAGTCATTTGTACAAGATTATGATCATGGCTATTTTCTTTAAACTTTGATGGGTGTAAAGACCGACTACATCACTAGAAAACAACAGAAGAAAAATCATAATAGAAGCAGTCTTGAGCTTGAAAAAAGAACTGGGTTCCGAATACATCGCCACATATATATAAATTCTGGGAGAGTACCAAACAATTTGAACACGACTTTTTGTCCTGTGTTAACAATAATATACATGTAACAAAGTTGGTTGCGATCGGTTGTGGCGGAATATCTGTTAATATAGATGTTAAAGGATGTGTTATTCGAAATATGGAACTGATCTTCAAGCGTGCACTACAATGGTTTTTGTGCTAGTTACACACCAATGAGATTCCACTATGTCATCTTTTTGCAGCGTGGATGGAACCGCGGCTGGGCACAAATGTTTCACTGGTGAAATAGAAAGATTATTTGCAGCATGTTAGAAGCTTTTTCTATTTTTATTTATGTCAGTATATGAATTCTAAAAGCGCGCGAGTGAAATCAAACGGTCTGCTGTAATCCTAATCATTACATTAAAAAATATCTATATTTTCCATTTACCAGCTTTTTGACCTTTTGCGATGGATTACATAGATTTAATTAAATAGGAAAATGTGTCCAACCTCCACTTACTGACGTATTTAGTAAGGACATGATTTCAGAAGCAATATGTAAATCCAGCAATCATTCCAGTGGCAATAACATCTACTATCAATAATATCTATTCACGCAACGCTCATTCTACAAAACTAATAATCAAAAGAGTCGCGGAAGTATTTCTGCGGTGTATGGACCATACATAAGAGACAGTTTTATGAAAATCGAATTGAATTACAAAATCTCATGTCGATTTTCAATAGCGAACGTCATTATCGCCAATTGCAATGTTGATGATTTTTCTTGATTTAACACTAATGAAACTGTTAAATAAGAAACTAAAGTTTTTATCTTGTAATCAATTAAATATCCCTTCATTGCAATAAATGTTAAAAATGTTTAAAATTCATATTTAATTTTACAAAAAAAAGTTGATTTTTTACCGTAAAAACGTTTAAATATATAAATTTGAGTCACATTGCGGCAGATTTAAATTTTGAAATTAATTTTTTTAATTATTTTTCTCATACTCAGCATATAATATAACATCTTTTAAGCATAGGTAGGTTTTGGATAATTTTTTAAACTATTATTTTGAATTTAAAAAAATCTAGCCAAAATTAGGTCTTTTTTCACTTTTTTTCGAAATTCAACTTCATTATGGCAGTAGTAAAATTTATAGTTAATTTTTTTAATTATTTTTCCCTTATTCTCCATCCAAGAGAACATCTTTTCCGCATAGGTAGGTTTTGACACTGTGAAAAAAAAAATTTCGATCCACCCTAATGCATAGTGTCACTTTGTAAACCCTTTATTAGCCAAGAAAGAGGAGGGACTTCGCCCCTTAAAACCGCCACAGCATACGGGCTGTGTCACTGCCTCCTCTACAATGCCTTCTCGCTTGTGACGTAGTGGAGGCGGTTTCCTTGACAACGATCGCGCTCTGAGCTTCATGGCGATTGTGGAACCAGTAGGGTTAGTGATTTCGCCTCCACTTCATGACGTTTCACGCTGGTCGTCTGCTCAGTGATTAGGCATTGTAGAGGGGGCAGTGGCTGTGTCGATCCCAGATCGAGCGTTTTCGCCTTTATACCGGACGGAGCCTGGGCATGGAAATTTTGGCCCGTGTATATCTCTAGTAGGAAGGAAGTCTACGCCAGACTGGACCCGGCAAAAACAGTGTGGCTCGATCCAGCTCAGCAGAAAAAATAAGACCTGACCCGGTTTTCAAACTGTGAAGACCTGACCCGGTTTTCAAACTGTGAAGACCTGACCCACTCCCAGTAAAATAAATTAAAGTTGGCGCGACACATGTCGGGTCGCGCCGGTCTTGAGTGTAGGACCAACAACTTTTCCGTGCGGGCATCTGATGTCGTTCCGCAGATCCTTTATTGGGCTCAAGGGGGGGGGCGATCGCCCCATCGCCACCCCCCCCCCCCCCATTAGATCCGCCATTGCCCAGTATTTCGTTATTCAAGAACGGCGCCGGTAGTCTGACTGGGAAAAATGAAAGTTTGTGTTCGGACTTTAGACTGGAATCTGTTGTTCCCGTATTAGTATTACATACGGGTTTTTTCATTACTTACTCGTTTCATTACTTTAGTATTCGTTCATTCGCTAAAAATGTGCGGATGGAATTGGAGGGAAGTTTTTAAAGTAACGTGATCAAAAGCAGGAAAAATGCTTTTTGATGAATGATTGCAAATTGTTTATTCTTTTAGGGATTGTATTTTTCATCTTACATACAGATATGAAGGGTTACTTGCATTTTAAAAACATGAACAAAATAACTGATTTTTCTTCCGTCCTTTTTTTGCACACCCAGAATTTTAGAATGAAAAAGGGCATTTTTTTCATCTCGTATATAACGCGCACCATAAATTTAACAATCAAGGAAATGAATGATCAAATGAGTTTCAGTAAAGAAAATCGAAACAAATGTTACGTCAGGCTAGAAAGAAGTCGGAATTCTTTTTTTAGTCGACTTCGTGTAGGGAGTGACTGTCATAATATGGTGACGTCACTTGCGAACGAAATACTTGAGAACCTCTACGTTGTAAATAATAAAATAATAATAA
The DNA here is from genome assembly GCA_964019185.1 of Maratus speculifer. Taxonomy (NCBI): domain Eukaryota; kingdom Metazoa; phylum Arthropoda; class Arachnida; order Araneae; family Salticidae; genus Maratus; species Maratus speculifer. The sequence continues at coordinate 150,410,486 of OZ025301.1, read as the reverse complement.
TAACTTTTTTTTTAAATCTGTAATTTTACAAATATAAAGTTGCAGAAATCTGTAGTCTTGCTAAAATTTTATTTGTACACTGTACAAATTAAAAAAAGACAGAATGAGAGGGGGTGGGACGAGAGAGAAATCTACAAAACCAGTTTTTTTTACTTAGTTTTTACAAAATGTTGAAAAATTGCTTTTCCTTTTTTTACAATAAATGTTTTCGATTTTTCCGGTGAAAATTCAATACAGTGCGTGTCAAAAGTTTAAGCACAATAGCAATTTTAAAATAAAACTTTAAATGTTACCTTTAATTTCAATATATGTCTTGTATATGTTAATAATATCTATTTTTACACCATATTCATTTAAATTAACTTTTAAATTTTATTTAAAACCATGGAGTTTAAGAATAGAAGAAAAATGACCGTGTCAAAAGTTTAAGCACAAAATCGTTTTTATGCAAATTTTACAGTTTGACGTAAACGGTTGCGCACGCAAACAATTTCTGGGAGTATAAGAAGTAGTCCGCTGTTGTTTTTGAGTTAGAACAAAATGCCCAAGTCGAAAGAATTTTCAGAAGAGGAGATGATAAAAATTTGGAGTATGAGAGCAAAATGTAATTCTGTTTCTGAAATTACAAGTGCATTAAAAAGGTCAAAACAAGGTATTCATCAAATTTCGGCTCCTGATAATGATTTTAAACGAAAATTTCGTTCAAGAAGGCCTCGAGTGACTAGTTTGAGCGAAGATAGCCGCATCAGAAATTTGGCTTACTCCCTTTAGGAAATAAAATATGCAATTGGAGAACAAATATCGAAAAAAACTATTTATAGAAGAGTTTTGGAATTCAAATACATCAAATACCGTAAAATGGCTAGATTACCGTGTCTTAAACGACACCATAAAGAAGCTAGATTACAATGGGCCAAAGAGCATATGTCATTTGGTGAAAAGTGGCTGAATGTTATATTCAGTGATGAAAAAAAATGGAAACTCGATGGCCCTGATGGGTTTAAGTACTATTGGCATGATCTCCGTAAAGGACCTAGGAGTGTATTTAGCCGATAATATAATGTTAGTTCTGTAATGGTATGGGGGGCTATTTCTTTCAATGGTCAGACATCTCTAGCATTCATCAGTGGTCGTGAAAACTTTGAAAACTACCAAGAGACACTTGCCAATCATATGCTTCCTGTTACCGAGGTTTTTAGGGGGAGAAAAATGGTTATTTCAACATGATAATGCTTCTATCCATATCTTAAACTCAACTTCATCGTGGCTGAAGTCGAAAACAGAGTCTGTTTTGAAATGGCCGGCAATTAGTCCTGATTTAAACTTTATAAAAAATATTTGGGGTATTCTCACCCATGCAGTTTATCCAAATGGAAAGCAGTATTCTTCAGTTAAAGATTTGAAAGATCCCATTGAGAACGCTTGGTTTAAAAATGAACCAGAAACAATACAGAACCTCATTTTAACTATGGAAGACCGTGTATTTAAAGTAATTCAGCAGAGAGGAGCAATAATCAAGTATTAATTTTTTTATTCTTGTTCTGCTAAAAGCTAAAAAACTACTGTGCTTAAACTTTTGACACACTCATTTTGGTTGTTTTGATAAATTTTATTATTTAAGATAAATTTAACAGCATGAATCTGTTAACTATCTTTTTAAAACTACAATTTGTAGGCTATGTGAGAAGGGAAGTAACTTTCACCCATTTATAAAATTTTATTTTGAAATTTTCTGTTGTGCTTAAACTTTTGACACACACTGTATTACAAGGACATTATTGCTTGCCCGTCAAAAGTTGAAATGCTATCGAGACACATTAAAGAAACCAACTACTGCTGTTTAAATTTCTTTAATATACAGTAAATAGGATTCCGATTTCAAAATTAAATTTCTCAAAAACAGAAATCGATAGAATTAAGTGGTTAACGTTTTTTTTTTCTTTTTTAGGTAAGCTGTAAAAATATTTTACAGAAGTTTCGAACGGTGAATATTTTGAAAAAGATTTTGTTCCCATTGCAAAGAATATTTGACTTGGCATTTTTCTTGTATTCGATTGCTTGCAGAGAACGAGTTTTTCGAATTACAGTGCTATATTTTAACAATTTTTGAAGTTACTGTTTTTTTTTTCAATTTCGGAATTATAAAAATGTTGTTCGAAAAATCGTTAAAATATGACAATGTATGTCAAAAAACTCGTTCTCTGCAAGCAATCTAAAACAAGAAAAATGTCAATCAAATATTTTTGCAATCAGAACACAATCTTTTCAATATATTCACGGTTCGAATGTTCTGTATAAGATTTACAGTATACCGAAAAAACAAAACGTTTATCGCACAATTCTATCGATTTTTGTTTTTGAGAAATTTAATTTGGAATCGAGGTCTTATTTGCTGGACACCCTGTAAATTGCAGATAATAAAACGCCTACCTTCTTGCATATTTCCTGTGAATTTGGCGCCAGTTTTTCTGATTAAATTGCTAAGTTTTTAATTATTTAGAAAAGTTAAATTTTCCCTGCTGAGGGAATTTTGTTTTCCTAGAAACTTCTTCGACGTGTCATATAATGTGTCTATTTTTTGCAGCAATGCAAATAGTGCAGGAAAGTTGAGTAAATAAAAAAAGTGACGAAGAACTTTTGCAAGAGAAGTAAGTTGGAAGGTAATAAAAGTTCGGAATATTTATTAAACGTTTTGCGTCAGAATATTTTAAAAACAGAAGATTTTTTCAGATATTTTAAATTGGGGCCTTCTATAAATTAAACTCTTTAAATCCTAATCTCTTCAGCAGAGTAAAATCCTCTCTAAATACATTGGTAAAAATTATCTGTCCCAAATTGTTATTTGCTACCACTAAATTTTAATAGTGTTTCTAGTCTTATACACTGACAGCATTTCAGAGATTTAATATTGGGGTAACTCCCGATAACCTTTTAGTCTGTACTTTTTAGGAACTAATGGAATTTTATTTTTCCGCTTTCTTTTTTTTTTTTTTTTTTCCTTTAATTTTCTCACTTATCTTGTTAAGTACAATTACATGTTTTTTTTAATTTTTATTCCTGAATTACATTTTACATTATCTTTATTATTAATAGTTATTTTTTATCTGTGGCTACCAGTCGCATTTAAACAATTTTCTTTTTATGGCTCCCTGACACCCATGCAACACGATTTACCTACTACAGCTGACTTAACGACATTTTTTAGGTAGCTTTCATTACAAAAAGTAAAAGCTACCTATTGCAACCTTTCCGGAGGAAAGCACTTCCAGAAAATTTTGGTATATTTTCACCGATCATGACCCCCAGACCCCAAAACCACCCTCCGTTCAAATGTTGACATATATATATAACCATATATATATATTTATATATATATAGATAGATATCTGATTTTTGTCATGCGATAACTAACGTATTTATGAACCGATTTGAATGAAACTTTGTATGTACATAGTACATACAAATATCTCGACCGAGTTCGTTGGTCAGCATCATCCGCCATCTTGTTTCAAAATGGCGGTCATTTAAATTTTTTTTAAAAATTTAAAATTTAAAATTAAATGCGAAAAAATTAAAAGTTGAGAAATATTTTTATTTTATGTGTTAGATCTTAAAACACCAATTCCTGAACACTTTTTCGTTTGTCTATATCTTAAAAAATGATTGAGTTCTAGCACTTTGAATTTTTCTTATGGCTAACATTTTGAAAGGATCAGATTTTTGTCATGCTATAACTAACGTATTTATGAACCGATTTGAATGAAACTTGGTGTGTACATAGTACATATAAATATCTCGACCGAGTTCGCTGAGAAGCATTATCCGCCATCTTGTTTCAAAATGGCGGCCATTTAATTTTTTTAATTTAAAATTTAAAATTAAATCCGAAAAAATTCAAAGTTGAAAAATATTTTTTTTATGTGTTAGATCTTAAAACACCAATTCCAGAACACTTTTTCGTTTGTCTATATCTTAAACAATGATTGAGTTCTAGTACTTTGAATTTTTCTTATGGCTAACATTTTGAAAGGATCTGATTTTTGTCATGCTATAACTAACGTATTTATAAATCGATTTGAATGAAACTCGGTATGTACATAGTACTTACAAATATCTCGACCGAGGTCGCTGACAAGCATCATCCGCCATCTACTTTCAAAATGGCGGCCATTTAAAAAAATTTAAAATATTTAAAATTTAAAATTAAATGCAAAAAAATTAAAAGTTGAAAAATATTTTTATTTTATGTGTTAGATCCTAAAACACCGATTCTAGAACCCTTTTTACTTTGTCTATATCTTAAAAAATGATTGAGTTATAGCACTTTGAATTTTTCTTATGGCTGACATTTTGAAACGATCTGATTTTTGTCACGTGATAACACTCGTATTTATAAATCGATTTGGATGTAACTTGGTGTGTACATAGTACATAATAAAGCCTGAACCGAGTTTGTTAACCAGTTCCATCCGCCATCTTGTTTCAAAATGGCGGTCATTTAAATTTTTTTTAATTTAAAATTTGAAATTATTTGCAAAAAAGTAAGAAATTGAAAAAGATATTTCTTTTATGCATTTGACCTTGATACAAAGATTCCAGAGCATTTTTTGTTTCATCTATATCTTGCAAAATGACTGAGTTTTAGCACTTTCAATTTCCAGTGTGACTGACATTTTGAAACGGTCTAAAATTTGTCACGCGTTAATACGCATATTTATAAACTGATTTCGATATAACTCCGTGTGTTCATGGTACATACCAATGTCTTGACCGAGTTCATGGACCAACATTATCCGCCATCTTGTTTCTAAATGGCGGTCATTTAAATTTGTCAAAAATCTTTTAAATGTATTATGATGTATAAACGAAATTTAGAAATTGGAGAAAGGTTCTTTCTAAACTATTTATCTTAATAATGAATTCCGGAGTATTTTTTGCTTTGTCTTTACCTTGAAAAACGCCTGGGATATAGCAGTTTGAATTTCTAATGTGGGTGACATTTTTTTTTAAAGTTAATTTGCCCGCGACAGCACTCGTATATATTAATCGATTTCGATGTGAGTGTGCATGTTCACATGAATTAAGATTTCGATCAAGCTCATTGGTTTTTTTTTTTATCCGTCATGCTGCTTTAAAATTGATATCGGCGACCCTATAAATCGCTTAAAATAAAACCAGGTTGAATAAAAGATGACTAATTTCTAAAAATTCCTATTAATATTCAGTATTGACAAAAACTAGTATTCAATCTTATATAATCGTGTTCCACTATTTTTAGCTTCGATTTATATAACTTAATTTAAAATAAATAAATAAGTATATGAAAGCTACCTCTTCCTCCGGCACTGCCGGAAGGATTTTTTATAAATAGCTTTTCTATAATAATACGGTCAACATTGAAGATTTTTCTTTTTCTTTTACTTTTTTTTATACTAATGAACATTTTGAGCCTTATTTTCGATATATTTCCGTTTATTAAAAACTTTATTCCATGTAATAACAAGCTGCCGAAACACGTTAAAAGAACTAGCTGCAACTGCATATTTTTCTTTAATATAAATTACAGATAATAAAACGCCTACCTACCTTCTTGCACATTGCCTGGGAGTTTGGCACCAGTTTTTCTGATAAAATTGCTAACAAGGAAAATCTCCATACTGGGCATACTCAGAATTTTCTGAAAAAAAAAATGCAAATTAAAGTACTTATGTACGTAATAAAGGATCAATCAAATTTAGCGACGGAATCACAGAAAAATCTCTGTAAAAAAAAATAAAATATTTTTGAATATTTGGCGTGAAAAGCCGAAAGTATCACTCGATTTGGCGAACAGCCCTTTTACTTGCCAAAAGCAAACGATTATAATGCAACTCAAAGCTGTTGGATATTTAGAATGCGTGTAAATGGTATTTAATGAATTTAAACTTAAACAATGAGAGATTATAATATATTATATACATATATATACATATTGTATTGCATATATATATATTACTTGTTGAAGTAATTATTTTACTAATCACTGGAAAAAAAATGTTTTCATAGATTAAAAAAAAATCATATTGAGAAAAATTATCTTCATACATTTAAGCGTATTCAAAAATAAAAGCCAGATGTTTCCATAGCAACACAATCTAATCGAAAATTCTCAATTGGACTTTGAACTTGAAACAAATTTAATTAATTTAAATTATGAATTTCGTTTTAAATCTCAAATTTTGATGATTAAATTTGAATATAAATACATATAAATATCGATATAACAAAATTATACATAAAACAAACTAAAACTTACAAAACTAAAGTTATTTAAATTAAATTTATAAAAACAAGTTCAACATGAAACTTTTTTTTTATCTTGAAGTATATTTGACATAAAGTGTATTTGAAATTACATTCCATCGCCAAGCGGCGATAAATCGCCAAATAAAGAAATTTTCATTATTTTTTTACGGTTACTGAATGGAGGTTCCGCCGAATTTTTTTTTATAAACGTATATATCTACACGAGAAGAACATTCTGTAATTTTTTCAGATTATTCGAAGTATGTCCATATGTAGACCTTCCTTGTAAGTTCTTAATTATTTAGAAAAGTTAAAATTTCCCAGTTGGAAGGAATTTTGTTTTCCTAGAAGCTTCTTCGACATCTAATGTGTCTACTTTTTGCAGCAAAGCAAATAGCGCAGGAAAGTTGCGTAAATAAAAAAGTGACGAAGAACTTTTGCAAGAAAGTTAGAAGGAAATGAATATTCGGAGCATTTATTTAACGTTTCGTGTCAGAATATTTTTAAAACAGAAAGTTTTCCTGATATTTTAAACTATGGAATTCTATACATTAAACTCTTTAACATATTCGCTGCCGCTCACGCGCTAGTGCGTGAAGTTCCCATTCATTTAACACAGAGGACGGAGTTATCGGACGTGTTAACCGCTTCTATGTTTTGCCCGCACATCGTACAGGCAACGCGTTTTTAGCTCACAGGCTATCATAGCCTGAGAGCTTATGTGCCCGTCCGTTCTGTATGTACGTTCGTGCGTAACGCGATAACTCATGATAAAAATATCCGATCCACTTGAAATTTTGTATGTAGGTATATACTGACAAGGCGCTTCCCTGATTAGGTTTTGGAGTTCATTCGATATGTATAAGAGGGGGAACGGGGGGCTGAGGCCCCTCCCCTTAGTTGATATGGGATTTTCATGCAGAATTAAGTTTTCGTTCAAAATTTAGATTAGGATCATTCTGATGAGGCGATTCCGTGACTGTTATTAGGTGTTCATTGAATAAGTATAAATAGGGGGAACAGGGGTTCTAATGCCTCCTCCCCCTTAATTTATATAAATGGGTTTTTCAAGCAGAATTTTCAGATTTCGTTCAAATCTCTGAATAGTTTTGGAAGTTTAATGGTTAAGTATAAAAGAGGGGGATAACTCCTTTTAAATTATATAAATGCTAAATGGGTTTTTATTAAGAATTATCTCATTTGCTCTGAATTTTGGATATAGATTTTTTATATGATAAAGCATGTCTTTGATAGTATAGGAGGTTCAATGCTTAAGTATAAAAAAAGAGGAAAGGGGAGAGCTGTTTCCCCTTCTTAATTTTTTTTCGAACGGAATTAACCCTTGAAAATATAAGGCTTTAATGTACAATTAGTATTTGTAGCCTGTGAGCTCAATGCCATCAGTTTAACTGGGCAGTATTCTTTATTTCAGTCATGATTCGCGGTACCACATATGAGCAAGAGCATCCATACTCCAATCATATTTTATTATTCTCACCAGCAAAATTTAAGTGTACATTTTCTATTATTTAATCCATTTTTTAGGTGCGTTCGTAATTATATAATACGTAGCACCTATAGTGGTCGTTCAGTCCGTACGTCTGTCCGTCCGCATATAACAACGCAAAAACTACCCAATCGAATCGTTTGAAATTTAAAATATATAATTATTACATAATTTTGTCGAGTCATTTCAAATTTTATGAAACTCGGATGCATAGATCAATTACAGGGGCAATCAAAAGTATTCCATTACATTACGGTCAATGGGGAAAAAAGTTTCAAATGCATTTTAATCGTTTGAAATTTAAAATACGCAATTATTACATAATTCTGTCGAGTTATTTCAAATATTTTGATAATCGTGTGCATAGATCAATTACAGGGGCAATCAAAAGTATTCAATTACATTATGGCCAATGGGGAAAAGTTTCAAATATATTCTATATGTTTGAAATTTAAAATACATAATTATTACATAATTTTGTCGAGTTATTTCAAATTTTATGAAAATCGGATGAGTAGATCAATTACAGGGACAATCAAAAGTATTCCGTTACATTACGGTCAATGGGAAAAAATGTTTCAAATGGATTTTAATCGTGTTATACTCATGCGAACTTAATAAAATTTCTATGCAAGTATAAAGTACATATTATAATATACATCATACATAATTTGTGGTGCAAAGAACATTTGTTATTGATTTACAAAGCCACACAAAAGTATTGTATTACATAATGATATAGGGAGAACATTGTTTGATGAGCGTTTAATTGTAATTCACTATTTACAATTTTATGAGATTGATATATGAAAGTAATATTTTTAAAACTTCGTTATCGTACGAACGCACCTCATTTGCTACGCTTCACGTGCAATTTCCAACTTTTTTTTTTTTTTTTTTTTTTTTATAGGTAAAAATTTTTGTATTGAAATACTGGTGATAAAAGATAAAAAATTCTGTAAACGACACGAAAAAATAGACATTATTCGAAATTTTTTCAAAAATATTGATCATGTAAGTAGTTAAATGCTAATCTCTTCAACAGATGCAAAATCTTCTCTAAATACAGGGGTTAGACAGGGCTCTGTCCCAAATTACTACTTGCAACCACTAAATTTTAATCGTATTTCTTGTCTTATGTGATGACAGCATTTCTGAGATTTAATAAAGGAAAAAATTCTATTAAATGTTAGTGGAAAACTGCGCATTCTCGTCTCTGTAAATAGAATGAAGTTATGAATAATAAAGATAAGGACACATATAGTGTATTTTCTGCCATATAAGAATAAAATAACAGAGAATGTTGTCGCAAGATGACAGTTGTTCCTTTTAATCGGATAAATAGTTTCTGATTACCGCTAGCAAAAACTTCCACCAGTAAACATGAAGAGAAATTTTTGTCTTATTTTAGCGCCTTATTGATGGTAAATTTCACTCACAAATATTGGCTAAAATTTCTATTTCTTCTTACTGGTGTCCGTTTAACCAGTTGTTATATTCTTTTTACTGGCGCACACAGGAGGCAGGGCCTGATTATCAACGGGGCACTCTCACACTAATAAAAACAAATAATTTTTTTTTTTCTGTTTTTGTTATTCATGACAGTAACTTCGAATTTAAAGAGTATTTGAACAAAGTGAAAATTTCTATAAAGTTTTAATTGTGGGAGAGTGCTCGGTTAATAATCAGGCCTTAACAGGAGGTTGTCCGGTTGTCACAATGTGGAACTATTATCGCTGAAAGAACTCTTTCGAGAAAAATGAATATCATCTTTGCTATTATTTTATATTGAAATTTCTAATCAATGACGTCTTTAAATAAAGAAAAATTTTCTGTATAAATTTACTGGTGGATTTGTTTGTTTGTATTTATGTCGGTCAATTATCTACACTGTGGGATATAGGCCCAAAGGAGTGGGGTGCCCTCCGTGGGGGACTTTCTAAGGTAACCTAACCGTATTTACGCAAGGAAATCCAAGGTTTGTAGAAAACCACGGAAAACTCCGAACGGTTAGGCCGACGGTCGCGATTGGGTTCGAACCTAGCACCTACCGTCTACCAGTTTGGAGGTCAGAACCTCTCGGCCACTGATGGGGCATTTACTGGTGGAAGTTTACCATGGTGGTTAAGAACCGTCTGCGAAAGCGATTGAAGTTGAAGCTTCATTATTTTAAGCATATGTCAATTCCTCTTTCTTAATACTTCCGTGGTAAATGATTGAGGGTACATATGAGTGCTAATGATAATTTTACTTATTTATTTCAGCGTTTGTAGCTATACTTGAGGATGTGAGTTTCTAAAACTCGCCTTATCCAAAAAATGAAATTTTTTGAAAATCGAAAAAAAAAAAAAAAAAAAACACTATACGCGCATTAAGGCCGTAGCTATGGGGGTTGCTAGGGGTGACTCAATCCCCCCTAAAACACTTTGAGCCTCCCTTGAAAAAGATTCCAAGGTCACTATATGAATTTATGTTCCGAAAATCCAACTTAAATTCTATTCAAAAATCTAGTTTTATCTTGAGGTACTTTCACTGTTATGCAAAAATACTAAATTGTAACTAAAATAAGTATTTTAACACTCGCTCATCCTATTTGAACAGATGAAGCTAACAGGATGTTTAATATTGCATTAGTTATACACGAATTTTTCATCATCCTATGCTTTTCTTGGCATAAAATGAAGTTATTAGAAAAGTTTAATAAGAAATATAGTACCTACAGTGTGATTATGCACAAATTTATCTTTCTGAGTCACACAGAGAGAGAAAGAAAGACAAAATATGAGCCCTTCTTACATTTTTCTTTCTTTCTTTTTTTTTTTTTTTTTTTTTTTTTTTTTGAGCCCCTTCCCTATTACTCACTTCTAGCCCTGACTGCGCCCATTCGTTTTCATTGTAAACCAAGATTCTACAGAGTCTGAAATACAAAATAAAACTTTTTTTTTTTATCTAGTGATTTTTTTAGCAGATTCACCAATAGAAAAAATGATAGAGAAAATCCATTTTTTAAATTTTGAAAAAGGATTTCTAATCGAGAATGAAAAATAATTTATAATAATGTAATTTAAATAATAAACTTTTTTTTTTTACATTCTAATTAGCAGGCATGAAAGTGCTCCGACCGAAATGACCGATTACTACCAATAATTTTTTAAAAGATTCTTTGCTTTATAACTTCCCAGAAATTCTGACATTAAATAATGCCAGAAATACTATTAAGATTTAGTTGTAGCAATCATTCATTTGGGTCGGAGCGATCTCATCCCTGAATTAGACCTTTAAAAAAAATCAACACTTTAAAACTGTACAATTATGTAAAACCAAAGAAGCTGAAGTTATTTTGAAATCTTCTCACATCAATTCAATGATACTTAAAAAGAAAAAAATATCAATTTGAATATCTATATTTTAGCAATCTAATAAGAAGTTGTTTACATTCGTAAATAGGCTTGAATAGATATTCAAGCCTATTTACAAATGTAAACAACTTCTTATTAGACTGCCAAAATATAGTGTTTCTTTGTTTTGTAGAACTTTCAAGAGAGACATCTAGAACCATTTTCAAATTTTATTTCTGTTTAAAATGGAGATTAAAATGTTGAAAAGAATGTACCTATATTGAACGGAATGCTATCCCAAGAGTATTTATTTAAAAGACTTGCCTATTCACCGATTATTTTCGATTTTTTTTTTCTTTTACTGTTTTGTGTATAAGTCATCCCTCATTTTAAACGCCCAAATTTTGTCAAAAAATTTCTCAACTTATACTCAGTATATAAGGTATACGTTTTTGTTCATAATTATCAATGAAATTCTGAATTAACCCCTTCGCGACGGGAGCCTTTTATGAAATTTTTAATGTTTTGTCACTGGTTTTAAATAACATAAATTTATGATTTTTACTTTCTTCTATCTTCAATAGAAGAAAGTATTGTAATCGAAATTTTTTTCGACTTCCAGTTTTCGACGGATTTACACGTTTTAGGGGTCAGAGATTCCAAAAAACATGTTTTTACAAAATGTCTGTCTGTCCGTGTGTCTGTGTGTGTGTCTGTCTGTGTGTGTGTCTGTGTGTCTGTATGTTGCCATTCTACCATTAAAAAGTGTATGAAGTTATGCATAGAATTGAACCACATTTTTTGTGAATGTTTTTGGCTGTGGCAAGCAGGTCCTTCTTCAGTTTTGAAATATTCCGCCGGAAGGGGGCGCTGCAATCGCGATTTTTGTGCCATTTTCAATATTGTACCGACCAAAAGTATATGAAGTTATGCATCGAATTGAATCAAATTTTTTGTGTATGTGTATGACTATGGCTAGTTGGTCCTCCCTGAATTTGAAAAAAATCCGCCGGAAGGGGAAGCTGCAATCGCGATTTTTGTGCCATTTTCAATATTGTACCGACCAAAAGTATATGAAGTTATGCATCGAATTGAACCAAATTTTTTGTGTATGTGTATGACTACGGCTAGTTGGTCCTCCCTGAATTTGAAAAAAATCCGCCGGAAGGGGGAGCTGCAATCGCGATGTATGTGCCATTTTCAATATTGTACCGACCAAAAGTATATGAAGTTATGTATCGAATTGAACCAAATTTTTTGTGTATATGTATGACTATGGCTAGTTAGTCCTCCCTGAACTTGAAAAAAATCCGTCGGAAGGGGGCGCTGCAATCGCGATTTATGTGCCATTTTCAATATTGTACCAACCAAAAGTATATGAAGTTATGTATCGAATTGAACCAATTTTTTTGTGTATGTGTATGACTATAGCTAGTTAGTCATCCCTAAATTTGAAAAAAATCCGTCGGAAGGGGGCGCTGCAATCGCGATTTTTGTGCCATTTTCAATATTGTACCGACCAAAAGTATATGAAGTTATGCATCGAATTGAACGAAATTTTTTGTGTAAGTATATGGCTATGGCTAGTTGGATCGCCCTGAATCTGAAAAAAATCCGCCGGAAGGGGGCGCTGCAATACCGAATTTTATGCCATTTTCAATATTGCACCACATAAAAGTGTATGAAGTTAGTTCTAGAAATGAACTAAATATTTTGTATATGATTATTTTTTGGTAAGGCAAGTAGGTCCTACCTGAATTTGAAAAACAAATCTGCTTATCCTTCTATTGTCCATCGGCTCGTGCAGAGACGGAAATTCGTTTTTACTCCGATTAATTGATTGAAGCAGAAATTTAAGATGAAAATCAAAGTTGGTTAAGGTATTGAATTAAAATTATTAAAGCATTAAAATGAGTAACTATTTTTTTTATATTATATGTATTATATTATATTATATTTATATATGTATGAGATAGAAGAAAGTTTTGGGATTGGCACATCCAACTAGTTTAAATAAAGAAAATACTCTGATTAAATATGGAAAATTTTACAGTAAAATTTTAAAGGTGGGGATAAACAAGACTTCTTAAGCCTTTTATGAATTTCTTGATGATTTGTTACCGGTTTAACCCTTTGATCTCTGGGGTGTAAATTTCTTCAAAATTCCAAATGTCACATTGGCACCAACCAGTATTTTGCAAAGAAAAAAAACCGGTTAACAATAAATACGAAAAAATGCATTAAACCTTTTTCAAATAAATTTGGTCGAATTTTCTGGTGCCATTGCGACATTTCAGAATTAAAATTATGTGGTAGAAAATTCTACCATCAGAACTCAAAAGGTTAAAAAAAAAAAAAAAAAAAAAAAAAACCAAAAGAAAAAAAAAAAAAAACAGAAATTTAAACCTTTTTAAATCGATGAAATACTCCAATTAAATATGGAAAATTTTACTGGTGGGAATAAACAAGGTTTCTTAAGCCTTTTTGCGGCACATATACGTGTCGCTCGTCCCCAAGGGGTTAATAAGGCGAATTAATAAGGATAAAAGTTTCATTCACATTTACTGGTGGAACTTTCTCCGGTGGTAATGAGCCACAGTATAACCTGTCACAATTGTATGACTATGTCAATTCCTTTCTATTAATAGTTGCATGTCTTCAAAGAGTTAGAGTAGCAAAGCTGCCTAGTCGGTTTTTTGAAAACAAGTATTTTAGTACAAAAAATTTCGTTTTATTTAATTTGAGAAATCTTCAATTAAAAAAAATAATGAAAAAAAAATAGTCGGAAGAGAGGCAATTTTAAAACTTTCTTCTATCTCATGTACGTTAATACTTCCAGAAAGATGAAGTACAGCAGCGTCACTGTGTGATGTAGAATCACATATAGTTTTCTTGAATTACACATTTTTCTAAATTACAGTTTAAACTAATCTTTAATTACATATCCATTCTATCGTAACGTTTATTTGTTCCCACAATATCATTCATTCAAAAGAAAAGAAAGAAAACATTTAGCATCTGCTTTGTTACAGAAAACGGCTGTCAGATAAAGAAAATTCATGAAGATGCGTATTTCACCCTTGCTAGAAATAAATAAATAAAAAAAGAATAAAGATCGACTTAGCTTGAGGTCAGTAAAATATCACTTTTCTCTCTGCTTAATTTGGTGTCTAATTTTCTCGTTACATAATAATTTTTTCATGTACATGCAGCATGTTGTGTCTTTTACAAAATCTTCTCAAAATAGAGCTTTAACGTACAATTTTGCACGAATTCTTTTTTGGCTTATTTTTTTTAGGATTGCTATTTCTGTGAACCCTGCCGTTAAATTCAAAATCCTTTTAATTGTTTAAGGCGTAACAGACAATTTTGCTTAGATAATATCATTCATTTTTCATGTGCTCTTTGTCGCCAATTGTGTGGTGCCAATGTGTCAATTATAGAATGAGGAATTGATTGCCTCGCCCTCGCTTCACGAATTCAATAATGTGAAGACCGTTTCTTAAAAAATGCTTTCAGGCACCATCCATAACTATTTCTGTATGGAAAGCTTTAAATTTATAATTCTACTGCAAATAAATAAATTTCTATAAAAAAAAGCATTTATTTTTTATAAGTGATCACAGCTTACAACTCTAGCAAATGCATTTTAAAAAATGAACCTGGTCAATATATTTTAAAGTACAGAACGATATCATACACCGATTAGATGATTTAAACGAAAATGTAATCAGCTACAGCTTATCTCAAGTTTTAACTAAATCTGAAGATTGAGGAAAATTGCTGCATCAGATTTCAAGGTAGAATCATTGTAGGAATCTTAAATAAATCTGGATAGAAACACCACCTGTTGAGAAATTTGCTCCTGAAACTAAATAATACAAATTTATATCAGGCACTAACTGAATCTAAAGTTTGATGAAAGTTCGTGCATTAATTTCTGAGATAGAGCTACTGCGATAACCATGACGAATACCACATAGCAGCGCTACCTGCTTACAATTTATATCAAATTGTAATCAGCGCCATATTATGTCAGGTACTAATGGAATCTAAAGTTTTGTTTTTTAATTCTATGCATTAGTTCTTGAGATATAGCAATTGTGGGAATCGTGAAAAAGGCAGCATAGCAACACCACCTGTTGGACGATATATAACAAAAACTGATCAGCTCCAGTTTATATCAAGGTCAAACTGAAAAACTTTGTGAAATTATGTGTCTTAGTTCTTGAGATAGAGCGACACACAAAATTTTTTTCATATACATTATATCATAATGTATACAGAGTGACAGACAGACATTTTGTAAAAACATGTTTTCGGGGTTCTCTGTCCCCTGAAACGTGTAAAAACAGGAATTTGAAAATTTTTACGAATCTAATACTTTCTTCTTGTAAAGACAAAAGAAAGTAAAAAAAAAAAAAAAAAAAAAAAAAAAAAAAAAATTACAAGTATCGAAAAAGCCAGAGACTTGGAAAATCTGAAACAGTAATTTTCCAGTCTAAAATATCGGTGCTAGACTCTTTAGAAATTTCAGCCCTTGCACTTACCTTGGGATAATGAATCTAGTTTAATCTTTTAAAGTGAACTATACACATAACTTATCGTAAAAGGCTATAATGAAATAATTTCGCAGGATTAATTTCGAGGAAAATGATTATTTTTCTTTTTTAAAAATAATAAAAATAGCAGATAACAAGGTACCAAAAATTTCCGAAAAGTATGGCACCAGTGCTTCCATTTGTATTGCGATAATGTTAAATTTCATTTTCCTGGGTTCTTAACTATATAAGAAAAATAAATTTCTACAACTGAGATAATTTTTGTTTCTATAAACTTCTTCAACGTGTTATCTAATGTCTTACTACTATTTACTGCAATGCAAATAGTGTAGAAAAGCTACGTAAATAAAAAATGAAGAAGAACTTTTGCAAGAAAAAAACTTAGAAGGCAATAAAAGTTCGGGACATTTTTTAAACGTTTTAAAGTGGGAATATTTTAAAGTCATAAAACTTTTCCAAACATTTTGAACTGTGGCTTTCTTTAAATTAAACTATTTAAATGCTTATATCTTCAGAAGATGTAAACTCCGCTCTTTGTATAGTTATGTATGCGGGATATATTTCATTCATATATGAATTCATGCTTATTTCAGAAATTAATAAAAAAGGTATGTTTTTAAAAATAAAATCTTTATTGATAAATTATAATAAAATAAGTGTGAAGAAAAATGATAGTGCTATGTTTTATAGAAAGACCAAACTATAATTAATGAGACAGTAGATTCTGAAAACGAAATTTTAATTTTTTCGATGGATTTAATTACATTTTTGTAGGTTTGTAAAAAAGAGGTTGCAGGATACCTATGCTCAAAATTTTAAATAAAAATATTAAGCATATTTTAAGTTATTCCATTATTAATATTTTAATGCAAAATTTTCTAAAATGTGCAATTTCAAAATGTTCCATGCGCATCGCTTTTTCGTAAAATAACACAATATATATTTATAAGATACTTCTCATGTATTACGATGGAATTAAATTGTATATGTGCATCGATAATACATGAATTATAAAAATTCGCTGAACATATAGGAGAAAAATCTATAAAACACGTAAAAACAACCCGTTTTATTCTGAATTCGAAGGAAACGAACATTCTGTACAAGAACCTTCCAATAGCATTAGTAATGGCCTCCTCCTGGCGCGATGTAAGAACCTAGGCGCTTCTGTAAATTCTTTAAGATGGCCAGGACAGAATATTTTTGGCGCCATTTTGGCGTAGGTGTTTTCCAGAGCGGTTCTCGGGGAACCCAAGGAACTTGATTGCAGAGGCTTTCTGTTCCAGCATCCCCCAAGTAACGAAGTTTGTTTGGGGAAGGGGTTGTTAAAGGAATATAGTATTAATCTTTGCACATCCTGTTTACCTGGAAAACAGTGAATTAATATTACAAAAAATAGCGATTAAACAACAAAAAAGCAAGAAAAGCATTAATGAAATAATAACAAACTCAAAGTATTTATGTGTCACACGTTACTAGAAGCAACATGCAGGTGTTTTATTTGCAAATATGAGAAAATTTCGCATAGTTTGACTTTTAATCACTTAATCGTAGCGCCCGAGACATTCAAGGCCTGCAAGCTTCACGCCTTTTATTCAGAATTGTTTGATTCCCGCCAGTTTTATAAAATAGTGTAATTGGTTTTATTATGAGAAAATTTCGCATAGTTTGACTTTTAATCACTTAACCGTAGCGCCCGAGACATTCAAGGCCTGCAAGCTTCATGTCTTTTATTCAGAATTGTTTGATTCCCGCCAGTTTTATAAAATAGTGTAATTGGTTTTATTCTAATATCATGCTAGCTGTCATTAAATAAAATGAATATATATTTTTTTCAAAAACTGGTGGCAATAAGGAATTTGGATTTTTAAACCGTAATTTAATGTGAGCATTAAGTGGTTAAGTCTCTTAACTATAATTTTTATTTTAGAATGTATTCATATTTTCTTTTGTTTCTTATATTACTGAAATATGCCTTAGCATGATTGACAAACGGATGGGAACTGCGAAGCCTCTCTATGGAGATTTACTGCACATGCTCGCTCCTTCCTGAAATGGTAATCAGAATTGGTAGTGTGGCGTTAAAAAGAATCGCCAAATATTTTCTGAAATGCCAACTATTCGCACATACCTAATATCAATTTGGAAAGAATCCATTAGAGAATTGTGTTTATTTTAAAAAGAGAATGGAATTAAAACTATTGCTGTGAAAAAATGAAGATTTAAATTAATCTAGTGCACAAGCCAAAACTTAATATCACTAATGGTTTATTCGTAGGTTTATCACTGTAATTATCCTACAATCAATTTCTTTCCTTTTGATTGTACAGCAAACACAATGTTAAAACTGCGAGTAAACCATCAGTGATATTAACTTTTAGTTTATACACCATTTCACTTCCGACAGACATGGATCTTTAGACTCCCCAATTTCTAATTTTCAATAACATAAAGCCTTTTATCTTGTGCTCAATATATTAGGTTTTGTGCTGTTGGCTCTTGGACTATTACTGTGAAAGTTCAAATTAACTCAGAATGTCTCATATGTTATAATTAATGAGTTTACATATATTAGGTTCACGAACCGAAATTTGTAGGATTTAAAACTCAGTACTTTTAAATCTCAAATATAAAAAACAATATACAAAAATGCAATAATAAAATTTGTTATGTAAACATTTATATTTTTCCTTTACGTTTCAGAAATTTTCACGTTTGCCAAAAAAGTGTGAAATTTTCATAACTTATAAATATTAAGGTTGAGAAAATTTCTCAGACTCTTAGGCCATTTTTTACACATGTTGTTACAGTTTTAAAATTTTTAGCTCTTAAACAAAGCACAAAGGAAAAATCTTTTGTAAGTTCAACTATGTGAAAACCATAAATAACGCTGCTGGCTAAATATATGAAAAGGAAAGAAATAAAGGTTTTTCAAAACCTGTTGACTTTGCATGTGTTGCTCCAAGAATAAAAAAAAATTATCATGCTAAGTGGCACTATACACAAAAAATGCTTTTAGTCTTTTTAGCTTTGCTATACAAATGATAAAATAATATTTGTCTTTGTTCAGTAATATTTGACGGAGTGAAAAGTGGTTATTTGAGCGAAATTAAATATTTAGAGTTTTAAAAAGTACAGTTGTAGGGAAAAAATAAACTCCTCCTACCAACTCTGCAAGAAATAGTTCTAAAAAAAGTTATTGGTAATAAATGATTAGAAATTCAGTCTACGTTTAAATTATGCATATAAAATTTGTGTAAGGCCCCTTTCCCTGCCCGCGAAGACATTCGTGAGCTAATGCTATCAGTGTTGCCAGATGGGCTACTTTTTTAAAATTCAGATTCTTCATTGGCACCACTTTTTACAAATGATAAAATGTGCTTTATTCAATGACCTAACAATTAAGGCCGAAATAAAGGGTAATTTACCGTTTCAAAAAAGTGGTGCCAATCAAAAAATCTGAATTAAAAAAAAGTAGCCCACTGGCAACACTGAATGCTATTCCTATTAGGAGGCATTTTCCTAATAACTCTTCCGCATTTTGACATTTTTAAATATTTGTTTTTTTGCATTGGATAGCTGAGGACCCTCTCAAGATCGCTCATTGATTACTTTTTCGATTTTGGCCTCAGGTATTTTCTATAAAATTATTTTCACTTCCGAAACCGGTTCCAAAAGTGCAAGTAACTTTATAAAATATAGATGTATTTTATAAAGTTACTAAAAGTGACTAAAATCGAAAAAGTAATGAAGGAGAGATCTTGAGAGGAACCTCAGCTATCCAATGAAAAAAAAATATTTAAAAATGTCAAAATGCGAAATAATTAATAGGAAAATGCCTCCCAATAGGAACAGCATTAGCTCATGAGTGTTTTCGCGGGCAGGGACAGAGCCTTAAAAGCCTATTATTGAACTATTAATAAATAGGAATTGGCATATCCTTAAAGTAGTGAAGCTTCACTTACATCCATTTTAGCAGGGGTTGAGTACAACCAGGTATTCTTCCACCAGAATACTTAAACGTAAATGCTCTGGTTAATTTAACGCTTTATTAATGGAAAATTTTAGTCATAAATATTAGAAACAACATTTTTTTTATACTGGTGAAAGTTCAACTTTTTGATAGTGAGGCCTCATTTTTTCACCATATTCTGACAATCAAGGAAACTTTTTCTCTCGTGTTAGTGAAACAAATTATATTGCTTAGGTAAAATGCTACCAGTAACAATAAAGAGCAATTTTAGCAATATTTGTGGGAGATTTTTTTTTTTTTTAATGAAAGAGGCTGCTGAAATAAAATGAAACTTTCTATCGAAAATTTACTGGTGGAAGTTTATTTCGGTAAAATCAGAAACTGTTGATCCGATATAAAAAAAAATTCCGTGTCCATTTTGTGACGGTCTCCTCTATGTGATATCACTGGCAACTGATAAACAATACATTATATGTATCGCCTTCTTTATTTATAGCTTCACTGATAGCATAGTATTAAAGATTAATGCAGAATAAGAACAGTTTAATTAAAACAACAAGAACATGAATTTGCAATACACATACATTTAACTTCTGAATTTAAAAAGCTATTACCTTTTAATGCGAAATTACCTTCTAAGCTAAATTGCCTTCTAATGCTTGCCTTTTAAAGCTAATACTTTTTAAATCTTATACTATAATGCGAGCAAAAAGTGTGTGTGTGTGTGTGTGTGGGTAAATTTTATCTCAAAAACGGCTCTAACGATTTTCGCAAAAATTTGGATTTTAACATTTTCGGGCACGAGAAGACCATTGGGCTAGGTTACATGTTCGAGAAAATTGGATTATTGGGTCATTTTGGGTCATAATGGGTCAAGATCAAGCTATTTATATCTAGAGAACGGCTGGATCGATTTTAAGGAAATTTTGTAACCAATCGTTTTTTGGCACGAGAAAACTATTGGGCTGGGTCACATGTTCGAAAAATTTCGATTATTGGGTCATTTTTGGGTCATTATGGGTCAAGCCATTTTTATCTAAAAAACGGCTCTAACGATTTCGACCAAATTTTACATTTTATCGTTTTGGATTACCAGAAGACCATTGGGTTAGGTAACATGTTCGAGAAAATTCGGTTAGTGGGTCATTTTTGGGGTCATTGTGGGTCATGCTATTTTTATCTAGAGATTTTCTCACGCAATTTTGACTAAAAATTGCATTCTATGGTTTTCGGGCACGAGAAAAACATTGGGCTAGGTTACATGTTCGAGAAAAAATTTTAATGGGTCATATTGGGTTATTAAGAGTCTGGGTCAAGCTATTTATATTTAAAGAACCGCAGAATCAATTTCATCGAAATTTTGCCTGTAATAGTTTTTTGACACGAGAAAGCTAATGGGCTCACACGATCGAGAGATTTCGATTATAAGAGTCATTTGTGGGTCATGATGGGTCATAATGGGTCATAGTCAAGCTATAGCTAAAGAACAGGTAGATCGATTTTAACGAAATTTTGTATACAACATTTTTTTGGCACGAGAAAACTATTGGGCTAGGTCTCAGTTCGAGAAATTTCGATTACTGGGTCATTTTGGGTCATAAAAGGTCTGGGTCAAGCTATTTATATGTAAACTACGACAGTATCAAATTTAATGAAATTTTGTATGTAAGTTTTTGGACACGAGAAAATTAATGGGCTATCTCACATGTTTGAAAGATTTCGATTATAAGAAGTTATGGGTCATTATATTATGAGTCATGATGGGTCATAATGGGTTATGTCAAGCTATATCTAAAGAACACGTGGATCAGTTTTAACGAAATTTTGTATACAACATTTTTTGGCACGATAAAATCATTGGGCTAGGTCACATGATCGAGAAATTGCGATTAATGGGTCATAAAGGGTCATAAAAGGTCTGGGTCAAGTTATTTATATTTAAAGAACGGCAGGATCGAGTTTAACTAAATTTTGAGTGTAACAATATTTATACACGAGAAAACTAATGGGCTAAGTCACATGTTCGAGAGATTTCGATTATAAGGGTCATTTGTGGGTCATGATGGGTCATGGTCAAGCTATATCTAAAGAATGGGTGAATCGATTTTAACGAAATTTTGTATACAGTATATTTTTGGCACGAGAAAATCATTGGGCTATGTCACATGTTCGAGAAATTTCGATCAATGGGTCACTTTTGGGTTATTCTAATTTTATCTAGACAATGTCTCGCGCAAATTTGACTGAATTTTATATTCTATCGTTTTCGGACACAAGAAAATCATTGGGTTAGGTCAGATGTTTCAGAAAACTCAATTAATGAATCATTTTGGGTCATAATGGGTCAAGGTCAAACTATTTATACCTAAAAATTGGCTCAATCGATTTTATCTAAACTTTGTATTTAACGTTTTTCGGCACGCAAAAATTAATGAACTAAGTCACATTTTCGAGAAATTTCGATATAAGGGTCATTTGTGGGTCATGCTAATTTTATCTAGAAAATTGTTCTCACCATTTTCAGTATATTTTCTATTATATCGTTTTCGGGCAAAAGAAAACCATTGAGATAGGACACATGCACGTAACAATTCAGTTAGTGGGTCGTTTTAGGTCTTAATGGGTTCGGGTCATTCTAATTATATATAACAACGACTCAGTCAATTTTACCCAAATTTTGCAATGGAACGTCTTTTGTCACGAGAAGACTATTGAGCTGAGTTGCATATTAAACAAAATTATATTAGTGGGTCATATCGCTTCATTGCTGAATGCTGTCATTCTAATTTTACTTAAGAAATGGCTTAAACGATTTTGATTCATTTTATACTCTACTGTTTTTGATTACCTGAAGACCATAGAGCTAAGTCACATGTTTGATCATATGTGATTAGTGGATCATTTGAGTAAAAAAGGGTCAGGATCACAAGACTATGGCAAAAGCCAATAAGTTGGCGATATTTGACAAAATACTGACGAAATTTGGCCGAAAAATCGACTATTAAGGTTACGAAACCAAAACACATATTTGGCGCCAAATGAAAGAATGTGTCCAAATTTGGTTATATCTGGCAAAAAATATTGTCTTTCAGAATGTGAAGAAATTTCTTATACATTCTTAATAGTCTTCGAAATGCATAGTTAAACTAATCAGAGTCGAGCTATAAAAGTGATTTGGATTGATGTCCTTTCTTTGTAAATTTTAAAATAAAGTAAAATTTATGAACATGTGCATACAAACATAGTTGATTGTTTTTATAAATAATACTATTATTAATAACATGTTTTACAGTAATAATACTATATCGAGTTGAACACAAAGTTAATTTTGACCGAGCTGAG
Source organism: Maratus speculifer (assembly GCA_964019185.1). Lineage (NCBI taxonomy): Eukaryota > Metazoa > Arthropoda > Arachnida > Araneae > Salticidae > Maratus > Maratus speculifer. The sequence continues at coordinate 150,387,479 of OZ025301.1, read as the reverse complement.
CTCGGTCACCCCTGCTAGTTAACCTTTTAATGGTCGCATTAAATTACGGTTTAAAAATTCAAATTCATTATTGCCACCACTTTTTGAAAATAAATTATTCACCTTATTTAATGACAAGCAACATGATAGCAGAATAGAACCAACTACACTATTTTAACAAAACTGGTGGGAATCAAACAATTCTGAATAAAAGTCGTGAATTTCACGGTTAAGTGGTTAAAAGATTGAACAAACAGACTTGAATACACTTTAAAAAATAAAATTTATGTTTAAAAAAATACTAAAAAACATTTTAAAATACAAAAAAAATAAACGTTTCGCCAAGCTACTCGCAAGGCATCATCATCAATAGAAATAAATAGCCATTTCATAGCAAACATTGGAGCAAATCAAGAACAGTTAGAGTTAGTTATTTTTTAGAAAAAGTAATATTCACTAGGGATATATTTTTTAGGGATATTGTTTACTCTTTGTATTTTTAAATGTTTATTTGGTATTTTTATTTTCTGTATATAAATTTTAATTTTTTTAAATATATTCAAGTCTGTCTTTGATTTATTCAATCTTTTAAGAACAGTAATGTTTAACGATGCTATTTTTTTTAAGTTTAATTTTACAAATATCTTACAATGAAAGTTCAAATTACTTCAGAATATCTCATTTGTTTTAATTAAAGAAATTACTTATATTAAATTCACGGAGCTAAATTTCTAAGATTTAAACATAAATGCGTTTAAATTTCAAATACAAAAACAATATACACTTTATAAAATTTGTTACCTGAAAATTTATATTTTTCATTAACATTTCAGAAATTTTCATGTTAGCCAAAAAAAAAGTGTGAAAATTTCATAAGTTATAAATATCAAGGTAGATAAAATCTCTCTGACTCTTGGGCCACTTTTTTACACCTGCTGTTACAGTTTAAAAATTTTTAGCTGTTATACAAAGAACAAAGGGGAAAAATTTTTGTATGTTCAAATATGTGAAAATCATAAATAACGTTGCTAGCTAAATATATAAAAAGGAAAGAAATAAAGATTTTTCAAAACTTGTTGACTTTGCATGTAAAGGTATATAGTTACTCAAAGATAAATATATATATATATATATATATATATATATATATATATATATATATATATATATATATATATACATATATATATATATATATATATATATATATATATTAAGTTGAATGACGCTATACATTGAAAAAATGTTTTTATTCCTTTTAATTTTGATATACAAAAGATAAAAGTATATTTGACAGGCAGAAAAGTGATTATTTAAAATAAATTAAATATTTAGAGTTTAAAAATGTATAGTTGTGTGTGTGTGGGGGGGGGGGGAAATAAACACCTCCTACCAACGTTGAAAGAAATAGTTCAAAAAGAAAGTTATTGATATCAAATGATTAGAAATTCAGTCTACTTTTAAATTATGTCTATAAAATTTACTAAAATGCCTATCATTGAACTATTAACAAACAGGAACTGACATATTCTTACTTCAACTATAACCACTTTAGCAGAGATTGAGTAACCAGAATACTTAAATGAAAATGTTCTATTTACTTAAACGCCTTATTAAAGCAAAATTTTAGTCTTAAGTACTGGAAATCACAGACATTTTTTTTACTGGTGGAAATTTATTTTGTTGGAAGAGAAGCCCTGCTTTTTCATTATATAGTGACAACCAAGACAATTACATGTTAGTGTTAGTGAAACAAATTATATTTCATGGGCAAAATGTTACCAGTAATTTACAAATTACCACTAACCAAAGAGTAATTTCAATAATAAATGTGAGAAGTTTTTTTCATTAACTACATTGATAGAACAGTATTAAAAATTAATACAGAACAAAAACAGGTTTAATTAAAGCAACAAAAACAAAAATGTTTAACAAAGGAGATAGAAAATGCTATTTTATTGAGTTGAATTACAAAAATATATCTTACTATGAAAGTTCAAAATATGTCAGAATGTCTCATATGTAATAATTAAAGTTTTTACATATCTAAAAATTTATGTTTTTAATTCATGTTTCAAAAATCTTCATATGTTTACCAAAAAAGCATGAAAACTTCATAACTTATAAATATCAAGGTAGAGAAAATTTCTCTGACTCTTGGGCCATTTTTTACACCTGCTGCTATAGTTTTAAAATTTTTACCTCTTAAACAAAGAAAATAGGAAAAAATATTTTGTACTTTTAAAGCAGCGAAAACCATAAATAACGCTGTTGGCTAAACATATGAAAAGGAAAGAAATGCAGATTTTTCAAAACCTGTTGACTTTGAATGTAATAGGTATGTAGTTGTTCTAAGAATATAAAACACATTATGCTAAGTGACGCTATACATTAAAAAAATTTTTATTTTTTTTTTTAGCTTTGATATACAAAAGATAAAATAATATTTGACTTTATTCAGTAATATGTGTCCGAGTGAAAAGTGATTATTTGAAACAAGTTAATTATTTAAGAGTTTTAAAAAATACAGTTATGAGGAAAAAAAACTCTTCCTACCAACTCTGCAATAAAAAGTTCTAAAAGAAATAGTCCAAGAGCCGAGCTCACAAAACCTTATGTATAACAAACCTTATGTATTATCTAGTCACCCATGTCTGCCGGAAGCGAAGTGGTACATAAGCAAAAAATGAATACCACTAGTGATTGGATCATAGGCTTAGCATTGTGTTTTCCTACACCCAGTTTTCCATGTTTTCATAATTCTGAATGTAGGACAAACAGTAACATACTAAACATACGAGTCAACCACTAGTGGTATTAATTTTTGGCTTATGCACCACTTCACTTCCGGCAAACGTGGATCATTAGATTCCTCTATTTCTACTCTTCCATAAAATAGAGAATTTTTTTCTTGTACTTAATACCTTAGGGTATTGTGTTTTCGGCTTTTGAATTAATAGTTTTTTTCGTAATATTTTTAACGAAAGTAGAACGATGTTTTATACAGATAAGCAACAAAAAATAAGGTATAAATTTTGGGCTTATTCACCACGTCACTTCAGCCAGACATGGATCATTAGATTCCCCCATTATTACTCTTCCATAAAATAAAGATTTTTTTCTTGTGCTCGATGACATAGGGTTTTGTGCGGTCGGCTCTTGCACTAAAAGCTATTGATACCAAATTATTAGAAAATTAGTCTACTTTTAAATGAGGTATATAAAATTTGCTTAAGGGTCCTATCATTGAACTATTAATAAGCAGAAACCGACATATCCTTAACCCTTTATCCACCACGGTACTTTTAAGTACCAGTGAAGAAAATTTAATATAACATTTATTTATTTATACGAATTGATTATTTCCAGCTGGGCGAAAAATTGCCCAGGCCGGGAATCGAACCCGGATACTTGGTTTACAAGGCCAATGCTTAACCTGTTAAGCTATCTGGGAGAAAGCCGGCTGGGATTTTTCGCTCAGATAACCTTATTGGTTGTAACATCTGGTCTGTTATTTGAAACAGCTCGCAGAATAAACCGCAGGTAATGGAACTCCATATAACGTATGTTGTAAACCAAGTATCCGGGTTCGATTCCCGGCCTGGGCAATTTTTCGCCCAGCTGGAAATAATCAATTCGTATGATAACTTTACCAATCAGTTTGATTGTGTTAAAAAATAATAATTTATTTATTTAGTCTATTATGGAAAATTAATGATTTTGCCACACAATAAACTCAATAAACTCTTCTTGATCAAATTTAGATAGCAAACAGAAACAGTCGAAGCTAAATATTTTCAAAAAGTGATGATATTCTTAATCATTTTCATAGGTATAACTTTTCTTTTTAAGAAAAAATTACATGGAAAATCTTAAACTACAAAAGCTTTTCAATCTACACTGGGTTGCCAGTTTGGCCTCTACTTTCAATTTAAAACTTTGAATTCACATCAGAAATTCTGAAAGAAGAATTTTTACTTTGATTAATCGCGAAACGTCTGTCATTACGGAAACAAAACAAAGCCATAGAGAATTTCTGGTGAGAACGTAAAATTTCAGATTTAAAAGATGTAAAAAAGAGGCCAAATCTGGCAACCCATATCTACAGAGAGGATCATAATACATTTAAATACATTGCTTTTTTAAGATTTGAGATATTATCATAAGAGTGTTATTGGTTAATTAATAAGACTATTTTTGTAAACATTTTACAAAAAAAAGTTATAACTATCGATGTGTTCAATCAGTTATGATTAAAAAACATTTTAAATTTCATATTATTATAATTTGAAAATTCCAGTATATGTTCAGATATTAAAAAACATAATTATTCAGTTGAAACAATCTCTTGATAAATAATTCGGCAGATAAAGGGTTAAAGTAGTGAAGCTGCAACTGTAATCACTTTAGCAGGGGTTGAGTACCACCAAGTATACTTCCACCGGAATACTTAAATATAAATGTTCTGCTTATCTAAACGCATTATTAATGCAAAATTTTAGTCATAAATATTGGAAATCTCAGACATTTATTTTTACTGGCGGAAGTTTAATTTGTTGGTAGTGAGGCTCTGCGTTTTTACCATATTGTGACAACCAAGTTACCAAGTATTTAAAAATCAATGCTTTTAAATATAAAATACAAATCTTTCTCTCTAGATATATATATATCTTTTATAAAATTTGTTATCTGAAAATTTATATTTTTCATTTACGTTCCAAAAATCTCCATACCCTTGCGAAAAAAAAGTGTGAAATTTCATAGCTTATAAATATTAAAGATAGAGAAATTTTCTCTGAATCTTGAGCCATTTTTTTACACCTGCTGCAACAGTTTTAAAATTTTTAGCTATTGAACAAAAAACAAAGGAAAAAACATCTTTTGTATGTTCAAAACAGTGAAAACCATAAATAAAGCTGCTGGCTGAATATATGAAAAGTAAAGAAATAAAGAATTTTCTAAACCTGTTGACTTTGCATGTAAACGTATGTAGTTGCTTTAAGAATGAAAAACCTACTATGCTAAGAAAGGCAAAATATTTAAAAAGAATTCTTTTTACTGTTTTTAGGTTTAATAAAGAAAAGGTAAAATAATATTTGACTTTGTTTAATAATATTTGACCGAGAGAAAAGTGATTATTTAAAGGAAGTTATTAAATATTTGGAGTTTAAAAAAGTACAGTGGTTAAGAAATAAGTCAAAACCCTACACATCCACAAAATGTTTTGTTGAAACAACAAAAATTTGTTTGCTCCAACAAATCTTTTTGTTTAAATATGGGTCAATGGAAATTTTGTTTGATTAAACAAAAATATATTGTTGATTTTTTTTTTAATTTTCCGTCCACAATTCTCATCCGAAATGCATAAAAAGCATAATAATAACGTTATTAATCCGTATCAATTTGAAAAGCTTTTATTATCAAAAAATTATGTTAATCCTTAGACAGTTAAACAAAATTACGTGAGATTGCACACCAATTTAAATTTTGCAAAAGCAACAAAATTTTGTTGCAATTACAAATTGAAAATACAAGACTTTAGTAAGACTCAAAAAAAATTGATGAAATTTTTTTAAAATTTTATAAAATTGTTAAAAAAATATTTTTTTTTTTTTTTTTTTTGAGCAACAAAACAATTTTTTACTTTAACTGAAAAATTTGCTTAAAACAACCAAAATGTACTCAATAAAACATGTTTTGTAGTTTTAATCAATTCATTTTTCTGGGTGTACCAACTCCGCAACATATATATCTAACGGAAAGTAGCTGATACCAAATGATTACAATGAAGTCTATTTTCAAATGATGTATATAAAATTTGTTTAGAGGGCCATCGACTCATCAAAATGAACCCAAACTTTGTTTTTTAGATGAAATCGTTTTTACATAAATACGTAACGTCTATATTCGTCATCCGGTCCGTCCTTCCGCGTATTGCAAAAGCATTAAAACTATTACACCGAACGTTTTGGAATTTAAAATGCATAATTATTGCATAATTTTGTTTCAGATTTCATGAAAATCGGTTGCAAAGTTAAATTACAGGGACAGTCAAAATTATTCCGTTACATTATAGCCTATAAGGAAAAATCATTTCAAGTTTATTTTAATAATGTTAAGCTTATTTGAACATAATGGAAATGATGTGCATCTATGAAGTATACTAAAATATGCATTCTGTATAATATGTGGAGCAAGGAATTATTAGTTATTCATTTACGGGCCTCACAAAATTATTCAATTGCATAATGGTATAAAAAGAAACATTGTTTGGAAGTGCATTTTAATTAAATTAAACTATTTCACATTTTATAAAATTGATATACGTTGCTGAGGTTTAATGCAAATTACTTTCTGCAAATAGAAATAATAGAAAGCAGTCAGTATTTATAGAGATACACAAAAGATTTCGGATATTATATGTATCCGAAATACTAAAAGTACTATAACAATGTATAATAGCGGATTGTTTACAGAAACACACAAAAGATGTCGAAAATTATACTGTATGCGAAGCATACCATTACACCAATATCTGATTATTTTCTAAACTTCGTCAAAGTACGAACGCACCTCATTTGCTATGTTCGACGTGCAATTTCCTACCGGTTTTCAATAGCAATACCAACGTTTGACACTATTTTATTCTCTTCAGTTAGCCTCAATGGAAATTTTCACAAACTTCGTACGACAACTTTCAGAGATAATTATTTTTAAAGGAGCCTATTTCAAGGCTGCATCAAAATTGAAGTTCGGTACTTGATTGATGAAATGCTAAAAAATGATTAAGTCACTTTTACTAACCCCTTCGCGAGAGGAGCCTTTTACAAAGTTTTTAATGATTTGTCATCGGTTTGGAAAAACAGAAATTTGTGCTTCATTTAATCGAGATAACTAATTTTTATCCCCAATGTTCATTAACTGAAAAATGTTCATCGATAGAGTGGGCGTAAAGTTGATGATATCACGGAAGCTTCTCAAAAGGGCTGCATTTAAAGCAATCTAATTAACAAATACAAATTATGCTGTAAAATTTTATTGGTGAGGATAAACAAGAATTTTAAGCCTTTTTGCGGCACGTATGCGTGTTGCTCATCCTCAAGTGGTTAATCCCTTCGCGACGGGAGCCTTTTGCGAAATTTTTCATGTTTTGTTACCGGTTTTTAAAAACAGAAATCTGTGTCTCATTAAATCGTGAAAATACTCCGATTAAGTAAGACAAATTTTACAGAAAAAAAAATTACTGGTAGCGATAAACACAAATTCTTAGGCCTTTTTGCGGCACGTATGCGTGTCGCTCATCCCCAAGCGGTTAAGGTAATATTTCTCTCCAAAATGACCATTTAACTTGTTTAATATATTTTGACTATTACTTGCCCAAATGTTTCAATATAAATATTTTTTCAAATTATGCTTTTCTGCACATCATATATCGACCCTTAAATCATCCTTTGATTTTTTTTAATAAACATAATTCGGAAACCTATACCTAGAATAATTTTAAATTGAGAACTTGCATGAAGCACGAGATAATAAATATAAATCTATAAAAAATGTTGGTTACGATTCATATTGCTTTCTAATATTGATTTAATAGCTTATATTATAAATTTTATAAAGTTATAAATTCGATGCATTTATATTTGTGTTTTTTAGTATTATAACAGCACCAAAAATATTACATTGGGATTATAATTTCAGGAGACATTGATGAAAATAGAAAAAAGAACTTACCGTTAGAAACTATGAATTTTCAATGATTTTAATTCACAAACTTATTATCTAAGTGACTTGAAACTGTTTTCATATCATGTTTTCATATTTTGGGGTGCAGGAAAGCACAATGGTAAACCTACAAGTCAATCGTAAAAATTGAGTTTTTACGCATTTTCTACTAAGGTATGACTTGGCAGACCGATAGTATTTTAATATGTAATTCGAGATTTAAATAATCATAAATTTTCATCAGTGAAAATTATGAGGTGATTGTCTGTGCTACCACCTCCCGGTCTAGAAGAGGTTTTAACATCTTTTGTAGACACTGCGTGCAATGTGCTCGACTGTGTACTCTTCATAAGGTACTCTCTTAAAAAGTCAGCCACAAAATAGCTCAAGTTGAGCTGAAATCCCCTCATCTCAATATTGAAAGGCAGCTTCTCAAAAAAGAGTTGAAATAACTCGAGTTTTAACCAATTTAAATGAAGTTGAGCTATTTAAATAATCAATTTAGATCAAGAAGATTTAATCGTTTGAAAAACAACTCTTTTATGATCGAAAAAATTACAGCTCTTTCATGAGAAGCCAAATCAGCTCTTAAGAATGTAGTGTTTAATTCAGTAAATTATAAAAGCTTTATAATAATTGCCATATCATTGAATAGTTGCTATTATGCAGTTTTAATATCATAAAGTAAGTATGTAATTAAAAATTTTATTATTTTTTGATTCATTTGAGCAATTTTTGTTATGTAACCTGGAAGTGACATTTTGGCATTATGTCCAACAGAGGCATAAATGATATTTTTTACTGTTTTACTAATGGTAATTAACAAAAATAGACTCAAATATAATTTTTCCGATCAAAATAAAAATAATCCTCCATTAAAAAGTTAAAGAAGACTAACTAGATTTAGAGACTGATTTTTTTTTTCTCTCAGTGATGAATAGAGGAACTTATAACATTTTTTGTAAATCAATTAAGCGAAAGCTAGACCTCTTTTCAGTGTTGAATTCAAGGGATGGCCCGGGGAACGTCCCCCCCCCCCCCCCACGAAGTTATCAAATGCTCTTTCCGGAAATTTTTTAATTTTGTGTTTTCAATGGTAAAAAAGTGTAATTCCCGCCCCCCTTCCCTGGAATCACTGAAGTTCTTCCCGTAGTAAAATGTCTGAATTCAACACTGCCTCTTCTATTCTAAGATTGCTGATTGTTCCTTCTCCATAAATTTTCTGGGGAGACGGGAAATATTTGTAGAATCGTGGATAGTTATGAGTATAGGTGAAGTCTTTTATGATGCCAAACTACACAATATGATTTTTAAAAGATCTCCGTTTACTTAAATGGTAATAAATTGTAAGACAAATGTTATAAGTTTGAGATATGCGATATTTTATTTTATTTATGCGATTAAATATTTTTTAATTATTTTCGGTCTGCATGTGCAACTTTCGTCATAGTATATTTTGATTAATTTACATTCCATTCATTCAAATACTTCACTTCGTTTGAAATGGGGAAATCTATAGTTCTTGGGGGTAGCTAGAAGTAGAAGTAGCATTGCTTCGCTTATTAAACTTGTGTAAAGGAAAATATTTTAATTAACTGTAGTTTTATTCATTCGAATACGTCACATTGTTCGCACATATCATTTCTTTTTAACTGAGTGGCTGGAAAATAGTAGAAGTAGTAGTTGTTTTGGATTAAACTTAAAGAGGAAAATATTATTTTATTTATCTTCTGTAGTGTTTCTAATATATCAGAAATTTTTGTTAAATTTTTTACAGCAAAGTATCGTAATTTTCTTTCCTTCTTATTTTAATAAAATTCAAAATATTTATGCAAAAACATATTTTTAACAAGTTTTATAATTTTCTAGGCAACAGATTTAAGCTACCGAGAGACGAGATAAATTCAGAACAAAATCACATTAAAAATGTTTAGTTCTTTTTCCTAGAAAAAAAAAATCTTGCGATTGTTTTAACCCCTGGAGAAAAATATTTGCTAAAGTTCATAGATTGTTTGTGTTGCCGCTTCCCGGTTTATTACCCGCAGGAAAAGTGACACATCTCGTAAAAATTTATTTTTATTTTTATTCCACAAGTAGATCTGTCATGTCTTGTTACACAAACAGTTTCATAAATGTACTTATGTAGAAAATCACATTTTTTATGCTCCTTGACCATTCGTGACCTACAGAAGATTGGTGGTTTGTGTAAGAAGAAAAAATCAGCAATACACGTACATTTAACGTCTGAATTTTAAAAAAAATATTAAAAGATTGTGTTCGGTCGTATTTATTCTGTGTACTTTTGGCAACGATTTTTATCGTCTGCGTTTGTTTTTATGAGTTAATAGAATGTTTTTAAGAGAACGTAGCCATGAGCGGCTAAGTTGTGAGTTAGTTAGATAATAAAGTGCAACGCGTAAATTTCTGAAATATTCGAGTTCAAGAAGAAACGATATAGTTTCGTGCAGTGGAATTTTTAAAGTAAGTGAATGTGATTTTTCTTATCTGTACTGTTATATATAAATTTAAAACAATGTTTAAAGGAGCAAAAAAGGAGGATTTAAGGCAAATAGCTACTGAAATAAATCTAAATATTAATGATAAAATGACTATAGCTGATTTAAACGATATCATTGAAAATAGCGAAATATATAAAAATAAACCGGCTTTTGTAACAGAAATAGCTAACACCATAATTGAGAATCGCAAAAATGAAGAGCAAAGGCAATTTGATCTTGAAAAGATTAAACTTGAACGATCAAAAAATGAATTGGAATTAGCTAAAATTAAATCTGAAACTAAATCTGTTATTACTGAAAGTGAAGTAAAAATGGAATCGTTAGATCAAATAATAAAAAGTATTAAAACTTTGACTGTAAAAATTCCAACTAAGCCTGAAGGATGGGGTTTTTTCTTTTCTTCTTTAGAACGAGCTTTCAAAACTAAAAATGTTTCGGAACAAAATAAAGCAGAAATTCTGCTGAATTTATTAGGTGACAAAGCGTCTAACATTATAACTTATTTACACGATACAGATATCGAGAATTATGAAAAATTAAAAGAAATAGTCTTAAAAGAATTTCAACCAACACCTTACTTTTGCCTAGAACAATTTAGAAAAGCTTTTAAACCACCAAATGAAACTCATGTACAATTCGCCTCACGACTGATGACCAATTGGAATTATTATCTAAATTTGAGAAATGTGTCCGATTTCGAGAGTCTAAAACAATTGATTGTGTCAGATAAATTATATGAAACATTAGATAAGGAGACTGCTTCTCACATTAGTGTGAGACAAGGAGATAAATGGTTTTTACCGGAAGAATTAGGCCGTGAGATTGATTTATATTTTACATCACGCGGAAAATCTCTTACTGAGAATTTTAGTGTTAATCGAAAGTATAATCCCAAAAATGTAAATAAAGTATTTTTAACTGATGTTAAAACATTAAACTGTATTTTGTGCCACAAACAGCACCATCTTTCAAAGTGTCCAGATTATTTAAAGTTATCTGTTAATGAGAGAGTAAATGTAATAAAATGTAACAAGTTATGTTTCAATTGTTTAAATTTACATCCAGTAGCCAATTGTACATCAAAGAACATTTGTTTCTGCAAGAAACGACATCATAAAACTATTCATTTTCCCAAAACAAATAATAATACATATGTGAAAGAATTTGTTTCTTCAGAACATAATACACAAGGTAAAATAAATGTAGGAGAATGTTCAGATTCAAGACTAGCAAATTATGGCACATCAATGTTAAACGCTAATGCGGAAGAGTTCGTTCAGAAAACTTTTATTAGTAACTATTCGAATAAAAAGAATAAAGTTTTACTTTCAACTGTTATATGTTATCTAATTGATGAATCGGGATCTAAATATAGAGTAAAGTGTTTGTTAGATGTAGGCAGCGAGTCTAATTTTCTATCCCGCCATTTAATAGACATGATGAATTTGAAAAAAGAGAGAACAAACATTTTGGTGTCAGGTCTAAATGATGCCACCTTAGTAATAAATCATAAAGTTAATGCATCAATAAGCAATAGAGATGGAAGTTTTGTAAAAAATTTAGATTTCTTGATAGTTCCAAAAATAACTGCAGATTTATCCCCTTCGCGTCCAATTGAAATTTCAGCACAGGATTTCCCTAACGTAATATTAGCAGATGAGAGATTTAATATCCCAGAACATGTAGATATGCTTCTCGGAGCAGGAATTTTCTATGAACTTTTAAAACCGGGACAGATTCGTATTAATAATTCTGATCTTATTCTGCAAGACACAGTTTTCGGTTTTGTAGTATCTGGAAGTTTTCCAATAGAAAATGAAAATAAAGTTCATTGTGGTTTAATAAAGAAGGAAATTAACTTAGATAAAACACTTCGAAAATTCTGGGAAATAGAAAATATCGAGATAGAAAAACCAAAAAGTAAAGAGACTTTAATTAGTGAAAAACATTTCGTAGAAAATTATACCCGAGAAAAAAGCGGTAGATACGTTGTTAAAATGCCCCTAAAACAAGATCCAACAACATTAGGAAGTTCTAAACAGATAGCAATTAAAAAATTGAATTCTTTATGGAATCGCCTAGCAAGGGACCCCGAGTATTTAAGATTATATTCCGATTTTTTAAAAGAATTCCAACAGTTAGGCCACATGGTCGAAGTTAACGAAAGCGAGGAAGAAAATGGATCCTATTACATTCCCCACCTTGGAGTGTATAGAGGAATAGAAAAAAGTATGTCAACACCTTTGAGAGTAGTTTTTAACGCCTCTTCTTTAACGACAAAAGGAAACTCACTTAATTCTATTCAGTATAATGGGGGTGTAATACAAGATGATTTATTCTCAATTATGCTGAGATTTAGAAAATATATTATCGCTTTCACTGCAGATATTCAAAAAATATATAGAGCAATTTCTATTCATCCAGATCAAAAGAAACTACAAAAAATTTTATGGAAAGAAGGTGTAAACGAACCAATAAGGAATTTTGAACTAACTACTGTTACTTATGGTACTGTTAGTGCACCCTTTTTGGCCATAAGAACACTACTTCAATTGTCTAGGGATGAAGAAAGCAAGTTTCCTTTAGCAGCACCCGTGCTGAGAGAAGACATGTATATGGATGACATCTTATCTGGATCTGATTCTTTAAGTTCTGCATTAGAGCTCCAAAATCAATTAATAGAAATTTTAAGCAGCGGAGGAATGTTATTACATAAATGGTGCAGTAATGATCCACAACTTTACCAAACAAATGACTAGATATACCCCTTTGGTGATTCAGAAGAATCCAAAACGTTAGGTGTCTTGTGGAAATCGAGAAAAGATTGTTTAAGTTTCGATGTAAAAATTCATAATGAGGTAAATGTCACTAAAAGACAAGTGTTATCAATTATATCAAGTTTGTTAGATCCTCTTGGATTAGTATCTCCTATTATAATTAAAGCGAAAATATTTATGCAGAAATTGTGGTTATTGCAATTAAATTGGGATGACTTGTTACCGGAAAAAGAAGCTAAGGAATGGGGAGAGTTTTCAGATAATCTACAGTTAATTAACAAAATTTAAATTAGTAGGTGTATTTTATTGAAAAATTCTGTTATAATCGAGTTACATGGTTTCAGCGACGCTTCCGAAGCAGCCTATGGTGCAGTAATTTACTGCAAATCAGTATCAGAATCTGGAGAAATGTCAGTGAAATTAGTGACAAGTAAATCAAGAGTTTCCCCCTTAAAGCAATTAACGTTCCCAAACTTGAGCTGTGTGCAGCTGTTTTATTATCAAAACTAATTAAACGTGTGATTTCTGCTCTCAAGATCAATATAAACGAAATCTTCTTATGGTCAGATTCTATGATAGTATTGTCATGGATTAAAAAAGAACCGTACATACTAAAAACATTTGTTGCGAACAGAATTTCAACGATACAAGAGCTAACTGAAGGGATGCAGTGGCGACATGTTCCTTCTCAACATAACCCAGCAGATCTTCTAACAAGAGGAATTAATCCTGATAAGCTAATCTCAAATGAGTTGTGGTGGAGTGGCCCAATGTTCCTAAAAGAAAAAGACTATCCAAATACAACCATACCTGAAGCAGTTGATTCCAATGACTTTTCAAAAGAACTGAAAAACTTTAAAACTAATGACTTTAAAAACATGTCTTTTTTTGCAGTTTCTAATAATACCTTTGTGCATGATATAATTGATTTAAGTAATAATTATTGTAAGATAATTCGTATTTTAGGATTTATTTTCAGGTTTCTTAGCATTTGTAAAAAAGAAAGAAAAGAGGGTCTTTTAGACCTCGAGGAGCTGAACAAGGCAGAAACTTTTTTGTTAAAAAGTGTTCAACGAGAATTTTTTGACAAGGAAATAAAATCCTTGCAAAAATCAGGTGAGGTAAATAATAATAGTCAGATAAGAAATCTTCACCCATTTCTTGATAAAGCAGGTCTTCTTAGAGTAGGAGGTAGGTTAGCAAACAGTAACTTAAATGATAACAAAAAAATTCCAATTTTACTACATAATAAAAGTAAACTTACTCAGATGATAGTGGAATATTTTCACAAACAATATTTACATTTAGGCCCACAAGCTTTACTTTTCCAGTTAAGGCAGAAGTTTTGGCCTTTAAATGGTCGTGAAATATTAGAGAAACAATTTATTAATTGTTGCTTAGTTTATGTTCTAAATATTGTAAAATGTTCTATATTTTCTTAATGCAGTAGGTTTTATATGTTATTTTGAGATATATATAGTTGGTTTATAGTTATTTTGCGTGTACATATGTAAATTTGAGCTAATTTCTATTTGATTGAATATTATGTGTCATCAAAGTAAATATTAATACAGAATGTGTATCGAGAGTGCATATATGCTATTTGTGTTATTCTAATGACATCCATTTTGTTCAGATAGTTTGAGCTTTATTTGATAAAATCGAGTTTCTTAATCCTTAAATACTTTTAAAATAAAGTATTTCTGAGTTATTTTTTGAGATAAATATGAGAAATGATTTAAATTCTTGCATCATTTAGAGTAAATTTGAGTTCTAGATGTCATGAGTGTACATCACTATAATGAATGCAGAATTTTAGATGTTTGAAAAACAAAATGTAAAAATAAATGATTTAGTAATTATAAAGGAGGACAATGTTGCTATTTGCAATTGGTCTCTAGGTAGAATTGTAGAGTTGTTTCCAGGTAATGATGGAATTATTAGAGTAGTAAAAGTGAAAACACAAAGAGGGTTTTTTAAGAGACCAGTGTCAAAAATATGTTTATTACCCTTGGAAAAGTAATTGTTATTCATTTTAATTTGCTGTTTATTGTTTATTAGTATGTGCTGTATTATTTATTTAAAAATTTCATGTGTAATAATGTATTATAATTGTGGTTGAATGAAAATCATTCAACGGGGGCCAGTATGTTCGGTCGTATTTATTCTGTGTATTTTTGGCAACGATTTTTATCGTCTGCGTTTGTTTTTATGAGTTAATAGAATGTTTTTAAGAGAACGTAGCCATGAGCGGCTAAGTTGTGAGTTAGTTAAATAAATACAGTTCATAGAGTTTTTAAATATGAGTTTTTATTGAGTTTGAATGTTTTAAATGAGTTATCGACAGATTGAATAATATAAACTAAGACAGACTTGAATATATATATTTTTTAATAAATAAAATTTATATACAAAAAATACAACACTAAAGAACATTTAAAAACACAAGTGTAAACTTTTCGCCAAGCTACACGCAAGGCTTCATCAGTATAAAATAATTATTCTTTGCATAACAAACATTGGAACTGTAACTGTCCTTGATTTGTTCCAATGTTTGTTATGCAATGAATAATTATTTTGTAATAAAATAATTATTCATTGCATAACAAACATTGGAACTGTAACTGTCTTTATTTGTTCCAATGTTTGTTATACAATGAATAATTATTTTGTACTGATGAATCCTTGCGTGTAGCTTGGCGAAAAGTTTTGTATTTTTAAATGTTTTTAGTGTTCTATTTTTTGTATATAAATTTTATTTATTTTTAGAAATGTATTCAAGTCTGTCTTAGTTTATATTATTCAATCTTTAAAGATAAAATTACCCAACCTTTAACCGTCATTCCATGTCTTCATTCCCAAGGGTTTTAAACTTTTATGTGCGTTTTTAGGTGCGTTCGTAATTATGTAAATACGTAGCACCTATAGTTGTCGTTCAATCCGTCCGTCTGTCCGCAAAAAGCAACGCAAAAACAACCCAATCGAATCGTTTGAAATTTAAAATATATAATTATTACATAAATTTGTCGAGTCATTTCAAATTTTGTGAAAATCAGATGAATATATCAACTACAGGGACAATAAAAAGTATTCCGTTACATTACGGTCAATGGGGAAAAAAGTTTCAAATGCATTTTAATCGTTTGAAATTTAAATTATATAATTATTACATAATTTTGTCGAGCCATTTCAAATTTAGTGAAAATTAGATGCATAAATCAATTACAGGGACGATCAAAAGTACTCCGTTACATTACGGTCAATGGGGAAAAATGTTTCAAATGCATTTTAATGGTGTTACACTCATTCGAATATAATAGAATACATGAACCTATGAAATATAAACATATTAAAATATACATTCTGAACAATCTGTGATGCAAAGAATGTTTATTACTTAATTACAGAGCCACACAAAAATATTCCACTACACAATGCTATACGGAAAAACATTGTTTGGGGCGCGTGTTAATTATATTACACTATTTCACATTTTATGAATATGATATATGTTACTGGTTTAATAAAAGTTACTTTCTGTATCTTAACAGGAACACAAACAAGATTTCGACCACTATACTGTATCCGACGTACAGTCTACTATAACAGCAAGATCTGAATATTTTTAAAAATTCGTTATCGTACGAACACACCTCATTTGCTACGCTTCACGTGCAATTTCCAACTTGTTATTCCTGCATGTAGAACTAAATGCTGTACTTTTGTGTTATATTAAAATCATTCATTTTTTTTTCCTCTCCTGTGAAATTTACTTTTGTCGAGATGTTTCTCTTTTCTTGTAGGTCAGCGACATATTCTTATTATTGGATCATCCGGAAAGTCGTATGCGTTTGAGAAAAATGAATTCCTACCAGAAAATTTTGCCCATTAATTACAAATTATTATATATCGGAAACAATATTGAATAATTTAATGGTAGAATTTTTCGGTGCGAATTAATTTTCCCAAACGAACACGATTTTCTAAACACATGATAGTCCATTTCCAATATTAGAGTCCAAGAGCCGACCCCACGTAACCCTAAGTCATCGAGCACAAGAAAAAAAAATCCTTTATTTTATGGAAGAGTGGTAGTAGAGGAATCTAATGATCCATGTCTGCCGGAAGTGGAGTGGTGCATAATACAAAAATTAATAGCACTGGTGGTTGACTCATAGGATTAGCATTATGTTTTCCTGCACCCAGTTTTCCATATTTTCATTCTATTGATTGTACGGCAGGCACAATGCTAAGCTTGCAAGACAACTATTAGTGGTATTAATTTTTGGCTTATGCACCACTTCGCTTCCGGCAGACATGGATCATTAGATTCCTCTATTACTACTCTTCCATAAAATAAAGGATTTTTTTCTTGTGCTCGATGACTTAGGGTTACGTGGGGTCGGCTCTTAGACTATTACAGGATGACGAATGTTTAGAGAAAACAAAGTCGAAAAAAGAGTGAACTACAAATATATTTTTTTTTATAGAAAATACTTCAAATAATATAAAGGGATTAATCGACGAATTTGTTTATGACAAAATACTGGTATTTAACACCTTTTTTTATTGTGTTTTTCCTCGACCACTCAACACGCTGTATTAAGTCAACCTGAAAGTTTTGTCGTATTATGTTACTTCACGCCTATTTTTCTATTCAAATTTTTTTATTGGCACCACTTTTTTATAATGGTAAAATTCCTATAGCCTTTCACGTTTCGCATTAATGAGTAAACAATAGGAATTTTGCTGTTTGAAAAAAGTAACGACAATGAAGAAATGTGAATTTTAAAAGTGTTGGCGTGAAACAGTATTATATGACTGAACTTTCCGATTGTCCTAATATACTCCTTCGATTGACAAAGAATCCAGAAAATCTCCAAAATCAGAGTTATATTACAAATGATGCTTTCACGTAAATATACAGGATTATTCTTGATGATGGACCCGTTTTCAAAAACTTGTATTTATTAAAGTACAAATCCAAAAAGACCAATCTTTACACCAATGAAAAGAGGAAGTTTTAAAGTTTATTTTAACTCCTTGAAGGGTGATGGGATACATTTTATCCCACCTAATTTAAATAGATTCTCACCAGAAGCTTTTAACGAAATTATATATTTTTTACTTTAGCGGCAAAAATGGTTGAAAAATTCCATCTTCTTATTTCATAATAAAGTTCTTCAAATTTTCCGGTGAGAATTCAATGTTATTGAGACATTATTGCTTGCCCCTCAAAGGGTTAAGGCAACGGTTCCCAAACTTTCTTGGTACACGACCCACTTTTTAGAGAAAAGAAATTTCGCGACCCACCCAAGATAAAATTGTATATCAGTATAATAATTCTTGTACGATCTGTGTTATGCTCGGCTGTTCTATACTGCGAAAAATGCAAATTTTCGTACGGAAGATACATTATCAAACAAATACAAGAATCGGTAATCTCAATGTCTGAAAATGAATAGTAATTAAAACAATGCACAAACTACAAGGATAGTTAAAAATACGTTTAATTATTACGAAAACATAACTTTATAATGATGAAATTTCTGGTACTAATGTTAACCAATCTGGGAACATATATTAACAAGCAGTTTGCCTCAGTACTTGTCTTTCAAAAACAGCAAGATAGAAAAATCATGTTTTCATAAGCACGAAGTAATTGAATTTCATTAAGGACCTCAAAGCTGATTTAAATATTTCTGGATATTCTGTTCGTATATTCATCAAGAAGGAAATTAGGAATTTACCCTTGAAATATTATTTCCTGTTGAAATTGTCATATCTTTTTAAACAGATGAAATATAAGATATATTTTGAAGAGAAACCTCGATTGTTCCGCGACCCACCAAAACAACTGCCGCGGCCCACCAGTGGGTCACGACCCATAGATTGGGAACCGCTGATCTACGCGATAGCCAACTCGTCCATGCACGAGAAAGGATTCCGCTATTACTCAGTACACGGCTTTCAAAGTGATGATTGTTCCAGTCTTTCTTTTCTTGAAAGACAACGCCAAATAGTTATGCCCCATACAGTTACAAAAACATTGGATATAAGGATTGCTCGATATAACAACTATGTTATTACACACGGAAAAAAAATCCGTTATGAAATCATTCATGTAGTTTTTCATGTATCAAAATGTGAACCGATAGAAAAATATAAATTTTCCAACAATCTATGTTATAAAGGCCAAACGTCTCGGTGCGTAACGCATACGCCATGTTGCGAATGGCAATACTTTGAAATTTGAAATGCAATTTTTGTTACTGTAAATTTTTAAACATCTAAACATCGCACATTTTCAATTTTTATCTCGTCATATACACTGTAAAAAAATTCATGAGGTTACTAAACATTTTTTAGTAAATTTGTATTCCACAGAATTTTTTAGTAATCATTACAAACTTTTTTTTGTAAGTGAAACAAGCATTTCTTTTGTTAACTGAACAAAAGAATTTTTTGTATAACTAAATTAAAAATTTTTAGTATGAACCACCAAGTAAAATTTAGTAATAGCTCCAAAATGATTTTTAATAACCTTTACGTGAGCCCGAAGGGCAAGAGCTTCCATCGAGCTGTATCCAGACTTCTGAAGCGATAGATTTTCTGCAAAACCGCAATAGATTGCAGCACCAAACATTGCTACCATCTCCGACAGGATTTTCATAATCCCTTTATTAACGAGTACTTGCACTACATACATTCGAGGTGTAATTGCCTGTGTCCAGCATCGAACCCGGGACCTTTCAGCCTGGAATCCGTTACTATAACCACTATGCTATCAAGGACACACCAAGTGAGTTTTAGTAATAGCTATTAAAAATATAAAACTATTAACTCTTATTCATTGCTAACTTTTTTCTAGTAATTCTTACAGATTTTCTAGTAACCGACTAAGATTACTAAAAAATTTTTAGTAATTACAAGGATCACTAAAGTTTTTTTAGTAGATCGACCCTTTTTTTACAGTGTAGTAAAATAAAGTACTTTAATGCAATTTATTTGAAACCTGCATCTTGATTTATTTTGGAAATATTAATTTTTTTTTTGTATTTTTAATACCGTTTTTCCAAACGTGGCAACTGAAGTACTCGATGTCTATAAAAAGCAAAGAACAAAAAGCTGAAAAAATCAAATTACTGTATCTTTATGTTGTCATTTTCTCATTAAAAGGACAAAAAATTAAATTAAAGTACGGGCTGTTTCAAGAATATCGTCTGTTATAATACCCGGTAAATTTTGGTTTCATTTACAAAATTTCATTTATGCTTAAAAATATATAAATTATTTAGTATCTTTCCTGATATAATAGCATCAAGACTTCAAGCTTTGAATTAAAATGATTTCAAAGTAATCAAATTAAAACACCGATTTTTTTTAAAAAAGGTGAACACAAACATGAAAGGTGCATATTTAAAGCTTGATACGGTGAAAATGTTATCGGATTTAGATTTCATGGGGGGTGGGGGGGAATTCTATGATAGAGTCAAAATGGAATAAATTCTGCTTTCTTTTTTTTTTCAACTTGGAATAAAAGCATAAGAGCTTTAATTGATAACTTTATCATAATACTAGATCTTTATTAAGTTTTTAGAGCTTACATGTACGATTCAAGTTTAATTTTGAAAATTTCTACAACTGAGTTTTATAGAAATAGTTAATAGTTAATAGTTAAATGTTATCATTAAGTTAAATATAACATTTTTTAAGAGTTTGACTTACCAATATAAAGTGCATTTTTTATTGTAACTAATTTTGTAGTTTTATTATTTTACAGTCACAATTCATTACAAAATGATACATATTTAAAATTCTATCAGATTATTTAACCTAATAGAATTTTATGTATTCCTATAAAATAAGTAAATGGTACCTACCCAAAATCGTATTAATATTACATTGTCATTGGATATAAATAAGTATGCGAATTGAACCTCGATCGGATATTTCAAAGTTAAAATTTGAATATACGTTTTCAACTAGGAAAACTTACATACGAACGTTACGAGTAAAATAAAAGCTTATTAAAATGACATACCTTTTAAAAATAAAATGACGAAAAGAAACGGCATCATTTGCTAACAAAATAAAACATATGTAAAAATACATTTGAGGATGTGAATTTCAAAACTCGCCTTTATCGCTTTTGTTTACCCTATCAGTCTATACAAATCTGCACTATTGTAACACTACAATCTCCAAATTTATAATGAAAATCAATGGACGCATTTAAAGGTTTTTAGCGATTTCCCAAAATTTGATTTTCTCGATAAAGAGAATTTTGAATTCCCCACAACCATATCTTCGATTATTTAATAACCAATCTAGAAGTTAACTAATTGAAATTAACACAACCGTAAAACTTATGCGGTGAACGCACCTTCAGTTAAATCGTTTTAAAAGAATTATTTATCTCATTTAAAACATTTTTGTAATTGGAACGTATGTCTGTGACACAGTGTTATACAGTAAAACCTCCATAACGGACACTCCCGAATAGCAGACACCTCTATTTAACGGACAATTTTCTGATCCCCACTCCCAAAACTTCAATTTTTTATGTTTAACCTCTGAATAACGGACATTCCGAACAGCGGACACCATTTTCGGCAATAAAGAATAAAAAAGAAAAAAATTAAAAAAAAAATTAAAAAGCGTCTAAATTTATTGGGGTGCACAAATGTACTGTATCACAAATTTTGCGATCACAGATAAATGTACAGGATGGGTTGGGGAATGTCCTCCACCCGTTCCACGTCCAGTGTTGTATTCAGGAGATTGCCAGGGAGGGACCTCTCCCAGAGCATTTGAAACGTTCCCCCGGATGATATTGAGATTTTATGTTTTTAATGCTCAAAAAGTACAACCCCCACCCTCTTTTCGCCTCGGAACTCTATAATGTCCAATAATGTCACATTAAAAGACAAATTACATGTAATCGCAAGCAAAAGTAGACTTTTGTAAAAGTTTTTTTTCAAAAGAGTGTACTAGACAGTGGATGAAGGTGAACACAATTTTATTTCAGTTTTATTGCTTAAAAAATATTTTTTTCTGATTAATCATATAATAGAAGTTTTAGGACATATAAAAGCCAATTAATGAAACATTAAGTTTTTCTTAGCGATTATCGAATAGCTAAGGTTTTCCCAATAGCGGACACCTCCGAATAGCGAACAATTTATGCGCTCCCGAGGTGTCCGTTATTTAGAGGTTTTACTGTATCTTGACATAAACAGGTTCTGATTAGGCTTGGTGTAAACAGCTCAAAAAGTGGCACTGTTATGCTTAATTTTCTCCACTCCCAGGATAATTATATAACAAAAATTAATGCGTGAAATTTCATCAAACTTTATAATATTAGCCGCCTTTGGCGAATGATATGCCTTGAATGTATACAAAGCATTTAATCATAATACTTTATTTTAATCGCTCTTTTTTTTTTTTTTTTTTTTTTTTTTTTTTTTGGATAATCAGAAGATTTTAGTAGAGAAATAGACACATATGTCATATACACACCACATTGGCGCGATCACAACAAAATCACAATTATATATGTCTCACATGGTAACCCGGCTACTGTTATTTATTTATTAAAAACTGTTTGTTTATTTTTATTTTCTTTTTTAAAATAATATAAATTGTTTTATTCTATTATTATTAACTAAACTTTTTATTTATTTATTATTATTTCTTTTTTTTAAATAATAGAAAATAGTTTAAAAATATGTATGTAACATGACTGGTATTTGAAAACGAAGTTTTCGCTAAATTGTCGTCAGAAAAGTACGCGCCAATGTGGTGCATATATGACATCTGAGTTGATAATTCAAGAACTCAGTATTTTTATGCTAGCCTGGCGTAAATAATAAATCGCCAAATAATGTACCCGTGGCATTTTTTCGTATTTCATTATTTAAAATATAATAATATAATTCTTTCATTCATTTCATTTATAATACATAGCTTTAATTTGAGACTGAAAAGTTTAAAATTCATGAATTTTATTTTTTTTAAGTAAAAAGAACAGAAAAAAAAATAAAAATAATGATATTTTGAAGCTCCATAATTAAAGAGAATGAACAAAACATAAATAAATCCAATTTACCACAGCCTAAATCTTACCAAAGGACTTTAGCATACTAGCCAATAAGATCATAAAACATTAGATGCGTTTCATTTGGACGTTGCCATTAAAGAATTAACAAATAATCGTGGTTTTTGTGCTACATACGGTAGCATAATATATATATATATATATATAGATTTTAGACCTTTACTTAAATTGACGCTGGGAAACTACGAGTGAAAATTACTTAACAGATGCTGCTTTTAAGCTTTGTTTTTCCCGGTTCCTGCGATATCGATGCATAAAATACTAATACAACAATTTCATAAAACTTCATATTATATTGAACATTTATGTAAATAAATCCTTATTAGGCTTGGATGTATACCGCCTAACAGGTGTCACTATAATGCTCTATTATGACGACTTCTTCTATAGCTATATCTCAAGAATCACACTGAATTTTCGTAAATGGTCTACAAGATTTAGGCAGTAATTTTACATTATTTTCTAAAGATCAAAATGATTAACCAAGATGATTTATTATACTTATTTTAACATTTTCTTAGCTAATGAAAAGATTAATTAAGATTTAAGAAAAATTAAAAGGCTAAACAATATTTTTTTTAATTTTACTTTCTTTCCCGATAAAGGGGAAAAAAATCCCCTTTAAATTTTTTGGATTCAGAAGATAACTAATATCTAATATTAAACAAGAGAAAATCCTTAACAAATGAGCAATGTTGGGAGTAGAGTTATGTTTTCAAAGCAATAACAAGCGACTTTTATGTAAACATCAACGAAAATTTATTTGTTTTATACTATGTTTAACACAAGAATGACAATAAAAAAAGTTGCGTAGGAAGAGAAAATATATTTTTTTTTAATTCAAGATAAAAAAAAAAATAAGGATATTTACATTTTTAAATAATATGTAGTTTTGTTGTTTTAAACGTTAAAAATATTTTGTCTTTGAACTTTTATTGTTACGGTACACGTGGCGCTTTAAAATATATACATTATGGGAAAATGAATAAAGTTGACAATTTTATCTTTTTAATGGCACAAATTTTGATTAGAATATTTCACAATATAATAACTCCAGAAAAAAAAGTATTGAAAATTATATGATTAAACGAGGTGGTTAAAAATATTTCGATTTAAATAATAATTTAAAAAAAAGAAATAGAAAATTTCTAATCGAAAGAAATAAGTAACACCGAATCCCAAGAAATATATATACCTGCAGTTCTTTTAAAATATATTTATATTCTTTAAGTTACAGATAAGAAGTAGAAAATTCAAGATAAATTCCGATTTAAACTAAACAGAAATATATGGTTCTTTTTCCTCGAAAAAATCCTCATAAATTTTTTAGTACCTGGAGAAAACTATACTCTAAAATTCAGTAAACCGTAAACAAATGAAACATAAGAGGAAAAGACTGGTGAAAATTTCACAACGAGATAACAAGTTGCGGGTGCTTTTTTATGTAAAGTTTAGCGAAAATACCCATTTTAAAGCATTTTTGCGCTCTTTTATCACACATTTTATTTTACTTAACATAGATTTTACTCTCTTCTATCTTTACAAGAAGAAAGTATTGGGTTCATAAAATTTTTTCAATTCCGGTTTTCGACGGATTTACATGTTTTCGGGGTTAGACATTTCAAAAAAACATGTTTTTACAAAATGTCTGCCTGTG
Source organism: Maratus speculifer (assembly GCA_964019185.1). Taxonomy (NCBI): domain Eukaryota; kingdom Metazoa; phylum Arthropoda; class Arachnida; order Araneae; family Salticidae; genus Maratus; species Maratus speculifer. Next base: position 150,362,702 of record OZ025301.1, on the reverse strand, counting down.
AGTCTGTCTGTCAGTATGTGACATAAATTTTGTAGGCACTCTGTCTCAAAAAATAATGCATGGAATTTCATAAAACTTTAGTTCATTTATACTTTCATATAAACTGGATCTGATTAGTTTTTTGTGTATATTACCCCACAGGTGGTGCTGCTATGCTGCCTTTTTCATGATTTCCACAACAGATATATCACAAAAACTAATGCATGCAATTTCATAAAACTTTAGTTAATTTATACTTTCATATAAACTGGATCTGATTAGTTTTTTGTGTATATTACCCAACAGGTGGTGCTGCTATGCTGCCTTTTTCATGATTTCCACAACAGATATATCTCAAAAACTAATGCATGGAATTTCATAAAACTTTGATATAAGCTGGAATTGTTTGGTTTTTTGTGTACATTACACAAAATTATATTACGCAATGTGGTACTGCTATGTTGCTTTTTTTCACGATTTCCACAACAGATGTATCTCAAAAACTAATCGACGGATTTTCATAAAATTTCAAATTCCATTATTCCTGGATATGATATTGTTTGATTATGTTTTGGTGTAAATCGCTCAACAGGTGGCGCTATTATTCGGCATTATTCATTATTACTCTATTAGCTCTATCTCAGGAACTTACGCACGATTTTTCATCAAATTTCAGATTCCGTTAGTCCTTGATTTAATATGGTTCTGATTACATTTTGGTAAAAATCGCACAGCATGTGGCGCTGCTATGTGGCATTATTCATGATTATCGCATATCTCTATTTCAGGAACTAATGCACGAATTTTCATAAAACTTAAGATTCAGTTAATTCTTGATATAAATTAGTATTTTTTAGTTTTTGGAGTAAATCACTCAACAGGTAGCGCGATATTTGAGATGATTCTATCTCAAATACTATTACACGGATTTTCATTAAGCTTAAGTTTCAGTTGGAATTTAAAAAAAGTTGCTGCAGATTTTGGCGTAAATTACTTTACCGGTTATGCTGCCATGTTTCATTTTTCTGGAAGAAATAGCGTGTTAACCCTTAAATGCTCAGGATAGAACGCGTTTCAAAAAATGCGCAATTCAAAGAATCAGAATTTATACCTGAAAATCTAAATAGTAAATTTTTCTTTATTTAATTACGAATTGTCTGTCATTTAAGTAAAGTGAAAATTGCTCTTTTAAATTTCTGGTGAGAATACGGAATATGTGAATAAAACCCCCAATAAATCGGGAATAGTTATGGTATCGAAAATGATACAATATGCATACCAAATGAAATCAAATTTGAATTGCTTAAAAGGCGCAAATGCCATCCTAGTGAAAAAGATTCCATGCCGGGAATCGAACCGGGCCATCAGTACAGCGCAGTGACGTTCTACCGACTAAACCACATGGAACGACACCCAGCAGGGAACTTATCACTATTACTTGTTGGCAAGGCTACAAACACAGCACAAGATGGAATACAATCCGCGAGCCACCGATCTGGGGCAATCACGAAATTCAAATTTATCCAGCATCGATTGAATATATTAATGCATGGAAATTTTTCCAGAGAGAAAATTCGCCTTGAATGTAACATATCAAATGAAATCAAATTTTGAATTGCTTAAAAGGCGCAAATGCCAACCTAGTGAAAAAGATTCCATGCCGGGAATCGAACCCGGGCCATCAGTATAGCGCACTGACGTTCTACCGACTAAACCACATGGAACGACACCCAGCAGGGAACTTATCATGTGGTCCATGCGCAAATCATATAACATATCATGTGGTCTTATCATGTGGTTATCCATGTGGTTTAGTCGGTAGAACGTCAGTGCGCTATACTGATGGCCCGGGTTCGATTCCCGGCATGGAATCTTTTTCACTAGGTTGGCATTTGCGCCTTCTAAGCAATTGAAAATTTGATTTCATTTGATATATTACATTCAAGGCGAATTTTCTCTCTGGAAAAATTTCCATGCATTGATACAATGTGCATTTAAGGGTTAACCCTTTGCGACGCAAGACAAATTCATTGCTTAAGTGTTGTAATTAATGACTGATATCGGAATTTGAAAACAACTTTATTTGTAAATAAGAAAAAAGCTATATTTCACGCATTAAATAAACCGTAATTTTTTTAAACAAAATTCCGGTGTCAATGTGGCGTGTGGGAATTAAAATTAAGTGGTTTCATAGATATATCTCTGCGCCGTAAAGGGGTTAACGTGTAAGAGATAGAAGAAAGGTTTTGGATTACCACAACCGACTAGTTTGAATTTGTCGTCGCTTTTACATCACTTTCTGACATTCTAGAAATATAAAGCCCTATATAAAGTTGCAGGGTTTTATTATTTAAATTAATAATAACTTAATTATAAATTCGTAAGTTAATTTTAAGGTATTTTTTTTCCGTTTGTGCAGACGATAAATGCAAATATTCTTTTTATGGTTACAGCTGTGTACGAGTTACAACAACAATGGAATATACGTTTACCTATATGATGGTAGTCATGACATTTTGCTTGAAAACTGACTTAAAACAAACGGTTGCTATGTTTCATTTCTTATCGTAGAAAATGTTTTCACCGCATATAATATCAAACACTTACATGTGATATACAGCTATAAATTACAACCGTAATACACATATGAAATAGAAAATACACTCTAGTAACCCTTTGTTTGCAGTCGATTTCCAATCAAAACGTCTCGATTGGCGGGTCTGTTAATTGTGTTCCAAACCACGATCACTATGATATTCCGGTTGTCAACAATGAACTATCTTAAACGCTATTTTTTTTACTCATATTGGAATTAATTATTTTAATATATTGGAATTCTGGAATGTGGTTAGCAACGACTATGAATAGAGAAAAAGAGACAGACAATGTAGTATTTACCGGTCTCGAGTGAAGAAATTGCAGATATAATCACAAAATGACGCTGTTGTTTGTTTACATTACGTTCAAGGCTTGATGAAGGTGCAATACTAGTCAATGAAAAAGACCCGGATGATAATGTAAAGTCTATGGGAGCATTCGTTTCAAATATCTCGCTCAAATTTTAATATTTTTGCATAAGATAGCTGAGGACGATCCACAACCGGCCTAACTTTTACTTTTTCAATTTTGATTTCAGATTTAAAAAAAAAATACTTTAAATTTCAAAGCTGGTTTAAACCAGTTCTGAAATTGAAACTATCATAATATAAAAATATATAAATATAAGCAAAACCGAAAAAGTAAAGACTAGGCCGGGTGTGAGTCGTTCTCAGCTATCATATGCAAAAAATAAATAAATAAATAAATAAATAAATAATAACGTAAAAATATTAAAATTCGAGCGAGATATTTGAAAAGAACACTCCCATGGACTTTACATTATCATCCGGGTCTTTTTCATTGACTAGTGTTGCGCCTTAATGCAGGGTCTAACTTCCTATTGTAACCAATATATTTCTGAAATTAACTGATATGTGTTTTCCAAAATTTTCGAAAGCACTCCGAATAAAATTTTTTAGAAAATTTTCCATAAAACTCATATTATGCCATATATGTTGTCACTAAAATTGTTTTCTAAAATTGTCTCATAAAGGTTTTTAAAAAATCAATAGATTTCCAAAATTAACTGACGTGTTTTCCGAATTTTTCGAATAGCAAAGGAGCCATTTTTATTTTATAAAAGTTTCCATAAAACACATATATACATACATTCCAATCTTTCACTTCTTCATCAATGAAAAAATACACATATAACCAGAAAACTTATTAAATTAAATGTCCTTGGCTTCTATGTAGTTTTTTGAAATTTCTATAATTTCACTTTTGAATAAAATTTCCGGTTGAAAATATGTTTTGTCGAATTTAAAAAAGTGGGAGGTTGGTAAGTATCCATATGAATTGTTTTCTAAATTTGTCTTGCGAATAACAAGAAAAAAAAAATCAAAAGATATATCTTTTCGAGTAGCGAAAGAGCCCATTTTTATTTTTTTAAAGTTCCCATAAAACTCATGTGAATTGTTATATATGATATAATTAACATTAATATATGAATTGTTTTCCAAAATTGTCAAAAATAGATAAATAAATAGATTTCCGAAATTAACAGCTATGTTTTTGTCGAATAGTTAGGTAGCCCATTTTTGTTTTGGAAAAGATTCCATAAAACACAGATATGAATTCTTTTCGAAAAGTTCTGATTATTTACTTTATAAAAAATTTGTAAAGATATGGAAAAGATTTGCTGGTTCATCTGAAATTATGAATTCACACTGAAGTTTTGTAAATGTTCTAAATCACGTAATTAGTTAGTAATTTCATGTTACCGTAAAATGGGGTGAATAGGAACAGTGGGGTGAATAGGAACGAAACTTCCCGGTCATACAAATAAATTCATTATAAATATATGTGCTGATATTTTTAGTTGCCAATTTTTTTATAAGAAGGTAATAACATTAAGAGTTGGGAGATTCAGTTTCGACATGTTGGCACCACTACTGGAGTATATAAAGAAACTTCAAGAGGATCCTCAAAAACCTCATTTTTTCAACGTCTTCAAAACTTTATCTGTAACTACAGTATTTTTCTTATTCTAAATCTAAGAGAGGGGATTTTTAATTAATGACAGTCCTGTAAATGTTATGATGTATTAAATTCTACTTATTTCTAAACTACATACTGAAAAAATGAAAAATGGCTTGTAACATCAGAGGATTAGGATTTATGGGGTGAATCGGAACACGTTTTCTCTCATGGTTTATTTTTTCTATACAGTAATAGTTTCATGTAATATATGAAAACATATGTGTGAATATGTATAGTAACAGTATTTTATTTGTTCTAACTACTTGAAGAGTTTAAAGGTGCCAAGAAATTACTTGGTTTAACAAAAAAGTCAACGAATAATCCAACAGACATGTAACACGCAATAAAAGAATTTAAAAATAGCAAATTAGTTAGAAAAACTGCACATTATTATTCCCTGACATCCATAACATTATACAAATATCTCAAAATGAAAAACTAAAAAAAATCGGAATGCAAACAGTATGGGGATGAGGGCGTATTTGTAGACCGAATTGATACATGCAGCGATTGGGCTACTCAATATTTCCACTTACCCAATATCTACTAGTAAAGGATAACACAGAACAGGGCTGAATTTGTATTAAATTCTACTTCTGCAATTCAAATATAATTTCTTAAAAGAAATTTTAATTTCTCTTGATTTCAAAGTTGTTTTCTCATTTTTTAAAAGGAATATCTTTACTTGTATATAAAATAAAGACTTGATACACAGTAACTACGTGTTCCTATTCCTCCCTTATCATTATTACCTGTTTTTACTAACCTTATTAAAGTGTGAATCGGAATAATTAAAATTTATAACATTTGTTCCGATTCACCCCTATCTGCGGGGTCAATAGGAACACCATTAAAAAATTAAATAATATATATATAAACAGTAAAAATGTTTTGTTTTTGCTTAAAAAGTAAAGAACAAAACAAGACCGAAATTTCTAGTAGAAAAATAAAAAAATAAAAAAATCAATTGTTGCTTTTTTTTAACCTTAAAGTTGAGAACTGTTCCGATTCACCCCATTTTACGGTATTTTCTAAGAATCGAAATGTTTTACTAAGATGATTTTTTATACACATTTTACCATTTTCACAGCTAATGAAAAGATTAATTAAGATTTGAGAAAAATTAAAAGGCTAAACATTTTTTTCATTTTACTTTCTTTTCCGATAAAGAAAACAAAAATCCCCTTTAAATTTTTTGGATTCAGAAGATAACTAATATCTAATATTAAACAACAGAAAATCCTCAACAAATAAGTAATGCTGGGAGTAGAGTTATGTTTTCAAAGCAATAACAAGCGACTTTTATGTAAACATCAACAAAAATTTCATTGTTTTATACTATGTTTAAAGCAAGAGTAATAACTTTAAAAAAGTTATGTAGGAAGAAAAATTAATATTTTTTTTTAATTCAAGATAAAATTTAAGGATATTTATATTTTAAAATAATATCTAGTTTTGTTGTTTTAAACTTTTAAAATGTTTCGTCTTTGAACTTTTATTGTTCAAATTAAAAAAAAATTCTGTAGTACACATGCCGCTTTAAAAATATATACATTATAGGAAAATGAATAAAGTCGACAATTTTACTTTTTTTAGCACAAATTTTGATTAAAGTATTTCACAATATGATAATTCCAAAAAAAGCTTAAAAAATTATATGATTAAACGAGGTTTTTAAAAATATTTCGATTTAAATAAAAAAAAAATAGAAAATTTCTAATCGAAAGAAATAAGTAACACCGAATCCCAAGAAATATATGCACCTGCAGTTCTTTTAAAATATATTTATATATATTTTTTAAGTTACAGATAAAACGATGAAAAATCGAGATAAATTCCGAAGAAAACTAAATAGAAGTGTATGGTTCTTTTTCCTCGAAAAAAAACCTCATAAATTTTTTAGTACCTGGAGAAAACTATATTCCAAAATTCAGTAAACCGTAAACAAATAAAGCATAAGAGGAAAAGACTGGTGAAAATTTCAGAACGAGATAACAAGTTGCGGGTGCTTTTTTATGTAAAGTTTAGCGAAAATACCCATTTTAAAACATTTTTTCGCTCTTTTATCACACATTTTATTTTATTTAACATAGCTTTTTGAATTTGTCGTCGATTTTTACAGCACTTCCTAACAATCTAAAAATTATAAAGCAGTATATGAAGCTGCAGAACTTAATTATAAATTCATAAGTTAATTTTAAGGTATTTTTTATTTAGCGCAGACGATAAATAACAAGTATTCTTTATGATTACAACTGTATACTAGTTACAACAACAAAGAAGTAGACACTTACAGACATTTTTCTAGTTTTTATCTCATTGATAGGGTTTTCTTTCCTGAACTTACCATCTCTTAGTCTTTATTTTATAGATACTTTTGTAAACATTTGTAAATATTTTTATTTCTCTTATACTCTTATCTATTTTATTTATTTTGTATGATGCCCTTAAAGGCCCTTTGTTTTGGGGACCCGGCTCCCCCCCCCCCTTTGTTTCTGATGTTCTGTTTTTCAGACTTTGGCTATGACTTGAATTGTTCCATGTATCATTTCTCTACTAGAAGTAAGGAGTTGATCTCTCAAGGCACTCTTACAATTATCTCCTCCAAGTCCAAGACACTTACAGACATGACGGCAGTCATGACATTTTGCTTTAAAACTGACTACAAAGAACCTGTTGCTATATTTCATTTCTTATCGTAGAAAATGTTTCCACCGCATATAAAGTATTAAAACAATTAGCTGTGACATATAGTTTTAAATTATAGCTGTAATACATAAATGAAATAGAAAATACAGCTTAGCAACCGTTTGTTTAAAGTTATTTTCCAAGCAGAAACCACTTTCCAACCACTGAAAGGGTCTGTTAATGATGTGCCAAATCACGTTCGTTATAATATTCCAATTGCTAACAATGAAATATTTTAAACACTTTTTTAATTTTTTAAATTAGAGTTAATTCTTTAAGTATTGTCTATTTCTGGAATGTGATTGTCAACGAATATGAATAGAGAAGAGGATACAGATAGTGTAATATTTACCACTCTCGAGTGAAGTAATTGAGAATGCAGTGTCAAGAGAATGCTATTGTTTGTTATTGTTGGTTCAAGGTTTGAATAATACAGAGCCTAATTACTACCACCAATAACGAAAAGAATTTTTTGTCTTATTTAATACAGAAATTCTGCAAATATAAGATATTTAAACAAGGCGATGTTTTCTATTCAAAATTAATAGTTACAGTTTCCCTAGGCGGTAATAGAATTCACTGGCATTGAAAGATATTCTTTGATTTCAGATTGATTCTTTAATATAACAGAACCGTGGAGCGTGACTTTTGCAAAGGCAAACTTACACCAGTAAAAATAAATAGATGTTTTTCTTTTAATTAAGACATATATTTTGCATGAATCATCAGTTTAAATCAGAGATATCAGACTGTGTTCACGCCGGATACCAGTAAAATCCCATAGTTATCATTGACTTACCTAACCACGAAATCTCAGCGGTTCAAGAAATCGACTATTCCTTTTAGCTTTTGAGGACGAGCGACCCATAAAAGTGACGGAAAAAATTTTCTGGATTTAATATAAACAAATTTCTGCTTTAAAAAACCGGTGACAAAACATTAAAACTTTCGTAAAAGGCTCCAACTGCGAAGGGTTTTAAAAAAATAGTGGTAGCCGTCGGCATTTTTGCCGATCCCACCGAAGCTAGCATAGGGGAGAAAAATACGGGCTTCTGATTGGTTCAATAATTTTGCTTTCCTTCATTTTTCAGTTTACGTTTATTTAAACATCAATTTCTGTTTGAAAAGCTTTTGAAAGCAGCATTTTCCTTCTGTTTTTAAATATTTATTAATAGAAAAAGAAATAGATAATTCGGAATGTATAATTAAAAAAGTTAATCGGGATGTTTAACAATTGTTCTGCATTAATTTTAGAAAACAATAAAAATAGAATTACCATTTCTTCTTTCTGTTTTTTTTAAATGATATACACAATCAGAACAATTTATTTAGAAACAACAGTATTTTTATTTTACGGCGTCAAACTGAATTGTTCTATATATTACTTTTTAAAAAATTGCGATTTCTTATTATTTTTACGTACATTAGCATTCGACCAATCAGAAGCCCGTATTTTTCACCCATATACTAGCTTCGGTGGGATCGGCAAAAATGCTAGCCGTCGTGTCACAGTTGAAACTCCTGGTTTAAATAATAGGTAAATTTTTGTTCAAATTTGCTAGTGGATGTTTACCTCGCTCATAATCATGTTCTGCAGAACCGGTTAGATTTGAAGTTTCACCATTTTGAGTGTTATGTCAGTTCCTCTTTTTCATAATTCCCTGATAGTCGGCATGTGTTCAACGATTAACAAGTTTCCAGAGTTGAAATGTCTCCGGCTTTTTGCACGCTATTATAGAGCTCATCAGTGTGACGTCACAGACAACTCAAACCTACATTTCCACACAAACTGGGTCAAAAGAAACCGAGAGTTTAGAGTGTGTTAGAGATGCACTATATACCATCAAAAAGGCTTTTAACATGAAATCAGATATTGTTCAAAGGCTGAATTCATTGAACTGGGTGAAGTTTTAAAAGCGATCCGCAAGTGTTTAGGTCGAATTGTAACTTATTTAAATCAGTTTCAGGATTGATATTTTAGTTTCACGATAAAACAATACATTTCATCTCTATCTTTTCTGAACTCTGTAGTTTGTTTTGACCCAATTTATGGAGTTTTGACATCACCACTGATGAAAGCTATTTTATTAAAGAAAATGTTGTTCTTTTAAATCGCTTAAAATTTTCAAATTTATAAAAGTAAGTTTTCTGCATTAAAATGCTGATATCCTAAACAGGCGGAGCCTTGACAGCACTAATTTTCAATGGTAAATTTCAAATTCTATAAAAGAGTACTTTTGCATTAAAATACAGGTATCCAAAAGGCCGGAAACTTAACAGTTCTGAGTTTCGATGGTAAATTTGTGTATTTGTATATGCGTTTATGCTTTTCTATGAACACGTTGCATGATTGTCCAGTTTCACCAGTATGAATAAAGTGATAGTCTTTATAAGGGATGCTTAAACTATAGCGGTATTTTGTATGGGGACGGAGATTTAGGCTTGAATTGTAACAATAAATTCTTCACACCACATTAAAAAAACGGCTTCTGTTTTCGATTGGCATGTGTACAATCGCTCAGAGTAACTTTGTTTAAGTTAGGGTAACTTAGTTCCACATTCTGATCCATTCTGGCATTGTGGAGTCTTGAGGAATTATTCCCAAAGAACTGCCAAACTCACACTAGTGCTGCTATCTATATTTTGATACAAAAGCTTTGCCGTTTACTCAAGTGGTGTAGCAGGTTAAATCATTTTATCTGCCCAAACTTACCCTGATAGGTCAAAGATACCCTGATTGAGAGTATTGATGTGTAGCTTATAGACGCTTGAATCGAATACTGTAACTGTTTTTATTATGCGACATTAAGGCATATTTTTAACATTTTTAACATGGGTGAAAAGTGTTTATAAATTAGATTTCACTGCCCACGAGTCTGTCTGCTTACCGTCTGTCCGTTCTATAACTCGTGTAAATATGTTCGGATTTTCATTTATGGTATATGATATTGATATTTATTAGAATATGTTTAATATTGAAATTGAAGTATGCAGTATTTATTCCAACAAACAAAGAAATCCCAGTAGAGCCAAGACAGACAGCAGATAATAGATATCTGACATACAGTTAGCATGCAGACTGGAAACAGATAGCGAGAAGACAGGCAGACAGCAGACATAGTCATCAAAGTGCAGACTAATACACTATATTGCCATTGATTATGGGACACTTGCGATTTTAGACATTTTACTAAATATCTAGAAAAATACATGAGGAATCATCTAGAAACTTTTAGTGTATAAATATAATAGTACAAGTCATACATCTCCGTGAAGATTTTTTCCCGAAACTCCAAAGGGGGCCGTCAACAAATTAAAAAAGAATGAATATTTTTTGAACAACCCTGTCAAAACTAATGTAGCAAAAGAGCTCAAACTCTAGATTGTAATTGAATGCCTTATTGTAATAAGCCTTGTTCATTTTTATGCAAATAGCATGCATACTCGCAGAGTAATTAAGGTTTTTATAAAAATGATCCCAAATTTTTCCAAGTTTTTTTTCTTATAATTTTCAGAGTTCTTAATATAAAATATTTTTTTCAGAAAATATGACAAACAACATTACACACAGTACCCTGTAATCAGAATTAAAAAATAATGAAAATTGTATAAAAAATGAGTTGGTTTACTAAATAATTTTTTACTGCGCATGCGTCAACGATATCAAAATTTCATTTGCATATTATGTTAGCTAAATGTATAGAGCAACTTTTGTGAAAGTCACAAAAACATAACTTGAAAATTCTGACAATAATCGTCAATTGAATAAGTCGAAAATCCGTTATTCTCAAAATGAAGCAAAAACAAGAGGAGTTGTTTCCATATATTCATTGATTAGTGTCAATATAGAATACACAATATGGGATGTACTACTGCATTTGGATAAAATCCCTCATTTTTTTGCTTCATTTTGGAAACAACGGATTTTGTCCTTTTTCTATAGACGATTACTTTCGGAATTTTCAAGCTATGATTTTGAGACTTTTACAAAAGTTGCTCTATACATTTAGCTAACATAATATGCAAATGAAATTTTGATATCTTTGACGCATGCGCAGTAAAAAATTATATAGTAAACCTACTCATTTTTCATACAATTTTTATTATTTTTTAATTCTGATTACAGGGTACTGTGTGCAATGTTGTTTGTCATATTTTCTGAAAAAAATATTATTTTATATTAAGAACTCTGAAAATTATAATGGAAAAACTTGGAAAAATTTGGTACCATTTTTATAAAAACCTTAATTACTCTGCGAGTGTGCATGCTATTTGCATAAAAATGAACACAGTGTATTACAATAAGACATTCAATCATAATCTAGAGTTTGAGCGCTTTTGCTACATTAGTTTTGACAGGGTTATTCAAAAGATATTCATTCTTTTTTAATTTGTTGACGGTCCCTTATGGCGTTTCGGTAAAAAATCTTCACGGAGACTACTATATTTATACACTAAGAGTTTCGAGATGATTCCTCATGTATTTTTCTAGATATTTAGTAAAATGTCTAAAATCGCAAGTGTCCCATAATCAATGGCAATATAGTGTATATAGCAGAGGGAAAGCAAACAGACAGAAACAAACAGCCGATAATGGGTAAGCAGACAACACATGGCAGATAGCACGCCTTTATTAGGTCCCAGACAGAAAGCAGAATACAGTGAGAATACAGATAACAGACAGACGGCATGGTCAAGATGGATTAGAAAATCAGACAACAAATAGGTAGTAAGCAGACAGGTAGCAGGCAGACATGAAACCAAACGACAATAGACTACATAAACAGCCGATAGAATGTAGACATATACCAGACAAATACAAGCACATAATCAAGAGATAGATATATAAAAGAAAATTATGACTGGGGTTAACACTGGAAGAGCGCAGGGGGTAGAGCCCGCTAGTATGATATAAAAACAATAAAACTATTTCAAAATGAGTATTTTTGAATTTTTATAGAAATACCATAATTTTTAAAAAAAATCAACGGATCAAATAGTTTTGTTTAGACCGAGAAATTTTATTTAGTGATTGAAGCCAAAAATTTACTGCGACCTCATAAGAAACGACTCATTGTTTAAAAAAATTTCTGGGTCGAAAAATGATAGTTCCGCGGATTATACACCGGAAATTACAGTAGTTGTTCCTATTGCAAAGCTAAAAAAAACATTTTAATAAAACAATTATTGCAATGATTGTATTCTAAAAGATATTCTCTTGCTCTATTTAATATCGATATTTTCATTTAAATACTGATACATCCATGCTTAGAAAACTGACTTAATGGCAATTTATAAATAATCTGCAATACTGAGAAAGTTAAAAATAATTCCAAGTAAATAAAAAATACTTAATAATTGAAAACAAACAAGAAAAATCTACCTAAAGTAAAGACAGAATTCTTCTTTAGAAAATAATTTCTTTTTTATTTTGTAAGCGTTGCAGTTTCTTCTTGAAGTTATGTAAATTTAAAGTGAAATTTTAAATTAACACTAGAACCGCGGGAAAATTCATTCAAGTTTTGTAAAAATATTTCTCACCGGAATTTTCATTTAAAACTGTTTGAGTAATTTATTGAAATTAGTTTGGCTCAGCTTATATTTAGCTTACTTTATAAAGAGTTATCTGGTTCGAATTGACATCTCTGCCCATAAAACGGGTCAAAATGACCCGTCACCGCGGTTCTAGTGTTAAATATAAAAATTGCACTTCACATACAGAAATATTTTTCATATAAGATAAAAATTTTTAAACTGCTGACATGCTTTGTGTGAATTTATATGAGAGTTAAGTTGGTATTTCGAATGACTTCACTTACATATTTATCTGTGTCTTTTTCTGGAATTTTATTTGTTTATATGGTAAAACTTTCTTGCTTTAAAAATTTAAGAAAATAATAAAACTGTTTCAATTAAATAACTATTTAAAAAGAACATAAAATCATGGGTAAAGCATAGATTATGAAACACTTTCCAACAGATTCAGAATATAATTATAAAAATTCACTGTTTAATAAGGTGAAAAGCCATCTCTAAAAAAACAAACTGTAAAACGAATAACATGCTTGAGAACACAATTTCAGCAATTCCTAACAAAAGTCGTTTTTTTTAGTGTGTGTGTGTGTGCAGCTCTGTACATGAACTATAGATTTATAAATATATTATATATTATATATGCTATTTATTAATATATTATTAATAAATAGCATGCTAAAATTTAACTAACCACTTCCCTGATCTGCCCGTACGTTATAAGAGCGATATACAGTCGAGTCTCCATATAACGAAACTCCATACATCGAATTTCTCTATGTAACGAATTTTTAGCAGGAACGGTCCCCTTTTCTCATGATTACATTGAAAACAGTCTCTATATAGCGAAATATCTATCTCCATATAACGAATTTTTAGTCTTAATTTATTCAGTTTTAAAAATGTTTCGAAATCATATGGAATCAATTTTCTACCACTTATTTTTGATTTATCGTTCAGTGTTGAGTTTTTTTTTTTTTTTTTTTTTTTTAATATTACTTTTCTCCTTGTTCTTTAAAACCAACGAATTCATCCCATCTCCCACACATCTTTCCACATCCTTCTCAAAACAGAGTCAATTGGATTGTTACACTTATAAGAGAGGAATCAATGCGAGGCACATAAGAGAGGCCTTCAGATGGAGGAAAATGTTAACTACAATTTTTCATTTCTTGCTAAAATTGAAACCCTTTTTTTTTTTTTTTAGAGCATAACTATTTTAAAGTCAAAACAACAAAAAATTACAGATATCTTCGTCTGAAATTAACGCAAGTCTTCCTTATTTGATTTTCATTAAGCTTTCAAATAAATGTCTGTTCTCATTTTTGAAGCAGCTTAAATAATTAAGAAATAAAATGTTAGGTTAATATTTAAACATTTCAAATTCTTAATTAAAAAGATCAAAAATAATATTTGTTCAAAATTTACACATTAAATACGATTTTTAACATCATTCTCTATGCATCGAATTTCTCTATATAACGAATTTTTTCTGGAACGATGGATTTCGTTATATAGAGACTCGACTGTATATTTTTGTAAATCTTGAATTGCCCATATTAGGTACAGGCTTCAATATACCAATGATGAATTATTATTCTCACCGATAAATTTGTATTATTTAATCCAATCCTTTTTTTCTGATTCAATCAGGCGAAAATTTCTCTTTTGAAAATCGGTGAAAAACGATTAAAAATTCAGTAAAAGAAAGAAAAAAATAGACATTATTTGAAAGTTTTTTTTTTTCAAAAATATTGATCAGTTAAGTTGTTAATATCTATAGATTCATTTAAATGCCATGCTTAGAAAACTGACTTCATGGAAATTTAAAGCTATTCTGTACACTGTTAAAAATCTTGCAGCATTTTGTACAGTCATTTCACCGTCTTCTGAAAAACCAGTAACATAACCGTAATTTAACTCTATTTTGACCATAAAATTGGTAATAATATGTTCAGAATAACGTAAAAAGACGGTTGTTTTACTTTTTTTGTAGAAAACGGTCAAATGCCTGGATAAAATGCTGCAGATTTTTAACAGTGTAGTACTGAAAAAGTTTTAAAATTATCCAGGTGAATAAGCAAAATGTTTAATAATTGAGGACTAACAAAATCTATCTAAAGTAAAATACTGAATTCTTCTTTAGAAAAATATTTCTTTTTAGGTGCGTTCGTAATTATGTAAATACGTAGCACCTATTGTTGTTGCTCCGTCCGTCCGTCTGTCTGTCCGTCCGCATATAACAACGCAAAAACTACCCAACCGAATCATTTGAAATTTAAAATACATAATTATTACATAATTTTGTCGAGTTATTTCAAATTTTATGAAAATCGGATGGATAGATCAATTACAGGGACAATCAAAAGGATTCCGTTACATTACGGTCAATGGGGAAAAAAGTTTCAAATGCATTTTAATCGTTTGAAATTTAAAACGTATATTTATTGCATAATTTTGTCGAGTCATTTCAAATTTTATGAAAATCGGATGAATTGATCAATTACAGGGACAATCAAAAGTATTCCGTTACATTACGGTCAATGGGGAAAAAAGTTTCAAATGCATTTTAATGGTGTTACACTGATTTGAATATAATAGAATCGACATGAATCTGTGAAATATGTACTAAAAATACATTTTGTATAATCTGTGATGCAAAGAATATTTATTATTAAATTACAGGGCCACACAAATGTATTCCACTAAATAATGTTATACGGGGAAACATTGTTTGGAGGGTGTTTTAATTATATTAAACTACTTCACATTTTATGAATAAGATATACGTTGCTGAAGTGTAATAAAAATTACTCCCTGCACATTTACAGGAACACAAAGATTTCGACCACTATACTGTATCCAAAGTACGCTCTACTATATCAGCAATCAGCAAGATCTGAATATTTTAAAACTTCGTTATCGTACGAACGCACCTCATTTGCTACGCTTTATGTGCAATTTACAACTTGTTTCATTTTGAAAGCGGTGCTATTGCTTCTTGAAGTTATGTAAATTAAAAGTGAAAATTTAAAATTATACATAAAGATTGAACTCCACATACAAAAATATTTTTCATATAAGATAAAAAATTTAAACTGCTGACATGCTTTGTTTGAATTTATATGAGAGATTAAGAAGCAATTTAAAAAGATTTCACCTACAAATTTATCTGTACCTTTTTCCGGAAATTTATTTGTTTGCAAGGTAAAGTTTTCTTGTTGTTAAAAACTGAGTTAAAAAAATAATAAAACTGTTTCATTTGAATGACTATTGAAATAAGAACGTTAAATCATGCGTAAAGCATAGGTTATGACGGGTTACAAACGGGCTAGTTATTACTTTTTCTTTTGGCTTCAGATTTTATTTTAATTACTTTAACTTTCGAAACCGGTTAGAACCGGTTCTGAAATTGAAACTATCATAATATAAAAAATATGTAACCAAAAATCGGAACAGTAAATAAGGTCAGTTGTAAATCATCCTCTGCTATCCTTTTAAAAATATTACGTAAAAATATTAAAATTTGAGCGAGATAAAGAACGCACTCTTACACTTAACATTACCATCCGAGTCTTTTTTCTGTGACTAGTGTTGCGTCTTAAGGATGCATTCGAAAAAACGCGTTTCCACCTTCAACGGCTCGAAATTTTCTGATACTATTTCAGACACATTTTAAAACGTAGAAACATGAAACTTGCTGAAGGAATTTTTAAAGAGACGTATAAGGTGCCGTGTAATGTCTTTTTACGCTCAATTCAATAGAATTTGATTTATAAGCAATTACCTTCTCAGTATGACCCTTTTTTTTCTTTCAGAGATCTCCCGCTTCGTAAAATTCGATTCAAAATGCCGTTTCTGATTGCTTTTTTTGCAATTTTTTCTGCATTTATCAAAGAATCGACAATCACGGCATCTTGTGTAAGTTTCTATATAAGACAATTTGCCAGTTTGATGCGTTTGAGAGCAAAAATGAATCTATCTATAATAATAAAGAGAGAAGGATGTTTGTCTGTCAGCGCTGTTCTGAAGATACTGCTGACCGTAGAATTACAAAATTTGGAGGGAAGGTACTTTTTTACATGTAGTTTTGCACCTCGAAGCCCGATTTTCGATTTTTTGTTTAGATTTTTTTAAATAATTTTTTAGGCGATTTTTAGCGTTATTATTGCGGCTTTATCCCATTAGTGAAAGGAATACGGTTTCATTCTTTTAACCCAAAATAGCAATTTTTTTTCTCTTTTCAACAAAGTTTATTCGGAATTTGTATAGCGATTTTTGAATTTTTAACGAATTTTTAATGCGATTTTTAATTTTTTTTTCTTTTTTTTTTCTTTTTTGAGGTTGATAAAAAGAAAACTGTTTCAAACTTTTAGCCCTAAATTTTGTGTTTGTTACGAATTTTAGATTTTAACGATTTTTAATGCGATTTTCAATGTGATTTTTAACGCTTTTTCAAGATTTTTTGCGTTTAGCATCTATTTTTTTCATAGTTGTTCTATCAAAATCTTGAACTGTTGAGAGTAGTATAGTAATGACAGTTCCACATCACCCGGTGGACGGTGGTGACCTCTAAGAGGGGTTGAAGGTCATCCGGTGTTCGAGCTATAAGAGGGGGGTGGGGTGAAGGTCATCGGGCGTCACGCAAGGTTAAGATGACGTCATCTTAGAGGATGAGTGTGTTTTAGATAAGAATTTTTTTTTTTTTAATTTTAAGCGGGAATTTTAGGGAGTTAGAATTTTTTTCGGCGAACTATAGTATGAGGGTGTTATTTTAATTTGAATGTGGGGACTTTAAAATTTTCGGTGCACTTTCATTTAAGGATTTTTTTTTTAATTTTAAGCGGGAATTTTAGGGAGTTAGAATTTTTTTTCGGTATACTATAGTACGATGATTTTTTTTTTTAATTTGAATGCGGGGACTTTAAAATTTTCGGCGTGTTACAGTACGTGGGGTATGTTTTTCGATTAAATTTTACTGTTGTTCATTTAAAAAGGTAATAAAAAAGTAATTAAAAATAAGGAATAAAGCGACTTTTTTTTTTTTTTTTTTTTTTTTTTTTTTTTTTTTTTTTTCACCGTGTTCTTTGATGAGGGGTTAAGCGGGTATTTCGGGACACAGAATGTTTTTTTTTTTGTACTATTGTACGAGTGGTTTTTAATTTTAATGTGGCGACTTAAAAATTTTCGGTGAACTTTAGCTTAAGGATCTATTTTTTCGATTTTAAGCCAAAACTTTGTGTAGATTGATTTTTTTTTTTTTTTTCACCGTGTTTTCAATAAGGGGTTAAGCGGATATTTTGGGTGGCATAGAATATTTTTTTCTGTACTATTGTACAAGTGGTTTTTAATTTTAATGTGGCGACTTAAAAATTTTCAGTTTGGTGTAATTTAAGAGTTTATTTTTTTTTTATTTTAAGCAGAAATTTTGGGGAGTTTTTTTTTTTTTTTTTTTTCCACTGTACTCTTACATGATGAGTTAAGCGGATATTTTGGGGGAAATTATTATTTTAGACTAATCACATAAGAAGAATATTTTTTTTTTTTCGGGGGTTGCTATTTTAATAAAGAACTAATTAAGAAGGGTTCATTCATGGTGAATTAATGAATTATTTTTTTAGGAGTAATTTTGTTAAGATTGAATTATTTTTTCATTTTTTGGAGTTTTACGCGGATATTAATGTTTAATAGGGGGACTTTAATTTTTTTGCAATGAAATTGACGTGCGCTCGTCGACCTAACCGTTCGGAGTTTATAGTTTTCTTCAAATCATGTATGAATATTGGTTTAGAATTTCTTAGAATGACTTCCACCACTTTTATATCTATCCATTATCATAAATAACACATGCTGGTAATGGGAATTTGGGAATAACAATTTTGAATATTTATTGAATGAAGGAACTTTAAAATTATTTCGAGTACTATTTTTAGTCAACTATGTTATACACTTGATATTTTAGAATAGTTAAAAAATAACTTTAAAATTTGAATGAAAAAATATGTTTTAAAATGGGATTTTACGTGCTAGCATTGAATCGCACTCGTCGCCCTAACGGTTTAGAATATGTGGTTTCCTTCGAACCTTGGTGAAAATTTAATTGAATTGATTATTATTATTATTTTGTATGTGTTGTATATATGTGTGCGTATGTATGTTTGTGTGTTGTATGCATGTATGTGTGTGAATATATGTTTGTGTGTTGTATGCATGTGCGTGTGTTGTATGTATGTACGTATGTATGTGTGTTGTATGCATGTATTTGTTGTATGTATGTGCGTGTAATTTTTTGCCGATAGGTGTGATCTTTAGCTGAAAGTGACCTAGGGTCAAAACTTTTACCTAGGAATCGCCACGGGGAGGCAGATCACTTGATTCCCGTATTGCACACATTCACATATATATTTCGAGCGATATTTTTAGTGAAACATAATATGCAAATGAATTTGTAATATAATTAAAAAATAACTTTAAAATTTAAATGAAAGAATGTTTTAAAATGTAATTTTACGTACTAACATTTAATCGCGCTCGTTGGTTTTTACTGTTTGGAGTCTGTCATTTTCCTTTAACCTTGGAAAACCTTGCGTCAATAAGGATATTTCAGAAAGACCCCCACTTTGGGTACTCTTTTAAACTAATATTTGTAATGAGATGTGATCGCGCGCGTCGGCCTAACTGTTTGGAGTATCAACATAAAATCAGCAAATTAATACAAAATATTTCAAATAGTAAGAAAATGATTGATTAAAATCACCAAGTAAGAATAAAAATACTTCAAGCAATGAGAAAATAAATGTTTAAAATCGCCAATTTAACATAAAATATTTCACACAATAAAAAACGAAAGATTAAAATCGCCAACTCAAAACGAAGTCTCATGCAATTAGAATAAAAACATAAAAAAATCGCCAAATTAAAAGATTATTCTTATCTCACAATAAATATTCTGAAAGACCTATTCAAAAATTCTAGTTAAAGTTTTTATTCAAAATTCAAATAAAACTTCTTAAGTTTTGACATGTCACTAAAAATTTAAAGCAAACATTTTTTCAAAGTGTAATTATCAAAGATTAATTTTTCTAATAATTAACTCATGTAAAGATAGTTCAAAATGCAATGATTCACCATTTGCTTTTTAAATCTTAGAATATATTATCTGTGATATAAACATCACGTTACGTAAAAATTATAAATAAATATTAGTAGTTTTAAAATAATTTTTATTCGAATGGGTAGTTTGATAAATTAATAACATTAGAATTTTATGGATTAAGAAGTAACAATTGAGAAAATAATCATTTCAAAATATTTTTTTTTTAAACCAACTTTCATGCAATTCAAAAACTTTTAGTATGAAAATTAAATTGATTTTTCTTAAGAGAAATATTTTATGCGAGTGAAAAAAGTGAGAGTCAGTTAATTTATGAATCACTTTAAAATATTACCACGCAATAAATTGTTTTGAAACTATATTCTTAAACATATTAATATTTAAAAGTTAAGTCATTTTATACATTTTATATTCAAATTATACTTACCAACATATGAATTCGCCTTCAATCCGCACTATCTTGAAGAGTAATGTTTGATAAACTCTTATCAACACAGCATGTTGTTGTGAATCACTAGCAAGTTAAGACAGGTATGATATGAGTAATTGTTGGGATTTCCCCAAAGAGGTGAAGTCATTCTTATCAAATCCTATTCTAAATGAGAAATATTTCAATTGCAATTAACTTCAGATTTTCTTATTTAATAATTATTTTTTAAATTTGACAATTTTAATTAATGTTTTAGTGAAATTACCTTTAAGATTTTAATTTTTTTTATTGCTTATACTATTTCAAACAGGTACATTCCTATTTGTAAATAGAAAATCATAAAAAACATATTTGAATGATTTTATTATTATTATTGTTAGATATTATATTTGAAAATCATTTAAACTTTTAGCTTTTATTATTATTATTATTTAGATATTAAGAAGTGACGAAGACCTGGAGAATTAATCTCATCTTAAAACTGATTAATATTCGAAGAAAAATTTATTCTGTTGTCTTTTAATTTACCAAACATATATCTTAATATTCATTAACACACTTCTTATTTAATGAATAATGTATTTGATGAATAATATATTTTATAATATATATGAGATTTTAATCTTTTTTAAAAAAATTGGGTTATGTTAGTTCATACACATACGTTCTTATTCGAAAATTCAAAACCATAAAAAACATCGTTGGTTGATTTTTTATTTTTAATTAGACATTGTATTGGAAAAGCATTAAAACCTTTCATTTTTATCCCATTTAGACTTCAAAAAGTGTCGAAGATCTAACTGCTTTGCAAAGACTTAAAACTAGTGATTTGATGAGTCATACTTTCTGTGGGTTGTTTACAATTTTGAAATTATCTTTATTAATTACCAAACTTCTCATTTTTTTTAAACACCACACTAATCATTGCTCCCATTACTTAATCACGTAAATATAATTTATATCGTTTTTGATTATCAGTTTTATACTAACATTTGACACTTATACGTATGTGTTGTATTAATTCTGTTAGTTTTTAAATTTGATATTTCAAAAATTAAACTAACTCTTAAGAATATGACTCGATGCAATTTACTTATTTTATACAAGTTAACTTTACTACTTGACAGAAATATATTCAAACGCAAAGCGATTTAACTTTCACATTTTTAAACTTATTTATATAATGTACTAACATTTATTCATAATATGCATAATTCACACAATAATAAAAAGAAATACTTAATCATTCATAAAAATTCTTCCCTTGAACATTCACACGTATGTTAGTAAAAATATAACACTAATGTTTTCAAAAAGATTATAAGCGTTTCCAAATCAACAAAGAAAATTGAGTATTAAATATCGAATGATGGATATGCACTTTTTACACTCACATCTTACAATGTAATTAGTAACCAAATGTAATGATTTTTAAGCATGTTTCTTAATTTTTTTTTTTTTCAATGAAAGACTATCACAGTTGAATATTTAGCTTTCTCTTCATAACTTTATCGAGA
This sequence comes from Maratus speculifer, assembly GCA_964019185.1. Classification (NCBI taxonomy): domain Eukaryota; kingdom Metazoa; phylum Arthropoda; class Arachnida; order Araneae; family Salticidae; genus Maratus; species Maratus speculifer. The sequence continues at coordinate 150,340,861 of OZ025301.1, read as the reverse complement.
CATATGTAATGTATACCACATGATTTCATTAAATGAATCACAATACAATTCAAACTTCTCATTTTCAATGTTTTATATATACTAGTGTTTATCAAATAGGTGGTTATTCTGAACAATCATTACTTAGTATATTGATGAAAAGTTTGTGTTGAACGGTTTTTAACTCAAATGGTGTGAGAGAAGGATATATTAGGACAGAAGTTATTAAATATAGAGTCTTTAAAGTTTATACCCGTGCAAGAATTGGCATTTCAAGAAACAAAGTTGTGTTATATTTGAAAGCATTCTTTATATTCGAAACGCACACATGATCACGATCACATCACTGAAGAGTATAGAGAAGCTGTTTATGTTGTATATAATTTGAATTTTCATTAACACAATATTATAACCGAAGTTTTTCGACAGTTTGAAAAATTATGATGTACAACGTCTGCACACGTTAACACAGAATAAGATTAGCTTATGCCCTTTCGATGATAAGCGTTATTTGCAGGTAAGATGTTTTAACATAACAACATTTTCTTGGTAATTTTATTCGCAGGTTTCGAAACCACAAACATCTGATCATACTTCTCATTTTTAACACGCGACGCTAACCATTGGGCCATTAAAGCCCTTAATTTAGTAACTAAAAAGTAAGAAAGATCATCGAAAGTGATTACTTCACACATGCAAAAATAATTTTTATTGTGACTTATCAGTTAAAAATCACGAAGAAAAGAAAAAAAAATCACGTATGTTTTGGATTACTTTGAGATTTTATGAGTCACTTCATCAGTTAAATAGACAAAACTACTTCTTATGAATCACTACTTATGCTTAAATTTTCAAACACTTGCTTAAATGAAATATATTATATTTTAGTTTATCAGTGATAGTGTGATTACTTGTTAATAATTTTAGTATCATTAAAAAATTTCAAAAAATCAAACGTTAATAATTAATTAAAAAAAATACAAGTCAGTATTAAAGGTTTGAACAAATTATTAAAATAATTTTATAAAACTTTTCAAATTACTTTAAAATGTTTCACTAATATTTAGTAATCGACAAATTTTAATGTTCATAATCATTTATGTGACTTAGGTTTTCTGTTTTAACTGTTAAGTTATTAGATTCCCCTTCAAGTACATCTCATTGACATGTTTTAATCAGCCAACCAACCATTCAACTGTGTTCACAATCAACTAGTATGTGAGTTAGGTTTTCAGTTTTAATTGTTAAGTTATTACATCTCCCCCTCCCTTTCATTTACATCTCATTGATAAGTTTTCATCAACCAACCACCCAACTTTTTTTCGTAATCAACTATTTATTTACCCTAACAAACAACTATTTATTTATCCTAGCAACCAAAAAGCTTTTATCGTCACATGAACAAAATTTTTTAAGCTGAAAGACTTGTCATTTTTAATCGAAAAAACAATGACTTGTGTAATAAATTTTTTCCTTACTAATATGAAACCTTCGCATGTGTATGGTAAAACTTGGAAAATTTCATTTAATGCACAAATTTAAAGTTAACAGGCAAGGTCTTCACACATCTTTTAGTATTTTACTAACACTTTACCAAATATCTTTAGAAAACAACAGAATTTTAAATAATTATTTTAATAAAAATTCTCTTTTGTAAGTGACATTACTAAACTTACTTGAAAAATTAACTTGGCAAAGCAGGTTTTCACTGTTTCAACTTAGTAATATTCATAAGTTTTATATCAAAATCAACTTGTTTGGTTATGTCCCAGCATGGTTTTATAAATTGTATCGAAAAAGACCTTTAATATTAATGTTTAAAAATATGCAGTTAGTCTTTTAAAGATAAATATTTTCACTTCTTTTATTTAAAAACATTTTTAAATAAAATTATTACAGTTGCCAATTTTACTCAGTGTTATGAAATATGCATGCAAAACTTTTAATTATAACTTTCACATTTTAGTATTTCAAATTATTGTTTTCAAGGTGTACTAAAATTTGAAAAAATAAAAAAAATATATTTAATTTTCATGCATAATTAAATTAAAATAGTTTAATAATAAAGACACATTTAACATTCTGTACTCACCTAATCCATCACCAACGCCAAAGCACGTCCAACACACTCCAGGGTTTAGGAAGAAATGAAAAAAATTCAAAGTCCTTATCAGAAAATGTTATCAGATAATCTTATCTTAAGATATGTGACGTCACAGAACATGTGTCAACTGATCACGTGATGTATACCACGTGACTAGCGCTTTGTATTCTAGATTGGTTCTTATAAAAATTCATTTATGAAGTAATTTAATCATTCTTATTATTATTAATTAACTAATTAAATTAATCTTACTAATTAATTTTATTAATCATTCTTATTATTATTATAATTAACTAATTAAATTAATCTTATTAATTAATTTTATTAATCATTCTTATTATTAATTAACTAATTAAATTAATCTTATTAATTAATTTAATTAATTAATCTTATTAATTAGTTAATTAATTAATTAGTTAATTAATTAGTTAATTAATTAATTAATTTAATTAATTAATCTTATTAATTAGTTTAATTAATTAGTTAATTACTAATAATAAGAATGATTAATAAAATTAATTAATAAGATTAATTTTATTAGTTAATTATAATAATAAGAATGATTAATAAAATTAATTAGTAAGATTAATTTAATTAGTTAATTAATAATAATAAGAATGATTAAATTACTTCATAAATGAATTTTTATAAGAACCAATCTAGAATACAAAGCGCTAGTCACGTGGTATACATCACGTGATCAGTTGACACATGTTCTGTGACGTCACATATCTTAAGATAAGATTATCTGATAACATTTTCTGATAAGGACTTTGAATTTTTTTCATTTCTTCCTAAACCCTGGAGTGTGTTGGACGTGCTTTGGCGTTGGTGATGGATTAGGTGAGTACAGAATGTTAAATGTGTCTTTATTATTAAACTATTTTAATTTAATTATGCATGAAAATTAAATATATTTTTTTTATTTTTTCAAATTTTAGTACACCTTGAAAACAATAATTTGAAATACTAAAATGTGAAAGTTATAATTAAAAGTTTTGCATGCATATTTCATAACACTGAGTAAAATTGGCAACTGTAATAATTTTATTTAAAAATGTTTTTAAATAAAAGAAGTGAAAATATTTATCTTTAAAAGACTAACTGCATATTTTTAAACATTAATATTAAAGGTCTTTTTCGATACAATTTATAAAACCATGCTGGGACATAACCAAACAAGTTGATTTTGATATAAAACTTATGAATATTACTAAGTTGAAACAGTGAAAACCTGCTTTGCCAAGTTAATTTTTCAAGTAAGTTTAGTAATGTCACTTACAAAAGAGAATTTTTATTAAAATAATTATTTAAAATTCTGTTGTTTTCTAAAGATATTTGGTAAAGTGTTAGTAAAATACTAAAAGATGTGTGAAGACCTTGCCTGTTAACTTTAAATTTGTGCATTAAATGAAATTTTCCAAGTTTTACCATACACATGCGAAGGTTTCATTTAAGTAAGGAAAAAATTTATTACACAAGTCATTGTTTTTTCGATTAAAAATGACAAGTCTTTCAGCTTAAAAAATTTTGTTCATGTGACGATAAAAGCTTTTTGGTTGCTAGGATAAATAAATAGTTGTTTGTTAGGGTAAATAAATAGTTGATTACGAAAAAAAGTTGGGTGGTTGGTTGATGAAAACTTATCAATGAGATGTAAATGAAAGGGAGGGGGAGATGTAATAACTTAACAATTAAAACTGAAAACCTAACTCACATACTAGTTGATTGTGAACACAGTTGAATGGTTGGTTGGCTGATTAAAACATGTCAATGAGATGTACTTGAAGGGGAATCTAATAACTTAACAGTTAAAACAGAAAACCTAAGTCACATAAATGATTATGAACATGAAAATTTGTCGATTACTAAATATTAGTGAAACATTTTAAAGTAATTTGAAAAGTTTTGTAAAATTATTTTAATAATGTGTTCAAACCTTTAATACTGACTTGTATTTTTTTTAATTAATTATTAACGTTTGATTTTTTGAAATTTTTTAATGATACTAAAATTATTAACAAGTAATCACACTATCACTGATAAACTAAAATATAATATATTTCATTTAAGCAAGTGTTTGAAAATTTAAGCATAAGTAGTGATTCATAAGAAGTAGTTTTGTCTATTTAACTGATGAAGTGACTCATAAAATCTCAAAGTAATCCAAAACATACGTGATTTTTTTTTCTTTTCTTCGTGATTTTTAACTGATAAGTCACAATAAAAATTATTTTTGCATGTGTGAAGTAATCACTTTCGATGATTTTTCTTACTTTTTAGTTACTAAATTAAGGGCTTTAATGGCCCAATGGTTAGCGTCGCGTGTTAAAAATGAGAAGTATGATCAGATGTTTGTGGTTTCGAAACCTGCGAATAAAATTACCAAGAAAATGTTGTTATGTTAATACATCTTACCTGCAAATAACGCTTATCATCGAAAGGGCATAAGCTAATCTTATTCTGTGTTAACGTGTGCAGACGTTGTACATCATAATTTTTCAAACTGTCGAAAAACTTCGGTTATAATATTGTGTTAATGAAAATTCAAATTATATACAACATAAACAGCTTCTCTATACTCTTCAGTGATGTGATCGTGATCATGTGTGCGTTTCGAATATAAAGAATGCTTTCAAATATAACACAACTTTGTTTCTTGAAATGCCAATTCTTGCACGGGTATAAACTTTAAAGACTCTATATTTAATAACTTCTGTCCTAATATATCCTTCTCTCACACCATTTGAGTTAAAAACCGTTCAACACAAACTTTTCATCAATATACTAAGTAATGATTGTTCAGAATAACCACCTATTTGATAAACACTAGTATATATAAAACATTGAAAATGAGAAGTTTGAATTGTATTGTGATTCATTTAATGAAATCATGTGGTATACATTACATATGTCTCGATAAAGTTATGAAGAGAAAGCTAAATATTCAACTGTGATAGTCTTTCATTGAAAAAAAAAAATTAAGAAGACATGCTTAAAAATCATTACATTTGGTTACTAATTACATTGTAAGATGTGAGTGTAAAAAGTGCATATCCATTATTCGATATTTAATACTCAATTTTCTTTGTTGATTTGGAAACGCTTATAATCTTTTTGAAAACATTAGTGTTATATTTTTACTAACATACGTGTGAATGTTCAAGGGAAGAATTTTTATGAATGATTAAGTATTTCTTTTTATTATTGTGTGATTCATATATTTATATTTATTCATCTCTTAATTATAAGTTTGTTGTTGTTGTTGTTTAATATTTTTAAATGGTGTTATAATTTTTTTAAAGTATAAATTTTATTTTATTCAGTAATTTTAATAAAATTATGCATATTATGAATAAATGTTAGTACATTATATAAATAAGTTTAAAAATGTGAAAGTTAAATCGCTTTGCGTTTGAATATATTTCTGTCAAGTAGTAAAGTTAACTTGTATAAAATAAGTAAATTGTATCGAGTCATATTCTTAAGAGTTAGTTTAATTTTTGAAATATCAAATTTAAAAACTAACAGAATTAATACAACACATACGTATAAGTGTCAAATGTTAGTATAAAACTGATAATCAAAAACGATATAAATTATATTTACGTGATTAAGTAATGGGAGCAATGATTAGTGTGGTGTTTAAAAAAAATGAGAAGTTTGGTAATTAATAAAGATAATTTCAAAATTGTAAACAACCCACAGAAAGTATGACTCATCAAATCACTAGTTTTAAGTCTTTGCAAAGCAGTTAGATCTTCGACACTTTTTGAAGTCTAAATGGGATAAAAATGAAAGGTTTTAATGCTTTTCCAATACAATGTCTAATTAAAAATAAAAAATCAACCAACGATGTTTTTTATGGTTTTGAATTTTCGAATAAGAACGTATGTGTATGAACTAACATAACCCAATTTTTTTAAAAAAGATTAAAATCTCATATATATTATAAAATATATTATTCATCAAATACATTATTCATTAAATAAGAAGTGTGTTAATGAATATTAAGATATATGTTTGGTAAATTAAAAGACAACAGAATAAATTTTTCTTCGAATATTAATCAGTTTTAAGATGAGATTAATTCTCCAGGTCTTCGTCACTTCTTAATATCTAAATAATAATAATAATAAAAGCTAAAAGTTTAAATGATTTTCAAATATAATGTCTAACAATAATAATAATAAAATCATTCAAATATGTTTTTTATGATTTTCTATTTACAAATAGGAATGTACCTGTTTGAAATAGTATAAGCAATAAAAAAAATTAAAATCTTAAAGGTAATTTCACTAAAACATTAATTAAAATTGTCAAATTTAAAAAATAATTATTAAATAAGAAAATCTGAAGTTAATTGCAATTGAAATATTTCTCATTTAGAATAGGATTTGATAAGAATGACTTCACCTCTTTGGGGAAATCCCAACAATTACTCATATCATACCTGTCTTAACTTGCTAGTGATTCACAACAACATGCTGTGTTGATAAGAGTTTATCAAACATTACTCTTCAAGATAGTGCGGATTGAAGGCGAATTCATATGTTGGTAAGTATAATTTGAATATAAAATGTATAAAATGACTTAACTTTTAAATATTAATATGTTTAAGAATATAGTTTCAAAACAATTTATTGCGTGGTAATATTTTAAAGTGATTCATAAATTAACTGACTCTCACTTTTTTCACTCGCATAAAATATTTCTCTTAAGAAAAATCAATTTAATTTTCATACTAAAAGTTTTTGAATTGCATGAAAGTTGGTTTAAAAAAAAAATATTTTGAAATGATTATTTTCTCAATTGTTACTTCTTAATCCATAAAATTCTAATGTTATTAATTTATCAAACTACCCATTCGAATAAAAATTATTTTAAAACTACTAATATTTATTTATAATTTTTACGTAACGTGATGTTTATATCACAGATAATATATTCTAAGATTTAAAAAGCAAATGGTGAATCATTGCATTTTGAACTATCTTTACATGAGTTAATTATTAGAAAAATTAATCTTTGATAATTACACTTTGAAAAAATGTTTGCTTTAAATTTTTAGTGACATGTCAAAACTTAAGAAGTTTTATTTGAATTTTGAATAAAAACTTTAACTAGAATTTTTGAATAGGTCTTTCAGAATATTTATTGTGAGATAAGAATAATCTTTTAATTTGGCGATTTTTTTTTATGTTTTTATTCTAATTGCATGAGATTTCGTTTTGAGTTGGCGATTTTAATCTTTCGTTTTTTATTGTGTGAAATATTTTATGTTAAATTGGCGATTTTAAACATTTATTTTCTCATTGCTTGAAGTATTTTTATTCTTACTTGGTGATTTTAATCAATCATTTTCTTACTATTTGAAATATTTTGTATTAATTTGCTGATTTTATGTTGATACTCCAAACAGTTAGGCCGACGCGCGCGATCACATCTCATTACAAATATTAGTTTAAAAGAGTACCCAAAGTGGGGGTCTTTCTGAAATATCCTTATTGACGCAAGGTTTTCCAAGGTTAAAGGAAAATGACAGACTCCAAACAGTAAAAACCAACGAGCGCGATTAAATGTTAGTACGTAAAATTACATTTTAAAACATTCTTTCATTTAAATTTTAAAGTTATTTTTTAATTAAATTACAAATTCATTTGCATATTATGTTTCACTAAAAATATCGCTCGAAATATATATGTGAATGTGTGCAATACGGGAATCAAGTGATCTGCCTCCCCGTGGCGATTCCTAGGTAAAAGTTTTGACCCTAGGTCACTTTCAGCTAAAGATCACACCTATCGGCAAAAAATTACACGCACATACATACAACAAATACATGCATACAACACACATACATACGTACATACATACAACACACGCACATGCATACAACACACAAACATATATTCACACACATACATGCATACAACACACAAACATACATACGCACACATATATACAACACATACAAAATAATAATAATAATCAATTCAATTAAATTTTCACCAAGGTTCGAAGGAAACCACATATTCTAAACCGTTAGGGCGACGAGTGCGATTCAATGCTAGCACGTAAAATCCCATTTTAAAACATATTTTTTCATTCAAATTTTAAAGTTATTTTTTAACTATTCTAAAATATCAAGTGTATAACATAGTTGACTAAAAATAGTACTCGAAATAATTTTAAAGTTCCTTCATTCAATAAATATTCAAAATTGTTATTCCCAAATTCCCATTACCAGCATGTGTTATTTATGATAATGGATAGATATAAAAGTGGTGGAAGTCATTCTAAGAAATTCTAAACCAATATTCATACATGATTTGAAGAAAACTATAAACTCCGAACTGTTAGGTCGACGAGCGCACGTCAATTTCATTGCAAAAAAATTAAAGTCCCCCTGTTAAACATTAATATCCGCGTAAAACTCCAAAAAATGAAAAAATAATTCAATCTTAACAAAATTACTCCTAAAAAAATAATTCATTAATTCACCATGAATGAACCCTTCTTAATTAGTTCTTTATTAAAATAGCAACCCCCGAAAAAAAAAAAAATTCTTCTTATGTGATTAGTCTAAAATAATAATTTCCCCCAAAATATCCGCTTAACTCATCATGTAAGAGTACGGTGGAAAAAAAAAAAAAACTCCCCAAAATTTCTGCTTAAAAAAAAAATAAATAAACTCTTAAATTACACCAAACTGAAAATTTTTAAGTCGCCACATTAAAATTAAAAACCACTTGTACAATAGTACAGAAAAAAATATTCTATGCCACCCAAAATATCCGCTTAACCCCTTATTTAAAACACGGTGAAAAAAAAAAAATCAATCTACCCAAAGTTTTGGCTTAAAATCGAAAAAATAGATCCTTAAGCTAAAGTTCACCGAAAAATTTTAAGTCGCCACATTAAAATTAAAAACCACTCGTACAATAGTACAAAAAAAAAAACATTCTGTGTCCCGAAATACCCGCTTAACCCCTCAGCAAAGAACATGGTGAAAAAAAAAAAAAAGTCGCTTCATTCCTTATTTTTAATTACTTTTTTATTACCTTTTTAAATGAACAACAGTAAAATTTAATCGAAAAACATACCCCACGTACTGTAACACGCCGAAAATTTTAAAGTCCCCGCATTCAAATTAAAAAAAAAAATCATCGTACTATAGTATACCGAAAAAAAATTCTAACTCCCTAAAATTCCCGCTTAAAATTAAAAAAAAAATCCTTAAATGAAAGTGCACCGAAAATTTTAAAGTCCCCACATTCAAATTAAAATAACACCCTCATACTATAGTTCGCCGAAAAAAATTCTAACTCCCTAAAATTCCCGCTTAAAATTAAAAAAAAAAATTCTTATCTAAAACACACTCATCCTCTAAGATGACGTCATCTTAACCTTGCGTGACGCCCGATGACCTTCACCCGACCCCCCTCTTATAGCTCGAACACCGGATGACCTTCAACCCCTCTTAGAGGTCACCACCGTCCACCGGGTGATGTGGAACTGTCATTACTATACTACTGTTGAGAATGCAATAAGTAGTATTTTTTTGCGAAATTTACCTAAAATGTCAAAAATTTAGTTACCACTATTTTCGAATAGCAATTTCATAAAATATCTTAATTTCTTGCTTAAGACCGCTACCCCCTCGAGTAATATGTCACCTGATAGGTTGTTTAACAGAGTATCGTTTTGATAAAGTTTTTGAAGAATAGAGTGCGCTAGCTGGTGGTGAAAAATGGAACTAACAGAACGCGATTTTGTTAAAATTTGGAAATATAACTATGTGATTTATTTAAAATTTTAAAATGGTTTATAATACATGATAAAAAATGTAAACAAAGAATGGTGTGACACATTTCAGGGTGCGTGAAGGAAGGGCGCGAACAAAATTAGGAAATGTAATAAAGAGATCTGTTTTACACTTTAATGTAGTTTATAACGCATGTTAAAAATTTTAAAGTACTGGCGATGCACTGGAGAGACCGCTGCACGAAGTTATGTATGAAATTTTACACCTTGAAGGCCTATTTTCAGTTTTTTAATTTAATTCATATGCGAATTTTAGTGGGTTTCGAGGCGATTTTTCCACATTAGCGAAAAGGAAAGCGGTTTCATTCTTTCGACCTAAATTAGTGAATTTTGTTCTCTTTTCAATATAATTTATTTGGATTTCGTGCAACCATGTTTGGATTTTTAGTGAATTATTTAATGTAAATTTTGTCGCTATTATTCGACATTAGTAAAAGGAATTTTGCTTAAAACTTTCAGGCTGATGTATTAAATTTTAGCTGTTAAGATTTGTGAATTTCAGCTAATTTTAATAAGAATTTTCGAGATTTTTTGCGTTTGATGTCGGATTTTTGTCATTCATGAGATATTTCCAATTACAACGTTTTACCCAATTAGAGTAAATTTTGACCCCTGTGATTTTTTAATATTAGTGATTTTTAATGCACTTTTCAATGCAATTTTTAGAAATTTTTCGAGTTTTATGGTGATTTTTTGATATTCGGAAGTAAAAATTGATTTCAAACTTTTAATCTAATATAATTTTAGAGATTTTTAACGTGATTTTTCAAGAATTGTTGTGTTCCGTGTCGATTTTTTATTATCTATAAAGGATTTCCTTTTACTACGTGATTATCCTTCAACCAATTTCGCCAATTTATATCAATCGTGAAACAAGCCAAATTATACAAATAGATGTAATTTTTATGTTAAATAATGAAAGAAGAGATAATTTAGAAAAACATTAATACAAATACATATAAAAATAAGAAGTAAAAACCACTTGATGACGTAACAAACATATGTAACATGTTTAATGTCAAGTGAATATGGAATTTACGATCCGCCATTATTGTAGTTTAATCTTATGGTTTGACCCAGATAGTTTCTAGGTCAACCGGATAATCAAATCGTTCAGATTTCCGATTAGAATGTTTTATCCGTTTGATGAAATTCTGATTACTGCGATTTAAAAAATAAGTATTTATATTTAGTGCATTTTTCGATGCGTTTTTAATGACCTTTTTAATGCGATTTAGTACTATTTTTTTCGATCCCCACCACAGTGGTGTTTTAACAATTAAAAAATTATTTTGGTTTCAAACTTTTAGCCTAATATAGTAAATTTCACCATTTACCTTTTTTTAATTTTGTCGATTTTCAATGTGATTTTTGATATATTTTGTGTTCTGCGTCGATTTTTTTGTAATTCATGTAACAAAGAATGCTTGCTACGTTTTACACGACTAAAATATTTTTTTATTCAGGGGATGTACTTACATTTACCGATTTTTAATGAATTTTTCAATGGTTTTGTATTGGTTTTTTGAATCTCACGGCTATTTTTTGAAATTTCGAAAAGGAAATTAATTTCAAACATTTACACTTCATTTACGAATTTTGAAATTTAGTGATTTTTTAATGCAATATTCAGCAATGTTTTCATTATTTCTCACGCTTTGCTCCGATTTTTTCATTCGTATTTACGAAATAATTCAGATTACGCTATTTTACTCTATTAATGTAAATGTTGTCCCCCGCTATTTTTAAATTTGAAACGATATGTAATGAATTTTTGAATACAATTTTTAGATGTTTTCGAGTCCACGGCGATTTTTTCACAATTGGAAAAGAAATTTTTAAATAATTTGTAGTTTAATGTAGTATATTTTGACATCAATGATTCAGATTTTTTGTGTATTTTCATAAAATGTTTAGCAAGTTTTGTGTCGATATTTTTTAACTAATGAAAGAGTTCAGATTTCAATGTTTTGTCCCATTATGCTAAATTAATTATGTCCGCAAGAATTTAATATAAATGTTTATCTTACTATGGCAAATTTTGTCCGGATTTTTGAATTTTACTGATTTTTAATCTGTTTTATAGTGATTTTTCAAGTTCTGTGACAGTTGTTAACATCGGTAAAAGAATTTCGGTTTCTAACTTTTAGGATAAATAGTACAATTTGTTCTCCACGCTTTTATGAATTTGGCCAATTTCTAATGCGATATTCAATGTAATTTTTAGTTAGTTTGGGGGATTTTAGGTGTTCCGTGTTGACTTTTCCTTATTCATGAACGATTTCCGATTACAATATTTTCGACTGAGTATTAAATTTTTACAGCCATGACTTTTAAATATTCAGCGATTTTTAATATAGTTTTCGATACGATTTTTAGCCATTTTTTTAAGTTCCTTGGCGATTTTCTGCCATTCAGAAACCAATTTTGATATCAAATATTTTGTTTAATGTTTCGAATGCAATGTTTTATCTCTTAATATGATTTTGGCGTTCCATACCTACATTTTGTAATTTATGAATGATTTCGATCATAACCCCCCCCCCCACACACACACACACACACCCTGCCTTAATATTATTATTATTTTTTTTAAGCATTGACTTCCAAATATTTAGCTATTTTTAATGCAATTTTCAATGTAATTTTTAGCCATTCTTCAAGTTCCGGGGCGATTTTTTTACATCCAGAAATCGATTTCGATTTCAAACTTTTTGGTTAATATGGTTAATTTCTTGATTACAATATTTTATATTATAACAGTGAATTTTTACCCTCGGAATTTTTTAATGTTTTACGAATTTCATTACAATTTTCAATGCAATTTTTGGGTTTTCTCAGTCTTTTTTTTTTTTTTTTTTTTTTTTTTTTTTTTTTTTTAAAACATTTTTCAAAGGAATTCGATTTTAAATTTCTAGACTAATAAGAGTTTGGTTTCAAACTTTTATCCTTTACTTTAATTGTTTTGCTCTCTTATTTTGATCTACAGCAATTTTTAATGCAGTATGCTTTTTTTTTTTTTTTTTTTTTGAGCTCACGGCGTTTTTTTCCAGATACGGAAAAGGAATTCGGTTTTTAATTTCTTCGCTAATATGATAAATTTTCTCCTGTGCGATTAAAGATTTTTATTGCGATTTTTAGCAGTTTTTTTTTTCGTATTTCAATGCTTTTTACATTATCAAAATTATTAGATTCAAAACATTTATCCAAGTAGAGTAAATTTTGAGTTCCGTGATTTTTGAAAATTTTGCCATTTTTAAAGCGATGTATACGTTTCTTCGCGACCCGCTTCGACTTTTTAGAGGTTCAGTTTTTGACCGAATTTATTAAATTCTGATCTCTTTTCTTCAAAGTTTATTCGAATTTTGAAACACAATTTTTGAATTTTGTTTTATATTTTTATGCGATTTTTAATGGTTTTTTTTTTTTTTTTTTTTTTTTTTGAGATTTGTAAGATTTTTCCACATTAGTAAAAATAATCCAACTTCAATTTTCTAGACCATCTCTTTTCAACTAAGTTTAGACGAAATTCGTGCAGCATTTTTTTAATTTTTCGAGATTTTTATTATAATTTTTAAAGTTTTTTCGCAATTCTTGCTAATTTTTGATGAACCCGGGCAACGCCGGGCAGAACAGCTAGTATAAAAATAAATTGGAAAATAAACATTTTTTATCGGAATACCTCCTAAAACGGTTAATTTGCCCGAAATCAATATCATTTAACGAATTTTGTATGGTTAGCATTAATTTAACTTCAACCTCAGGAACACGTTCGTGTAAAATATGCTATGTAATTGACATTTCAAGCATACTAGTGCAAAAGAATACAAAAAAAAAATGTCCTTCGTGGTAGTCCTGCGAATATTTGCCAAATATAATTGCAATCTAGTGGCTAATCATGTACAAAAAGCTAGCATTTGATAAGAGCTAAAAACAGAAATTAAAAAAATATATCGATTTAAACGTTTTAATTATTTGTCCGCACGTCATACGGGCAATGTGTTTTTGCCAATCATAATTTGCCCGTACCATCTACGGGCATCCATATGTCAAGCATGATTTATTATTCCAGTAAATTTATGCATTGTTTAATCCGAGCATTTTTCTGATTCAATTAGGCAAAGATTTCAGTTTTAAAAAACCGGTAATAAAAGATTAAAAATTCTGTAAAAACATGAGAAAAATATGCATTATTTGAAAGCATTTTTATTGAAAATTATTGATCAATTAAGTGGTTAAATTATTGAGCCTATTAATTTACTTCTGTTTTGTTTTACAAACGATTAAAAAGAATTGGGCCTCCGTGGCCGAGTGGTTAAGATGCCGCTCTGCTAACCTGGAGGTTATGGGTTCGATTCCCGCTGGCTCCATTGCATACACACTTTGTGTGGAGCTCTTGGTTGTATTTCTCCTGTGTTGTAAATTTCCTTGTGCTATCTCGTTCTTGTATATTGACGATGACTTATAAGCAGGCTTTCATGTCGAGCACACAAGTCGGATGTATGTTATTCAAATAAAATAAAAAGAATACGAAGTTTTTAGCCTTTTTTTTGCGCATCATCATTCGAATATCAAAATCATTCATAAGCGTTGTGTAGTCGTAAAAAATACAGGGAATATACGCTCTAAGCAGAGGGTATGCGCTGAATTCATAGGGTATACCCTAGAGTAGATATACTATAGTTTTCTTGAGAAACAGAGGGTATATGGTGTTCCTTAAAAAAATTTAGAGGGTATACGGCTTATACCACCGTGTACCCTCCTCTACATCCCTGTTCACTAGCCCTATCATTTCGCTCATGGTAATGCTTTTGCAAAAGACCGCAGCAAATAGGTCTTTTCTATAAATCATACTAAAACTGTGCATATGAGAGATGCAATAAAGTTTAGCCAAACATGCCAGTTTATAATTTTTTATTCTATTTACATTTCAGCTTCACAAAGTTTTCAAAGTTTCATCTCAAAGTTTACGATAAATGTGGATTTTCCTAGACATAAATTTCACAAATAACAACGAAATTAAAATTCAATTTTTACGACAGACACATATATATATATATTTTTTTATGAATATCTTTTTTACTATTCTTAAATACCAGGTGATAAACCAAGGCTTGCTGGATCGGTAAAACCATTACATACAGAGTGTTTCGCTACCAGACCGACAAACTTTGAGAGGTGATAGTAGGAATGCAGACAAACATTATTAAATAGGAAACCATGAGGCGCAAACATCTTCTATAGGATCTAGGGGCCATTAAAGTTTAAGGTCCAAAACTTCAAACGATGATAGAAAATGTAAAAAAGGGTCGATTCGTTTGTGGTTTTCACTAAAATCATTTTTTATATCACGAATTTTTGTTAAAATTTTTTTTAAGATTACGTTTAAAAATTGTCGATAGAGGGCGCTTTAGATTTTAGAGTAACGAACAAATATGTTTTACCGTTCTTTTGTGCATGGGGTTAAAATTATTAAAGTTTCGACTTAAATTTTAAGCCCAAAATCGGAAACATCGGGATCGGAAAATAGAACCGTGAACCGAGGGGGATATATTAAAAGCTCATAAACATTGGACAAACTAATCGATTTTGTTGCGGTTTGCGTGTAGATCATTCCCTTGTTAATTATTTTATTCAAAATGACGTACAGCTTTGGTGTGCTCATTGTTTGATAGAGGGGCTTCTGACACATCTCCGACATTTCAATGGCATTACTCCTGGGTGTTTTACTAACAGACCACAATACTACTTCTAGGAAGTGTTAGGTATGCAAAGACGTTTCAGAATCACATAGGAATGTAACATTGAAAATGCTTTTTTTGCGAGTTATGCTTAAAAGAAGCAGAGAAAAAAGCAACAGAAGCAAGCAGAGAAACAACAATATGTTAAAGTAACAGAGCAAAGTTAATTTAAAGGTTTTACTGCAAAAGGTGTTCGAAACTACGACTATTCAGGCAAGCTACTTCCGTACCATCAGTTAAAGACCTCGCAGCTGATATTTCTGTAGCTGCCAGAAATCTATCAAAGATGCCAGGAATCTTTCAAAGCTTGAGGAATTCCATGCAACGCCGCTCTTAAACATGCCTGACTACTTCTGGTCGTAATTTTGATCACATTATTTAGTAAAAACCTTTAAATAAACTCTTTTCTGTCACATTAACGTGTTGCTGTTTCTCTGCCTGTTTCTGTTGCTTTTTCTCTGCTTCTTTGCGCCATAACTCGCAAAAAAAGCATTTTCAACGTTAAATTCCTATGTGATTCCGCGTTGTTTTTGCATCCCTAACACTTCCTGGAAGTATGGTGGTCTGGTAGTAAAACACCCAGGAGTAATGCCATTGAAATGTCAGAGATGTGTCAGAAGCGCCCTCTATCAAAAAATAAGGACACCAAAGCTGTACGTCATTTTGAATAAAATAATCACCAAGAGAATGACCTACACGCAAACCGCAACAAAATCGATTAGTTTGTCTAATGTTTATGAGCGTTTAAAATCTAGCCCTCGGTTCACAGTTTAATTTTCGCTTGTTACCCGATCCCATGTTTCCGATTTTAGGCATAAGATTTAAGTTAAAATCTAAACTGTAGAATAATTTCAACTCCATGCACAAAAGAATAATAAAAAGTATTTGCTCGTTACTCAAAAGTCTAAAGCGTTCTCTATCGACAATTTTTAAACGTAACCTTTAAATTTTTTTTACAAAAAATTCGTGATATAAAGAACGATTTTAGCGAAAACTGCAAACGAATCGACCCTTTTTTCTGTTTTCTGTCATCATTTGAAGTTTTGGACCTTAAACTTTAATGGCGCCTAGATCCTACAGAAGACGTTTGCACCCCATGATTTCCTATTTAATAATGTTTGTCTGCATGTCTACTATGATCCCTCAAAGTTCGTCGGTCTGGTAGCTAAACACCCTGTACATTAATTTTGATGTCTACATTATTCTTTTAGTTGAATAAACTAAAAGTATATGGAAATGGTTTTGATATAGTATATCTATATATCGTTGAAACATGTTGTTTGGTAAAAAAAAAAAAAGTTGCTCAAACAAAAAACAAACAAGCTCAATTATTACGTGAGAAAGCCTCGTACTACGCGCACTGTTTTTCTTTTTTTTTTTTTTTTTGTTATTGATAATTTTAATAGTTTTTTTTTTTTACATGTATTTTTTTAAATGTTCATTAACAATACTAAAAGACAGATTTATACGAAAAACAGAAATGATATGTTCAAAAACAACTTTAAAATGTATATTATAATTTTTTTTTTTTAATCATCTTAGATCGTCAAGATTAAATAGCCGAAGCCAAAGTCAAAGATTACTATTTGCAATAATTTTTTTTATTCGTTTCATTCCAATGATTTAAACATGAAAATCAATCTGGAAATAAGTCGTATGAGCTATTTATGTTAATTTGAGTCAGTGACATAATCGTAAAAAAAACAGAAAGCATACTATTTAAGCAAAGAGTATACACTCAAGGCACATGGTATACCCTAGAGTATATATACTATACTTCTCTTGAGAAACAGAGGGTATACAGTGTTCCTTACAAAAATCCAGAAGGTATACGGCGTATACCTCGGTATACCCTCCATTACATCTCTAATTTAAGTGTAAAGAAATTTATCTCTCGTATATACAGTATGAAAATAGTTTTGAAAAACAAAATCATACTTATTTTTTAATAAAATTTGAATAAATGGTGGTATAGTTTTTAAAGAAAGTGCAATATACAGTTTTAAAACTAATTGCATTTGAAAGCACACATTTTTCCCTTCTCGACTATGCAATAATTGAAAATGCGCGATGTTTAGAAGTTTAAAAAATTAAAAAACTGCAGTAAAAACGAAAATCTATCGTCTGCTACATTCACAAAATGACACAAGCATTATGCAGGGACACGTTCGTCCTTTATGATATAGATAGATAAGGGGAAATGGCGGCAAGGCTAATGGGACAAATGGATTTTTTATTACACGACAAATATTTTAGTGAAGATTTACATATCACTACTTGGCAATAGGTCTAGTACACATTTTCAGCATGGGAGGTCAGCCATGACACTTGAGAAAAAATCATGCTGTTTAGAAAAAATCATGTTTTATTTCGAACAAGCCAAAGTAAATTTTGTTTTTTGCGATTGATTCTATTTTGTAAACTATTCAGTATATTTATATCTCATTTAAATACATTTATAGATAATACATATATTAGTGAGTAAGAACATGTTGCTGAAAAAATAATGAATTAAAAATGTAAAATATTATTTCTCAAGTTATAAATGTGTATATAGTGGGAGTCTAATGGGACATTTCTTTTGGGAGCTAATAGGACAATTTAATGATAACCTACATGACTCGATATTTCTTTAAAATGACGTTGTAATGGCTTGTTTGTCTTCACTTTGAGTATGAATTAGAGTGTCAGAATTATTAACACAGTATATAAATACTAAACACATGATTTTGATTTTTTTTTTTGGGGGGGGGGCAGATTTTAATATCGTAGAGTAACGAATATTAAAAATCTTGCGAGAAATGTTTTTATTTTCAATGGTGTTTACAATTATGTAGACAACTCCTATTTGACATTTATCCAATCATTTTGAGGTAACCTATACAAGTCAACAGTTTATAATAGCATCTCTGAAAAGGAAAGTGTAACTGAAGAATCTCTAGGAAGAGAGGCAAACAAATCTCTCCATGCCAAATAAATAAATAAATAAATAAAAATAAAAAGCAAAATTAGTCAAAAAAGATAGACTATGCTTTGGTTAACTTTTTTTTCGTAAATGAGATGTCATTGCATTTTTGGGCCATGTTTTGATAGTGAATTCAGAAGAATATGAATTATAGCCCTTGAGGAGACAGGACAAACACATATGGAAAAAGACCCAAGTTTTGTGATTGAAGATGATGCTCTTTTGAAGCTAAAAATGTCAAAATACTTAGTGGAATTAAGATGTCCTATCCTTAAATTTGATGCAAAAAGATTTTCACATGTGCAGCATAGCGTTTGTTAATTAAAAAATATGCATTTAACTTTCGTTAAAAGATTTTATTTGTTCAAATTACACTGTATGTCCTTATAGCTCTATACTGTGTCCCAATAGACTCCAAGTATGGAGGAAAATGGGACAATTGTATTAAAGTACAAAAGTGGGTATAACAAAAAGATTGGTAATTTTTTTTTTACTTTCTTAGGACTTTTCTATTTATTTAATTATAAAAGAAATTGGAATTAAAATAAATAATAAAATGTGCATTTTTGTTTTATACTAGCCTAAAATGAAAAAAAAAAGACCCATTAGCCTCCACTTTCCCCTATAGCATTTGTAACTGCATAAATACTTCGCTCAACAATAAGTACGCGCCCAAGCATTGCAAACAAATTTAAATACATTCACCAAAAAAAATAACATCTATAACTATGGAAGATAAAAATATATAGTTTTGTAATAAAAATTCGGATTTTATAAGCATAAAAATATTCCCTATCGTAACGGAGTAGGTTTATTTTTGGTATAGAAAAATTTGCAATGTTGCTTTTCATTCTCTCATTGGAAATTTTAGAAAGGAAGAAATTTCGAAAAAAATATACTATTAGAGTATAAAATCCCTAGATTTGATGATATGAAAAGAACTTTTCTCCATTTTCTCTCTCAGAAGAATGAACAAATAAATAAATAAATAAAATATAACATATATATGCTTGTAGGAATTTTTAAAAAACATTATTCTTGTGCAGTATATAATAATCTAATGAAACAGTGTAGTATAATTGTTGTAAAAACTTTAGAAAAGCGATAACAAGTTGCTTGTGTTTTTTCCCTTGATTTAAAACCAACCTTTTATATGAAATGCATCCTTTTACATAAATAAAATCTTGCCAATAGCGCACTATTTGGGAGATTTTCTTTATTATTTCATTTATTGATGTAAAAATCCGTATTGCATACAAGTTTAGGATTTTTAACTGTATGTATTTTATATATTTGTTATAAATTCCCGTAAAGCATGGTGACGTCACTGTAACGTCGTTGTGAAGTCACATTGTGACTTTGTGACCATCGACTGTCGATGTGACGTCACGTGACGTTGATGTGAAGTCGTTATGGCCGTTTTAGAGCTCTTTTGTGACGTTTCACAAAGTGGTCACAATGTGACAAATTTGTGAAAAATGTGTCATTTGTGACTAATTTAACATTAACATTGTGACAAAACTGTGACAAAAACGACGATATATAAATTGCCAGAAACATGTTTTTTAAAGTAAATAACATGTTTTGAAGGATGTTTATAAATTTCTAAAGATTTTTAAGAAAGTCACATCTCAGTCACAATGTGACGTCACTGAGTGGTGGCATTTTGGTCACAGATGTGATGTGACCAAAGTGACTCACAGGGACGTCACTGTGACCATGCATGCTATTAGGGTTCAAAGTAACATTTCGTCTATTATAAATAATTTAATTCGAAATTATGTCTTAAATTTACTGTAATTAGAAATCTTGTTCAGAAAACCGTGCAAAAACTGAGGTTTTTCGCTCTACACAGTTTCTTTTATTTACTGTAATTAGAAATCTTGTTCAGAAAACCTTGCAAAAAGTAAGGTTTTTCGCTCTATACAATATCTTTTATTTTCAACTGTTCTTCTTTAAAAAAAAATGCACAGCATAAAACATTGGGCTTTAATCAAACGAAAAGAAAAAAAAACAGGCAAAAAAAATGTTTCATGCGCAACTTGTTATCGCTTTTTTAAAGTTTACAAATCTTAAACCACAATGCTTTATTTGTTTACTACATGTTGCGTTCAGAAACATAAATTTATTTAAGTGTTACAAACAAAACTATGGATTTTTTTCAAATAAAAAATGGAAATAAATTGATTTTATGGTGTTTTATTTTAGGATTTATACAGGCTGTAAGTATAGTTTAAGCAAAATTTAAACCTTTATAAAGTATTTTATCAAAGAATCCAGTACACTGTTTCATATTTTTCTACATAAAAAGCAAATACATAGATGCCCTATATGTATAAAATCATAATGAAACGAATTTATGAAACGACTGATTAAATGATCGATTTTGTTTTACAGTAATTTTTCCTAAAATATGTAATATTATGCAGTGAAATTAACACAAAAATCCGTATTGATATGCAGATCTCAAACCTGTTTATCGAATTTTAAATTTTAATTAGTTTTCAAAATATTAATTTTTTTCCATAATGGTGTCCATAATAGACGGCCAGTGTCAGTGATTCCGTTTTTGTGAAAATAAGGGATGAAAGTGAAAAAGAGAATAAATAATAGGATTATCTATATATTTAAAAGACCTGGCTGCTTTTTTAGTCATCAGACCTGAATTTTCTACTCAACCGATTTTGATAATTATTTTTTTAAATGAAAGCTATTTATTTGTAGTCGTGCCCATTTTAGCTATTTTTTAATTTATTTCCATTTTTATATTTTATTTTTAATTTTAAATGCTTTTTACTATATTTCTTCAAAATGGTGGCAACTCAGTTTAGCTTTTCTCTCAATAATAAAAATGTATTTTTAATTATCGCTTTCAACCAGTCAGAAGCTTTATTTCATCAGTGAACATGTTCTCGCATTTAAAAGAAAAAAGTTAATTTTTTTCGTAAAATTTAACCACAATAAAATGATTGCGTATAATTATGCACTAACTGAGGTAAAAAAATGTATTTACTGAGAAATAATATTAATAATCTAAATAAAATAACAGAAAATAATTTATGATAAAAATTAATGTCTAAAGCAAAATAAGAAAATTTTCAAATAAGGAAAATGATGTCATTCAGCAATCAGACACATGAGAATTACAGTATTATTACGGATGCCTTTTTCATTATTACTAATGACAATAACTTTTAAAAAACATTTGAAGAGAAAATGACGTTACTATTTAAAACATCGCATTTTTACTCATAACGATATTAAATTTCAATATTTCTTTTCATTATGGACACTGAGATTGAGATTTTACTTTCAGATGACTTCAGTTAGTGAAAATAATGTCATAGTAAAAATGAAATTAGTTTTTTTTTTTTAATAAAACTATTTTTCTGTGAGTGCATATAAAATAAAATTTCTGGATTTTGCCGGCACTCAGATTACAATTTTAACTGAAGATGTGCGAATATTTGCATGCAAAATTGTAACTGGCAAACTTGAAATTATTAAGTTTGGAAATATATTTATTATATAGTGATTCAATAATGTAATTACTTTTGCTTTTTTTAAACGAAATCGATTGGGTCTTTTAAACATTTCATTTGTCGAATTCAACGGAATTCCACTCGTAGGGTTTATTAATTTTTCTGTGTTTTACCGTTATTTTTAATGTTCTTTGAATCGATAGTGAAGACAATATTGTGATTAAGTCATGTTTTCCACAAAAAATTCGAAAAGTAGAAACTTTTTTTATATTTCAATCGTCAAAAATCAGTTCCATTTACAAAACAAAGATGAATTATCTTTGATTATAAGACAATGCGAATCATTAAAAAAATGGTTAAAAAATAGTAACATTTTTTATAGATAAATAACTTTAAACGTTTCAAATGAGGATTTTTATTTGATGGAATTAGTCGGATTGATTTCTGAACGTCTCAAATTATATTAGTTAAGTACATATTAGAAACTTATATTTTTATTAATTAAGCTAAACAATATGCACTGTTAAAGAACTGAAAATATGCATGATGATGTTTTAAAATAGAGAAAAATTTTTATGAATAAGCTATACCTGTTCCTGAAAATATCTAAAACTCGATCACAGCACAAAATGTAAACGTAATGTGGTTCTGGAAGCAATTCGCAAGCTGACAATTTTTTTAGTCGCGAACCTAAACGAAGAATAATGTCTATACCGTCGTTATAAGGCAAAAAGATCATATTAGACATATCAGACAAATCATATTAGACAAGCTTGTTTTCAAATGTGGAATTAATCTTACTAATTCGTCTAGAAAACAACCGTCAATTGTTAAGACAGCGATAAATGAGGCCGAGATAAATAAAAATGCCACTTTCAAACTGAAAAGCATGACAACCCGATTACAGAAGATAGTCGCCATTATACTGATGATATCATTCAATCTTCAATAACCTGGTAATATTTTTAACATCGTGCACATTATAATGCTTTTAGAGGTTGCGAAATCTGAACGGGGGTTGGCGAGCATATAGCTAGCAGGGGAGTGATCCCCCTAGTATTTAGATGAATTGTTATATTCTAAGATATACATAAACAAAAATGTGGCAAAAAGATACAATTTTGTTGATTTCTTTTAGTACTTCATCAATTTAATAAACTTATTATATATATATTTCAAATAAGAGGCTTTGTCTTGGCTGATGTTTCAACGCAAAGACGAAACAATTGAATTTAGAAAATCTAATGTCTAGAAAGTAATCTAGAAAGTCTAGTCTAGAAAGTATCTAGAAAGTATTTTTTAATTAATAAGGTGCTTAAATAAGAAGAAATTTTCAATTAAAATTTACTGGTGAAAGTTCATCCCGACGGTAATCAACACCTACGAAAGCGATTATAGTTGAAGCTTCACTTTTTTAAGGATATGCCACTTCCGATTTAAGTCCTGAAAAAGATCGTGTACGAACTGCTAGATTATGGTGCTCATAGCCCTTTTAAATATAAAAGACCCCGTTATACTACCATTTTATAAGAGTAGTCGCGTGCGGCTAATACTTCCTTCGTACTTTTTCTATTTTTTGTCTTCTTTTTTTTTTCTACGTTAAATATTCAAAAAAAGAAAGAAAGAAATATGTAAATACATTTTTAAAAATTTTATTACTTTACTGAGGTAAAATTAGCTAAACATGTATTATAATTACACTTTAAAGGTATGACAATGAAAACAGTCTTTTTGTTGGAGGAATTGGGCAGCTTAACATCTAACTATTTTATTATAATTTTGCTTATAAACAGTGTAAATACACATTTATCTTATCAATTTTTTTCTTTCATCTATCATTTATGGTTTTCTCATCTTGATTATGTTTTAAAATCTGGTATAACCCAGACAAAAATTTCCAGCCTCTTCATTTATTTTTGTTCTCTTTTCTTTTTATTATATTAGCACTTGATGTGCTATAGTTAGACTTTTAACATGACTCTCCTGTGATATGTTATACAATTCACTCTTATATACAGGGAATAGAGTCACTCTACTGCTGGGTATCCCATTATCAAGATCTACTGTTCACTGTGTATGATTTATATTTTATTTATTTGGTCAAAAAATCCCTGGTTCGGATAGAAATAATTTCAATTAAATCTGTCTCAAACGACAAATGTTGGTATATTTAACAACTTTACAGATGAATATTTTTGAAAAAACTTTCAAATAATGCCTATTTTTATATTTTTTTAACAGAATTTTTAATTTTTAATTTTTTATCCGTTTTCTAAAACAGAAATTTACGCCCAATTAAATCAGAAAAATGCTCGGATTAACTAATACAAAATATACAATAAAAATTTACTGGTGAGAATAATAAAGTATGATAAGAATATGGAAGCCTATACGTGGTACTGGCAAAATATGTTTGTCAAAAAACACGTAGTCCGTATGACGTACAAGCTAGCCGAGAAAGCAGTTAATGTTCATTTTAGTAATACGATTCACTCCTACTAATAGCCTTTATAAATTCTAGAATAAATCACAAAAAAAGAAAAAACATTCTTTCGTTAAAACAATATTTCAAGTTTGTAAAACTTAAAGAAATCCATGCTCTCCAACGCACCATATCCAGAACAAAATCATCGTGATATACGATTTGGAAAACTTTAGAAAAGTGACAACAAGTTTCTCATGAATCTCGTTCCTTTGAACTAATGTTATATGTTGCGTAATTTTTTTGGAAATGGTTTAAAATAAAAGAAACTATACTGTAGTATTATTAATTTACTTCTTTGCAAAATTATCTGTAGCTCGGAAAAATATTTGTTTTACGTTGTTATTATTTTGAATACATTTGCAGTATTTGAAGCATCGTTTTTTACTTAAATCCATTTTGTGAAAAGTAAAGTGTTACGAATTTTGTAAATAGTTAGTGTTTGTACTGTAAAATAATGTAAATAATCTTATTAAGCTCCATTTCTTTACTAATATTAGTTTTTGTTACATTGTCTCTGTTATCAAGCAAACTTGTCTATTATTTTCAGTGAATGTCCATGGCAGCTTTGCGAAATATTTGAGATATCGCCAAGTTGGCGTCACTTTTGGCGACTAATTTTGGTCGCCAAATTTGGCGATATATCGCCAAGTTGGCGACAAACTTGGCGATTGTTGGCGATGGTAACCCTTCCCTATTTATGGTAACCCCCCTTAGGTCTACTGATACATTGTTTGTTGTTCCGTGGTTTTCCAGGTTTTTCTAGAAATTTCTAGCACATGCTACGAGACTATATATAAGGAGAGCGATACGAGCTGTTGTTGTTATTATTTACCAGTCAGTCATTGAGTGAGCTACTAGAGATTGTCCAAGCAAGTTTGCTTGATGTATTGAGTTTTATCTACGTTGTTTTGAATGTGATATAGTGTTGAGACATTGTATAAAGAGTCTCTGCGACCTATATTTGTACTTGTTCGATAGATTTAAACAGTTATTTTGGAATATCTTGTAATATTTGTGAGTTTCGAAGACTCTGTTGTTCTGAAGATCTGTAAATAAATTATTTTCTACTTTTCTAAGAGAAAAGAGTTTGAAGTTGTCTAACCATAAGATCGAAAGAACCCTATATACGCTGCAACATTTGGTGTCAGGAGTCGGGATCTTATGGCGAAAACAAGAACAATGGATGGTCAACTGAAAGAACTGTTAGAAGCTATTAATGGAATAAAGGCAGAATTGACGAAAGGCCAAGAAGAGTTGGCGGAAAAAATTAATAAAGGCCAAGAAGAGTTGGCGGAAAAAATGAATAAAGGCCAAGAAGAGTTGGCGGAAAAGATGAACAAATGCCAAGAAGATGTGACTGAAAAGATTAATAAAGGCCAAGAAGAAATGAAGAAAACTTTAGAAGAAAAGTTCTCGTCGGTAGAGAGAAGAATAGGCTCGGTAGAAGAGAAAATAGAGGAAGTAGAAGAGAAAATTCAGAATGAAGTTAGTAATGTTGAACAGAAAATGGAACGGAAAATGGCGGAAGTAGAAGAGAAAATTCAGAATGAAGTTTGTAAAGTTGAAGAGAAAATCAGTAACGTTGAAGAGAAAATCAGTAACGTTGAAGAGAAAATACTAGGTGAAGTAGATGAAAAGCTAAATAAAAAAGTACAAGATCTTGAGAAGAAACTTTCAGCGTCTAGTGGTAATTATGAAGAATTTAGGAATCCGCCTGCTTCTCCCGTGCACATTAAGCTGTCGACATACGATGGAAAGAGTTCCTGGCAAGTTTACAAGACCCAATTCACCATTGTAGCTGAAGCGAACAAATGGAGTGACGAGGTGAAAGCTTGTCAACTGGCAGCATCTTTAAGAGGAGAAGCCGCCGACGTGCTGCAAACATTGCCCGATATGACGCAACTCAATTTTGAGACTTTAAGTTGTGCACTTGAAATGAGATTCGGCGAAAAATTCTTCAAGGATTATACGAGAATACAAATGAAGAGCCGCCATCAAAAATCGAGTGAAACCCTTCAAGAGTTTGCCTCGGAAATTGAACGGCTTGCAAATTTAGCATTCATTGACTGTCCAACAAATGTACGGGAAATGCTGTCACTGCAATATTTTGTAGACGGAATAAAAGACCCAGAAGTGCAGAGAGCGGTACGAATGGCAGATGTACAGGATTTAAAGGCTGCACTACTATATGCCTTAAAGTTGGAAGCAGCTACACAAGCCAGCCGAAGAGATCGTCATTCAGTCCGAAGGGCAACGGTGAACAAAAGCTCAGACACTGAGAACGACGTCTTGAAAGAAATTAGGAAAATAAATCAAGAAATTGAAGCTTTAAAATACGGAAGAACAAGTTCAAGAAGACAGAATCTCACGTGCTGGGGATGCGGTGATACAGGACATCTCCGAAGAAATTGCACCAAAATCCACGAACGTGAGATAAATTCAAACAGTCAGCAGGGAAATTAAATTTTGGCCATCTCGCGGGGCGGAGGTTGCCAGAGAATGAAAAGCCCCACCTGAAGATCCTCCAGATATCAAAAATGAGCGGCGGTGATAACGAATTATATGTGATAGGCTTTATTAACGGAATTCAGTGCCGTATGATTGTCGATACAGGAGCCAATGTGACAATAATAAGAGAAGATTTGGCTCGAAAATTGAAATGTAAACTCATCTGGACTCCACCATGCGTTACCCTGCAAACTGTGACGGGCGACAAGATAGGCATATATGGAAAGGCCAATTTAACTATCAACTTTGGAGGAACGAAATATTACCATACGGCATATGTGGCTGACATAACAGATCCTTGCTTAATCGGACTAGATTTTCTGAAGAAGTTTGACTTCAGACTTGATTTCAAAAATAACAAAATGATCTCAAAATTTGAAGAAATAAGTCTTTTTGGATTAAATAACGAAATTGAATGTAAACAAATAGTAATAGCCAAAGAAGACATTAATCTAGATGCAAGAACAGAATGTTTGGTTCCTGCTGTAATTAAAAATAAAACTAATTATCGATTTGGCCATATAGATTATCCAGAAGACAATAGTACACAAGCAGGAGTATTGGTGGCTTCTTCTGTGGTAGACCTCTCGAAAAAGACCATTCCAGTCAGAATTGCTAACATCAGTGATAAGACGAGGACTATCAAGAAAGGAGAGGTGATAGCGTCATGTGCTCCTGTGACGTGCATAAGTCAAAATTCCAGTCACTCTGAGAAATCTTCAGATAATTTAGTCAAGGATTTGTTACAAAATACAGACTTAAATCCAAAACAGTTGGAAGCTGCGGAAAATTTAATTAGAGAATTCCAAAGTTTATTTTCCCAAACATCTGAAGACTTTGGACGAACTAAAATGGCACAACACCGAATTGACACGGGAGATCACTCTCCTATTAAACAGCACTCTAGACAATTACCTTTTGCCAAGCAAGAAGAGGTGCAGAATTTAATTAAAGATATGGAAGAAAATGACGTCATCGAACCATCAACAAGTCCATGGGCGTCTCCCATTGTATTAGTAAGAAAGAAGGATGGTTCTACAAGATTTTGTGTAGACTACCGCCGACTGAATGACGTCACCAAAAAGGATAGTTACCCTCTGCCAAGGATTGACGACACTCTTGACACACTTGCGGGCAACACTTGGTTCTCGACTTTAGACTTGAAGAGTGGTTACTGGCAGGTAGAGATCCATCCCGACGACCGCGAGAAGACTGCCTTTACAACGGGACAAGGATTATGGCAGTTCAAGGTAATGCCTTTTGGTCTATGTAACGCACCTGCAACTTTTGAACGCCTTATGGAAACGGTTCTTCGGGGACTGTCATATGAGGCATGTCTTGTTTATTTAGACGATATCATAATCATAGGAAAATCTTTTGATGAACATCTGAACAACCTCAGGCAGGTGCTACAAAAATTAAAGGAAGCTAATTTGAAGTTAAGCCCTTCGAAGTGCAGTTTGTTTCGTAATGAAGTCGCCTACCTTGGACACATCATTTCGGCGGAAGGAGTTAGGACTGATCCGGAGAAGATATCGGCCGTGAAAAATTGGAATCGTCCAGCAGATGTTCACCAGCTTCGAAGTTTTCTAGGATTATGCACCTATTACAGAAAATTCGTCAAAGGCTTCTCGATGATTGCAAGACCACTTCATAAATTAACAGAAGCCAATCAAAAATTTATGTGGACACAGGAATGTGACGCTGCTTTCGAAAAGCTTAAGGAGGCCTTGACATCCACTCCAATTCTGTCGTATCCTCAAATCGATAAACAGTTTATACTTGATACGGATGCAAGCAACGAAAGCATTGGCGCTGTACTGTCCCAGGAAATCGACGGCCAGGAGCGTGTTATCGCCTATTTCAGCAAGTGCTTGTCAAAGGCCGAGCGAAACTACTGCGTAACAAGAAAAGAGCTTCTTGCTGTAGTGAAATCCATAGACCACTTTCATCACTATCTTTACGGTCGAAAGTTCCTGATCCGAACTGATCATGCTTCTCTAACTTGGCTATTGAATTTTAAGAACCCAGAAGGCCAGATAGCCAGGTGGATACAAAAGCTTCAAGAGTACGATATGGAGATACGCCATCGAAAAGGCTCATCACATGGAAATGCAGATGCTCTCTCAAGAAGACCCTGCTCAGATAATTGTAGATACTGCGACCGGGTTGAGAAGAAATTTAATGTCAAAGGTCCTATAGTAAGACAAGTTACAACTGGGTCTACATCATCGCAAGATCCGTGGAGTGACGAGAGCCTGCGTAAAGATCAACTTGCTGATCCTGAAATTAAGCCAATTCTAGAGCTGAAAGAGGAGTCCAACAGGAAGCCCAGCTGGCAAGACATGGCCCATTACCATCCTACGACTAAACGTTATTGGGCCCTCTGGGATTCCTTACATTTGAAGAACGGCATCTTGTACCGAAAATGGGAGTCTGACGATGGAAAGACATGTAGATGGCAACTACTACTCCCTAAGTCGAGAATTTCTATGGTCCTTCAAGAACTGCATGGTAGTCCCACAGGAGGTCATTTTGGTGTAATGAAGACCCTGCAAAAGGTTCGAGAGCGTTTCTACTGGAATAATGTACGCAGTGACGTGGAGAAGTGGTGTCGAGCTTGTGACACCTGTGTAGCACGTAAAGGTCCTAAGAGGCGCACCCGTGGACGATTGCAACGTTATAATGTAGGAGCTCCTTTCGAACGAATTGCCCTAGACATCCTGGGTCCACTTCCTAGAACATCTGATGGCAATAAGTACATCCTCGTTGTCATGGATTACTTCACTAAGTGGCCTGAAGCCTATGCCATTCCTAATCAAGAGGCGGTAACCGTAGCAGACATACTGATTCAACACTGGGTTTCCAGATACGGAGTTCCTCTTCAAATCCATTCCGATCAAGGAAGAAATTTTGATTCGGCTGTGTTCAAGGAAATGTGTGAACTACTCGGCATGGACAAAACCCGAACAACACCTCTACACCCTCAATCGGACGGCATGGTAGAGCGGTTCAATCGTACCATCCTAAATAGCCTCTCTCTCCTGGTGTCTAGAGACCAACAGGACTGGGACAAGAAATTGCCTCTTTTCCTGCTTGCTTACAGGAGTGCCACTCATGAGGCCACTGGTTACTCCCCTTCTCAAATGCTCTTTGGTCGTGATCTTCGTCTACCTGCGGATCTTTTGTTTGGCCGTCCTCCTGATGCTCCTTCATCGCCTGAGGAATATGTCGATGAGCTCCAGGCGCGGAAGATTCATTGTCTAGCGAGGAACCGAATTGGACTGGCATCAGAAAAGATGAAGACACGATACGACACAAAGGCAACAGGACATGAGTTCAACGAAGGTGACAAAGTTTGGTTGTGGAATCCGATACGTCGTAAGGGACTGTCGCCAAAATTACAAAGAAACTGGGACGGTCCTTACACAGTCGTCAACAGGCTGAATGACGTCGTTGCACGCATACAAAAATCACCACACGCCAAACCGAAGGTCGTACACTATAACCGGCTAGCCCCTTATTTTGGCCAAAGTGATTAGAAATTCGAAACTTGAATTTCAGACCATGGTCATGAAAGTCACTTTTTGTAAATATGTAAATAGTAATTAGTTCTTATTTATGTAAATTTTATTATTATTGTTATTATTTATTTATTTATTTATTTATTTGTTTATTTATTTTAAGTGTTTTCCTCTAACTCAAGGATTGCACTGCCCGGGACGTGCAGTCTTTGAGGAGGGGGTAGTGTTACGAATTTTGTAAATAGTTAGTGTTTGTACTGTAAAATAATGTAAATAATCTTATTAAGCTCCATTTCTTTACTAATATTAGTTTTTGTTACATTGTCTCTGTTATCAAGCAAACTTGTCTATTATTTTCAGTGAATGTCTATGGCAGCTTTGCGAAATATTTGAGATATCGCCAAGTTGGCGTCACTTTTAACGACTAATTTTGGTCGCCAAATTTGGCGATATATCGCCAAGTTGGCGACAAACTTGGCGATTGTTGGCGATGGTAACCCTTCCCTATTTATGGTAACCCCCCTTAGGTCTACTGATACATTGTTTGTTGTTCCGTGGTTTTCCAGGTTTTTCTAGAAATTTCTAGCACATGCTACGAGACTATATATAAGGAGAGCGATACGAGCTGTTGTTGTTATTATTTACCAGTCAGTCATTGAGTGAGCTACTAGAGATTGTCCAAGCAAGTTTGCTTGATGTATTGAGTTTTATCTACGTTGTTTTGAATGTGATATAGTGTTGAGACATTGTATAAAGAGTCTCTGCGACCTATATTTGTACTTGTTCGATATATTTAAACAGTTATTTTGGAATATCTTGTAATATTTGTGAGTTTCGAAGACTCTGTTGTTCTGAAGATCTGTAAATAAATTATTTTCTACTTTTCTAAGAGAAAAGAGTTTGAAGTTGTCTAACCATAAGATCGAAAGAACCCTATATACGCTGCAACAATATTATACAAAAAAAAACCTTTTTTTCACTATAACAATATCCCAAATTCGTAAAATTTAAAGAAATCCATATTTCCCAGCGTAGCGTATCGAAAACAAAAACATCGTGATATACGATTTAGAAGACTTCAGAAAAGGGATAACAAGTTTTTTCTGAATTCCGTTCCCTTAATTTTTTACTAAATGTTATATGGCTGAGAAATTTTTTGGAAATAGTCAGGAATAAAAGAGATTATACTGTAAAATTTATTACTTCTTTATTAAATTATCTGTAGCTGGAAAAAGTATTTTTTATACATTGTTATTACTTTGAATTTACAGGATTTCACTTCTGCTTTAGAAGATTGGTAAAAGAATAAAAATCACATAGAATAGCAGCCATACCACATTAAGCCTAATTTTTGAGTTGTGACACTTTTGTAGGAAGGGTGTGATGTCCTCAAAATGGTGAAGTCTAAACTGCAATCGGTTTCACAATAACTCATTATCTCGGGGCCGCAGTTCCACAAGTAAATTTGAATAGAAATTTTCTTTGTATTTAAACGCCTTATTAACGAAGAATTTCAGACATAATTATGGTCCATAACAGATATTTATTTTTACTGGCGTAAGTTTGCTTCGGCGGTAATACAGGTCCTCCGTTTCTCCCTATTGTCTTAACCTAAACAACCTCCTGCCAATGTCAGTGAAAGACTTTATAATAGCCAGGCCAACTTCCACCAGTAAAAAAGGATTGACATTTTTTGTCTGATTGTGAGAGAAATCTTGCATGCATAAGCCGATTAAATACAACAACTTTTTGAATTAAAATATTACTAGCGGCATTTCATTCGGCGGTAAAAAAAAACTGGATGGAATTATTTAAGAAAGAAAAACTGACGTATTCTTAAAACAGTGCAGCTACAACTGTAACCGCTTCTGCATGGGTTTATTAACACTACGTTAAACTTCCAAAGTGAAGTTTGTGTAGAAAATTTCTCCTCTTTTTACCATATCTGTGTTCGAAATCTTAAGTCAAAAATAATGGTAAAAATTGGTATTTATTTTTATTGGTGAAAGTTTACTTCGGCGGAAGTTTTTCCATCATATTATGACAGTTAAGGCAATCTCCGGTCAGTGACAATGAAAAGATTATAATATCTGGGCAAGCTGACACCAGTAAAAATAAATAGTAATTTTTATCCATAATTGTGGCAGAATTTTTCCGTTAATAAGTCATTCAAATTGGACGATAGTTTCTATTCGAGTTTACTGGTGGAATATTTCACCGACGGTAATCAGAAACTGCTGATCCCATGTAAAATATCAGCCGCCATCTTGTGACAACCTCCTCAGTTACTTCTCTTGCAACTGGTAGTTTCTACTTTGTATGCCTCTTCTTCTGTATTCAAAACTCCATTGTAGGAACCATGATGTATAGAAAATTTGAGAGTACAATATTTGTGAGAAGACTACTCTAAGCTTATCTTTTTAACGTAAATTGAATAAAGGTATAATTTTTAGTCGTTTGGTTATTGACATTCTTTTTCTATTTGATAATTTGGAGACACAAATACCAAATCACTGAAAACTGCTATGCTTGTTGCTCACCGCTATTTTTGAAAGTTTGTTATATTTTATTCAATAAATGAGTTGGACATAGATACACAGAGAATCACCTCATCGAGTTCATGGATGAAAATCTAGGATTAGTTTAATCTGGATTTGCATATTAAAACGCAATCGGTCTGCCAAATCATATCATGATAGAAAATACCTAAAAATTCGATTTTAGCGGTTGATTCGCAGATTTACTATTGTGCTTTCTTTCATCCAAAAGTATGAAGACATGGAACATTGGGAGTAGAAAAACATGATAGTAAACCTATGGAGTCACCCGGTAAAATCAAGTGTATAGGTACTTTCCACCGAGATATGTCTCGACAGACCGATTGCAAATTTAATATGCGAATCCAGATTTAACCAATCCTCAGTTTTTATTCGTAAACTCGATGAGGTGATTTTCTCTGCTACCGACTCCCGGTCTAACAAGGAAGGTCTCCATACTGGGCATACTCAGATTTCTTTGAAAAAAATACTAATTAAACTACTCATGTATGTAATAAAGGATCAGTGAAAATTAGCGCGGAATTACAGAAGAAAACATGTAAAAAAATAAAATGCTTTCGAATATTTGGCGTGAAAAGACGAAAGTGTCACGCGATTTGGTGAGTAGCACTTTTCCCCGCCAAAAGCAAACGATTTTGATGCAACTGAAAACTTTTGGATTTCGATGGTTAAATTTGAAAATAATTACATATAAATATCGATATAACAAAATTATAGTTAAAACGAACTAAAACTGACAAAATTAAAGCATTTAAATTAAATTTATCTAGATAAGTTCAACATGAAACTTTTTATCCCTTAAAGTGTTTTGACTTAAAAAAGTATTTTTTGAAATTGCATTCCATCGCCAACCGATGATAAATCGCCAAATAATGAAATTTTCATTATTTTTTTACGGACAGGATACTGAGATTCCGCCGAAATTTTTTTTATAAACGTATATATCCTCATGAGAAGAACATTCTGTAATTTTTTTCAGATTTTTCTGAGTATGCCCGTATGGAGACCTTCCTTGTAAGATATCTCTGCCAAAATAAGCCACTTTTTCCGTACCAAAATAAAGTGTTAGAAAATCGAAGTATGTGACTTACACTACAAACACCTGTGGAACTAGCCCTATGGTTTATGTAAACAATTTTAAGGTATAGCAGGGTTCCTATGAGTCAGGAATTTTTTACCAGTACATTTTTATGAAAAAGAAATCTGAGTTAAACAGTCAAATTGTTATTGTTTCTTAACCCCTCGAGGGTCCAGCAACAATGACTCTTTAGTGTTAAATTCTCACCGAAGTAATCGAAAAATGTTATTTTAAAATAAGGAAAAGCAGTTTAGCATTATTTTGCCTCCGAAGTTAAAAGTATGAAAAATTGTTAAAATTTTTTGGGGCGAAACTTGTTTCAATTACGGGAGATAAAATGTATCCCACTGCCCCTCAAAAATAAATCCCTTTTGAACGAGCATTTTTTACAGCATTCTTAACCTTTTATCACTTTTTAGGTGCGTTCGTAATTATATAATACGTAGCACCTATAGTTGTCGTTCAGTCCGTCCGTCTGTCCGTCCGTCTGTCCGTCCGTCTGTCCGTCCGCATATAACAACGCAAAAACTACCCAACCGAATCGTTTGAAATTTAAAATACATAATTATTACATAATTTTGTCGAGTCATTTCAAATTTTATGAAAATCGGATGCATAGATCAATTACAGGGGCAATCAAAAGTATTCCATTACATTACGGTCAATGGGGAAAAAAGTTTCAAATGCATTTTAATCGTTTGAAATTTAAAATACGCAATTATTACATAATTCTGTCGAGTTATTTCAAATATTTTGATAATCGTGTGCATAGATCAATTACAGGGGCAATCAAAAGTATTCAATT
This sequence comes from Maratus speculifer, assembly GCA_964019185.1. Classification (NCBI taxonomy): domain Eukaryota; kingdom Metazoa; phylum Arthropoda; class Arachnida; order Araneae; family Salticidae; genus Maratus; species Maratus speculifer. The sequence goes on along the minus strand of OZ025301.1, from coordinate 150,305,805 downwards.
ACATTATGGTCAATTAGGAAAAAGTTTCAAATATATTCTATACGTTTGAAATTTAAAATACATAATTATTACATAATTTTGTCGAGTTATTTCAAATTATATGAAAATCGGATGCATAGATCAATTACAGGGGCAATCAAAAGTATTCCATTACATTACGGTCAATGGGGAAAAAAGTTTCAAATGCATTTTAATCGTTTGAAATTTATAATACGCAATTATTACATAATTCTGTCGAGTTATTTCAAATATTTTGATAATCGTGTGCATAGATCAATTACAGGGGCAATCAAAAGTATTCAATTACATTATGGTCAATTAGGAAAAAGTTTCAAATATATTCTATACGTTTGAAATTTAAAATACATAATTATTACATAATTTTGTCGAGTTATTTCAAATTATATGAAAATCGGATGCATAGATCAATTACAGGGGAAATCAAAAGTATTCCATTACATTACGGTCAATGGGGAAAAAAGTTTCAAATGCATTTTAATCGTTTGAAATTTATAATACGCAATTATTACATAATTCTGTCGAGTTATTTCAAATATTTTGATAATCGTGTGCATAGATCAATTACAGGCGCAATCAAAATTATTCAGTTACATTATGGTCAATTAGGAAAAAGTTTCAAATATATTCTATACGTTTGAAATTTAAACTACATAGTTATTACATAATTTTGTCGAGTTATTTCAAATTTTATGAAAATCGGATTTATAGATCAATTATAGGGACACTCAAAAGTATTCCGTTACATTACGGTCAATGGGAAAAATGTTTCAAATGCATTTTAATCGTGTTACACTCATACGAACTTAATAAAATTTATATGCAACTATAAAGTACATATTATAATATACATCATACATAATTTGTGGTGCAAAGAACATTTGTTATTGATTTACAAGGCCACACAAAAGTATTACATTATATAATGGTATAGGAAGAACATTGTTTGATGAGCGTTTTAATTGTAATTCACTATTTACAATTTTATGAGATTGACATATGAAAGTAATATTTTTAAAACTTCGTTATCGTACGAACGCACCTAATTTGCTACGCTTCACGTGCAATTTCCAACTTGTTTTTTTTTTTTTTTAAAGGAATTTTTGCTTAGTTGAGTCGCAAAAATACTCGTATTTGCCCCTTCACAACGGGACCCTTTTACGGAATTTTGAATGTTTTGCCACCGATTTTTAAAAACAGAAATTTGCGCCATATTAAATCGAGGAAATGCTCCGATTAAATAAGGCAAATTTTTCAGTAAAATTTTACTGGTGGAGATAAACAAGGATTTTTAAGCCTTTTGCGGCACGTATACGTGTCGCTCGTCCCCAAGGGGTTAAAGGCTCTTTCAATAGGAGCAATCAGACGGGGTAACGCAGGAATGACAGATACAGAGAAATTGTTGTTTAATTTGAGAGCATTAAGCTGATTATTACTTAAAGCGACACAAAAAAGATTGACAATAGCATTTTGATTAACAGTACGTAAATTGCTGGAGTTGTTTTCCTACCCTTTTGCGGGCCACCGGTGGTACGCGCCGGCGTGAACGAGTTACACAAGACAAATTTTACAACTAAAAAAAAAAACTGGGGAGAATAATCAAGGATTATGAGCACTGCATGCGGCACGTACACCGGTCCTTCTTCTCAAGGGGCCAATGAGAGATTTTCTATGAGAAAAGACTGGGAACGAAGAAGTTTCTGATTTGCAAAATTCCAAGAGGCTCACGAGCCCTATATACTTATCAATTTATAAAATATTTCTTTACAATTTAATTTAAAAAAAAACCAAGCCTTTTGCTAAAAAATACCCTAATCTTATTCAATAAGATTAGGGCCTACAATGCCAAAGCTAGTTTTCTTTAGTCTGGGTTTGATGGTGCTGCACATATATCCCAGTCAAGTGATCAGCCTTACACAGGACATACAATAATAAAAATTATTGTTATCACTATTATTATTGTTATTTTTAATAACTCTTAATTCTTATTATTTCTGTGCTTATTATTATTGTAACTAGTTGTTATGAGATAATTCAATTTGAATAATACCATCTTATATTTTATGATGCAATTTACGTTTAAAAAAGAAAGAACGTTTTAATATCTTAGGCCCTAATCTTATTCAATAAGATTAGGGCCTACAATGCCAAAGCTAGTTTTCTTTATTCTGGGTTTGATGGTGCTATACATATGTCCCGGTAAAGTGGTCAGCTTAACTCGACACATACTACTAATAAAAAATATTCTTATTCTTATTCTTATTATTGTTGCTGTTGTTATTTTTAATAACTATTATTTTTGTGTTTATTATTATCATAACTAATTGGTATGAGATAACTTAATTTGAATAGTAAATACCCTCTAATAATTTACGATGCAATTAGCATTTAAAAAGAAAAAATATGGACTTAAAAAAGCCACTCAAAACCTCAAACTTCCAAGGTGATAATCTTCTCTTTTTTTTCTTTTTTCAACTGTGTAAACAAGGTAAGGGTACTCCGCAAATAAATAATTTTAGTAACAACCTTTCATGGGAAAAAACTTAAGTAATAAAACTTGGGGGGGGGGGCAGTTAAAAAATGCTTGAACTAGAGCGAGTAAAGAAATTTTTAATTCCTTTTTACGCCCAGAATGACTTTTTTAGCATCTAAAGCCAGGCTTTCAAGGACGAGAGCTTTGTAACATTTTTAGAATATTAAAATAATATTTCTTAGAAAAGTAACTTATGAACTTTTTACATTTAAAACTAAACAAAGACTACGAAAAATTATGACACTACAAGTTTACTAATTTAGTATAGAATTTTTCAGAATTCGGAAGCTTGCATATGTCAAGGTGCAACACTTCAAAAGAGTCGTTGCCAAAGTTGACATTTCAGATTTCTTCTTTAGTTGTTAAATAGCAGAATTCATGATTGCCGTGTTTAATCGCAGAATTTTTAATATTTTTCTGAAAATAAATAAAACGAAATTTTTTTTAGCTCTTTCAAAACCTGAATTAATGTTGTTTTTGAATTAAAGTTGTCACATTTAGTATATCTTTTACTTGCAAATTTCAAATTCAAACTTGAAAATGTTTAATATTTTTTATTATTAATATTTATTGACTAAAACGGTTTTAGCTAACAATCTCGGGCTAATATTTCACAAAAATAAATATTTTACTATTCGAATGAGACATTCAGGCGTGCACGTATTTTCCAACCTTTGTTTGTTATAGTAGGACTTCAAAAAATCCGGCATCAAAATAATTTTTTTTCTTTATGAATTAAAAACTTCAAAATAAAAAAATAAAATCAAGTACGAGATCTGCATACTGAGCAATTGATAAAGTATTTCTTTACAATATAAATTTAAAAAGTCTAAACCTGTGGCTTTGCTACGCGGAACATACTATTAATAAAAAATACCCTTATTATTCTCATTATTTTTATTTTTAATAACTATTATTTCTGTGCTTATTGTTATTATAACTAATTTTTATGAGATAACTGTAATTGAATAATACGTCCTATAATTTACGATGCAATTTGTGTTCAAAAAAGAAAAAAAATGTGTAGTTAAAAAAGCCACCAAAAACTTTAAACTTCCGAAGTGTTAATCTTGTGTCTCCTTCCCCCACCCCCCTTTTTTTTTAACAGTGTAAACAACACAAGGCCATTCCGCAAATAAATAAGTTTAGTAAAAGCCCTTCAGGGGAAAAAACTTAAGTAATAAAACTGCTGGGGTGACAGTTAAAAAATGCTTGAACTAGAGTGAGTAAAGAAGTTTTTCATTCCTTTTACGCTCAAAATGTCTTTTTTAGTATCCAAACGCCAGACTTTCAACGTCGAGAGCTTTGTAACATTTTTGGAATATTAAAATAATATTTCTTAGAAAAGTAAATTATGAACTTTTTATTTTTAAAACTAAGCAAAACCTACGAAAAAATATGACACTACAAGTTTATTAATTTAGAACAGAATTTTCCGCCTTTTGGAAACTTTCATATGTCAAGATGCGCACAATCCAGAGTCCGTTACTAAAGCCGACATTTCAGATTTTTCTTTATTTATCGTGTAGCAGAATTTGCAATCACCTATAAAATATAATTCGCAAAAAATTTTTATCTTTTCTTAAGCAGAGATTTGATTTAAAAAAAAAAAGACTGGGGATGACGAAGTTTCTGACTTGCAAAATTCTAGGAGACGACGAGCCCTTTATACTTATCAATTGATAAAATATTTCTTTATAATATTAATTTGAAAAGTCTAAGTTTTGCTTTTTATTAAGTATTAGGGCCTACAATGCCAAAGCAAGATTTCTTGACTCTTGGTGCGGTGGTGCTGTACATATATCCCGGTCAAGTGATCAGCCTTACACAGGACATACAATAATAAAAATTATTGTTATCACTATTATTATTGTTATTTTTAATAACTCTTATTTCTTATTATTTCTGTACTTATTATTATTGTAACTAGTTGTTATGAGATAATTCAATTTGAATAATACCATCTTATAATTTATGATGCAATTTACGTTTAAAAAAGAAAAAATATGTAGCTAAAAAGGCCATCAAAAATCTCAAACTTCCAAAGTTTTAATATTATATCTCCTTTTTTTTCTTTTTTTAAATGTGTAAACAACGCAAGGATACTCCGCAAATAAATAAGTTTAGTAACAGCCCTTCAAGGGAAAAAGCTTAAGTAATAAAACTGCGGGGGTGACAGTTAAAAAATGCTTGAACTAGACTGAAAAAAAAAGTTTTTAATTTATTTTAGGCCCTAAGTGACTTTTTTAGTATCTAAACGCCAGACTTTCAACAGCGAAAGCTTTGTAACATTTTTGGAATATTAAAATAATATTTCTGAGAAAAGTAACTTATGAACATTTTACTTTTGAAACTAAGCAAAATCTACGAAAAAATATGACACTACAAGCTGAGTAATTTAGTAAAAATTTTTCGCATTTTGGAAAGTTGTACATGTTAAGTTGCGCCCACTTCAGAGTCGTTACCAAAGTCGACATTTCAGATTTTTTTTTCTTTTACTGCCAAATAGCAGAATTCGCAATCGCCGTGTTTAATCGCAGAATTTTAATATTTTTCTGAAAATAAAACTAGTCGTTGGGTCCAAGGCAATACTTACCCACTCCAAAAATTATTATCATATTATCTAACTTACTGCGTCGGATTAAGCGTCTGATATCCAATTAAAATATATCTTTGAATTGAAATTTGTATGAAATACAGGGTCATGAAAAATTGAAGAGTGTGGAAAATAGGATTACAAATATCTCAGCATTTAATCATCCGATTTACTTCGCTTTTCATGCAAAATTTGCGTTATTTTATTGCCTTCTTATACACTTAATAATAAAAATAAAAAAACGACAATTTTTACGTACCTTTTATCAGAACGAAATTTTCGAGAGTCCGTAAAAAATATTTCCAGATAATCGAGATTACTGATATTAAATAAGTTTCTTCATATTATACACTAAGCACATATCAAATTTAAAGTCTCTATTTCAATTTATTCGAGAGATAGAGCGTTTAAATACAGACTGACGGACCGCAAAATTTTTCTAAAAATATGCGTTTCGTAATCTCTAGTGTCTGAAACGTGTAAATCCGTCAAAAAAAAATTTCGATTTTTAAAACGATTGCAAGATTTACCCTATACTACGTATGATGGGTGAGCAATAAAACGAAAAAGCTCATTGAAAAACTTTGGGATTAGTGTTATCGCATTTTATACATCTTTTATTTACACATTTTAAATTTACATTAGAAAATTTTTAATACCTTTTTTGTTTTAATTTTTATTAAAAAAATTAAGTTAACGCAGTGTTTCCCCAATTTGAGGAATTTTGAACCTCGAGGGGAATTTTTTGGGGACAACTAAAGCTTGGGGACATGTTTGGGGCAACGAAAATTTTGGGGGAAAAGCTGGGGAATTGTTTTCGCAATTTCAGTTTTTACTTTTGACATTTGCCATTACTGGATTTGCCTCGAATTTGATTTTGATTTGGAAAGCTAAAATTAAATACAGAAATAATAGATATAAATCATTACTCTCGTAGTCGTGCTCACATTACAGATTCATCACGATCTGCAATATAGACTATCCTCCTTCTGAATTTTCAGATAAGTAAATCAGGTAGCTTTCCCTAACACTCGTATCGCGGACAGACACACAAGTACAGAAATATATACAAATATATATATATATATATATATATATATATATATGTATATATATATATATATATATATGTATATATATATATATATATAAAACATTTTTTGTTGTACTGATAGCTTTGACACTGATTGATTTCTGTTCTATCATTGTACTATTTCTATCTTCATGAATTTAAATAACAAGTGTAAACCAGCTTGTCGTTATAAAATGTATCTCTTTTTTCTCGTCGATGTTTTTTTTTTTTTTTTTTTTTTGTTTTTTTTTTTTTTTTTTTTTTTTTTTTTTTTTTTTTTTGTAAATGGGGAATTTTTTCCAAAAAAGTGCTTGATTCGGGGAAAAATTGAATTTAAATTTGTGAAAAATTCTTTATAGCAGAAAATTGAAAATTGAGAACTTGTGGGGACTTTTTCTGCAAAAAGAAATGATTTGGGGAAAATTTCAGAAATTTTGGGGAAATTCGCTTTCGGCAATCTGGCAACACTGAGTTAACGCTAGCCAAAATAATCGATTTTACTGTTCAAAAGAATCGTTCCGACATGATTGAAAACATAATTTCCAACCTTTATATGTATTTTTAATTAATATCCATAAGAAATTTTGTAAAAACAAAAAGAGGCAAAAGCATTATTAGTAAAGATATATTCGTTAAGTCTGTTCTTAGATCAAAAAGGACAACTTTAAGACAAAAGTTTTAATTTATTTTTTTTCGGAAATGCAAGAAAATAGCACGTGTTTTTGTTCAGAAACTATGCAATCGCACTCATTTTCCATTTTTTTTTTTTTTTTTTTTTTTTTTTCAAACAGAACAGATTTTTTAGAAAATAGAGTCAAACTGGGCGTTTTATAGCGAATATGATAGTATGTTACTCTTGCAGATGTTATCAAAGTATATATATATAAAAGATTTTTCTTTCAAAAAAGTGATGTGAGAAATAATTAAAACCCATGTCCCTGCCCGTGAAGACACTCGCGAGCTAGCGCCATTCCAATGGGGAGGCATTTTTCAAATAAATCTTTCGCATTTTGACATTTTTAAATATTTTTTTTTCATTGGATAGCTGTGGTCCCTCTCAAGATCGCTCCTTGATTACTTTTTCGATTTTCATGGCTCCCAAATGGTCCGCCATCTGAATATCAGAGTTTCCTTACAGAAATTTTCCTTTTAGATTTTTCTTGCAAATTAACAAGAATCCACCTTTGAAAGTTGATTCTAGCGCAAATTCCGTAGAAACGCGTCATGAAATTTTTTGTTAAAAAATACTGATGTTCAGTTCGCGGACCATTTGGGAGCCCTGGATTTTGGTTGCAGGTATTTTCTATAAAGTTACTTTCACTTTCAAAACCGATTTTGGACAGTAAATGAATAACGAAAGCTTCACTATTTCCTTTTGTTAACTAATAAACAAAGATTTTTTGAAAAATGTTGCTCTATAGAAATTTTTATCTTACATCATAATATATGGAATGAATAAGAATTCATACTTTATTATCTTTTGGTTAGAAACTTACTATAAAATGCTAAATAGTTTAAAGTGAAAATAACAATTTTTGTGTCATGATTTTTTTTTTTTTTTTTTTTTTTTTTTTTTGAAAAAGAACGCTTATACTGTTTAAAAAACTCTATTTACTCAAAACCACTTTAAATTTCCAAGGTGTTATCTGTTCCTTTTTTTCCGCTTGAAGGGCATGGGCTATGCAAAAAGACTTGAAAAGAACATAAATAAATAAAACCGGTGGCAAAAATTTTGAAAAAAATTTAAAGAAATAAAAGTGCATCACAGATTTTTTTAATGCTTTGGTGGCATACATGCAAAAATCTCTGCCTTTTTTCATTTTTTTTACACTATAAAGGACTTTTTAGCATTTAATATTACTTCAAGATTATTTAAGGCGAAATATTTTTACAGACATGAAAATCTTTGCATTTTTAAAAGCAATTTTTTGTATAAGCTACACTGTGTGAAATGTGTATGTAAGAAATTTTTAATACTTTCTTTAAATTTAATTTTTTTAATGTTTTTATATATATTTTTTTTAATTTATGAATAAATAATAATGAAAATGAATCTGTAGGAGTAATTTTATATCAGTTCCTTATGTTTGAAAACTGAACTTTGAATTACATTTTTAAAAAATTTCTTTAAAAAACAATTATTTTAGACTCAGTTACAGTCGACTCTCGTTAATTCGAAATCGGATAATTCGAATCTTCGCTTAATTCGAACTAAACATACAGTCCCGAAATTTTCAATGGTAGAATAACGTCAAAAAATTTCATTAATTCGAACACATTTTCTCTTGACTTCGTTTAATTCGAACTAACGAGAATTCCGATTTTTCATTCTTCTTTTCTTTTTCACGGATTTCAGATCACTTGAATAACTTTCTTTCTTTGATTTTTGTGAAAATTGTTCTGAACGAGTATACCTATAATCCAATGCATTTGATATCCACTTTCTTTGAGCCCCGTCTGTCCATCAGTAACGCTTTAAATTTTTCTTCCATCGTGCTTGTTACTAATTTTTTAATTAGTTTATGTATTTATGCATTTTAATTTAATATTAAGTCAAATTCTAATGATAACAGACGAAATAAGTTTAAAAAACGCTATAACATAAATTCCTTTGTAATAGTATCATATTAAACATGCTTTCCTTAATTCGAATTTCGGATAATTCGAACATTTTTTGTGGTCCCGACTAGTTCGAATTAACGAGAGTCGACTATATATATTAACTAATAAAATGAATATTGCCCAGTTAAACTGATGACATTGAGCTCACAGACTATTCACACTAACTGTATATATTACAGCTTTTTTTTTTCAAAAAGTAATGCCCTCAAAAAACAAATTAAGGGAGGCGGATTAGTTCCCCTATTTCATTCTTTTATATTTAAACATTGAACCTCTCAACACTAATCAGGGATACGCTTCACCAAAATGAGCATATATCCGAAATTCGAAGCAAATGAGATAATTCTGCATAAAAATCCATTTATTTAGTTTAAGAAGGGGAATAATCTCCGTTTCTTTTTTTATATACTTAACCATTAATCCCCCCAAAACTATTCAAGGATTTGCAATATCAGAATCTAAATCCTACACTTGAAACAAATCGGATAATTCTGCATAAAAATCCATCATCTAATTGAAGAAGTAGAGGATCGCCTGTCCCTCCTTTATACTTAATAAAAGAGCCCACAAAACAAATCAGGGAAGCGCTTTATCACAATGAACCTAAGTTTAAAATTTGAAGCAAGTCGGTTAATTCTGCATGAAAAAATTATTTACCTAAATTAAGTGGTAGCCTCCTATATCCTCTTTTGTACTTAAACAATGAACACCCAAAACAAATCAAGAAAAGCCTTATCAGAATGAACTTATAACCAAAATTTGAAGCATATCTTTAAGTTTTGCATGAAAAATTCTTTTATCTAAATTAAGGGGAGTTATCCCCCATTGCCCATCCCCCTACAATATGCTTCTGATAGAATTCTCAAGACAACAGAAATGTGTCCGCATTGCAATGAACACTTATTTATAAAGTAAGTGCTATTTTTATAACATATTTCTGTGTTTTTGTGGAATATTATTGCAGAACTTTAAATTCGCAACTTACATCATCTATAACTATCATCTTACTGATAATTTCTGTAAAATTTCTTCAACCTGATCTAGGTTTAAAAAAAAAAAAAAAAAAAAAAAAAAAAAAAAAAAAAAAAAAAAAAAGATTTTTACACTTGAAAAAATGTGTCAAATAAATGTATATAAGGAACACAGTCAAATAAGATACGCTTTACTAAATAATATTTCCGGTTCAAAATCTGTTTTCGTACTACAGAAGATTTGGTATAGTTTTAAGAAATTAGCGGTAAAAGTATGTTGCATACTTATCAAACTTGCTGATAATTACCGTAAAATTGTTTCGGCAGGACCTACGTCAAATAATCAATCTTTACACAGAAAAAAAGTCTAATAAATAAGTTTATATAAGGAAATTTATGAAATAAGACACATTTTAATAAACAACATTTCTGGTTCTAAACGTGTCTGTTTACTGCAGGAGATACATCGTTGTAATTTTACGGAAATTATAGCTATGTTCATCTTATCGGTAAATTCCTTAAAACTGCATCGATAATACAGAAAGAAAAAGAAGACTGAATGATAATAGACTATAATAAATAAACACTCTTCTAATCAGAAAAATTGTTTACTAAAAGGCGTAATGTTTTATAGTGATCCTTATATAGCATTTTTGTTACATATTTTTTCCATTGAAGAAATCGCTCATTTGACCTAGGTCATACTAAATCACTTTTACGGAAATTGTCGGTAAGTTGCCAACTATGCAATAACATTAAATGTTTCAAAAAACATTTGATTGTTACGAAATGAAAATATTTCGATTGGAATCAGAAACTTCTTCATACGATATCCAAAATGAAAAGCTCACAAAATAAAACAAATGGAACAGTTTAACAGTTTAAATAAAAAGTCGGTTGTAAACTATTTTAATAAAGCCTGAGCGAATTTCCCTATTGATTTGGTATTAACACTAGAACCGCCGGGCATTTTACTCAAGTTTTATAAAAAATGTTTCTCACCAGAATTTTAATTTTAAATTATTGAACTTATTTAATTAGTCTATTTTCTTGCTGCATATATTTAACATATCTTATGTAGAAATTTCTGGTTTGAATCGGTTATTATCAATCTAACAAGGGTCATTTTGACCCCTAATGGCGGTTCTAGTGTTAAACATGCTAAATTTTTTTTTAAATTGACTAAACCTTTTTTTTAATATTCATTATTCTCCTTTTTTTTTTGGTTTATTTTCGTAAAATATTATAGTCTAAGAGCTGACCGCACAAAACCCTAAGGCATCGAGCACTAGAAAAATTCTTTTATTTTATAGAAGAGTAGTAATAGAGGAATCTCATCACCCATATCTGCCAAAGCGAAGTGGCTCTTAAGCCAAAAATTGTTACCACTAGTGATTCACTCGTGTATTTAACATTGTATTTGCTATACAATTAAAAGTATGAAAACATGGAAAATTGGGTGCAGGAAAACATAATGCTAAGTCTATGAGTCAACCACTAGTAGTATCAATTTTTGGCTTAAGCACCACTTCACTTGCGGCACACATGGATCCATAATTTTTGCTTGTGCTCAATGACTTAGGATTTTGTGCGGTCGGCTCTTGGACTATTAGTTTTTACGTGCTAAATTCATTTATAACATAAATAACTAATTCAATCTAATAACTAATCAAATAACTAATTAATCAGAAGCTGTCAGGCTTTAAGGGGAAAAATCTCAAGTTTTAAATTTTATAAATACCGGAAACCCAAAACTTTCATCATCTGTTGCCTTTTTATTTATTTATTTATTTATTTATTTATTTTATTATTATTTCCAATTTTCCAGAAGGTTATTCTAAGCTTAAGGGGTTAACATTCGAGCAATTTAATTAATTTGCCTTTGGAAAGAATAAAACAAAAGTTACCATTATAGCGTTCTAAATATTTTGCAATTGTAAAATAATAAGAAAGATAAATAAAAATATCACGAGTTCGTAATGTTGTAGACACTGGTAAACATTTTAAACTTTCAGAGTATTAGCACTTACCGTCGTTCATTTCTGAGAGGGAGGACATACAGGACATACAAAAGAAAAAAAACTGCGTAAATAAACAGGACAGAAGCACTTATGAGAAAAATTTCAAATAAGTTGACTGCAGATAAAAAATATTTCAGTTGACTAAGTGAGGAAGTCTTTTTTACGACACAAATGACTTTTTTTTGGTATTTAATATTCACGGAGGACCATTAACGTCGAAGAAATTTTAAAAACATAATATGCTAGAAAATTCTTTTTTTAGAATAATAACTTTAAAATAGTTTATTTAACCCTTTCCGGTACGGGCAAATTCTGTTATTAATTTAAGAAATTATAGACTGTCACCGGACTTTGCAAATGATTAAATTAGAAATTAATAATCCCTTAATTTAAGCTTTCATTATAAAAGCAAAATTTTATTAACATTTTACTGGTGTCATTGCAAATTTGGAATTAAAATTAAGTATTCCGGACTAGGCACAGTGCACCGGAAAAGAATAAAATAAAGAAAAAACCAGTTCGAATAAAGCATTTGAAAAACTCAAATGTGAATTTGTATATTTTTACAGCAAAATTTTCAGCTATTATCAATTCAAAATTTATGATATAAAATACTTACAATTAAGTCAGATGAAATTCCTTCTTACATATATATGAGAAAAATGCTGCCCAAAAATCAATATGTCAGCAAACTGTCTTCGATATCAACAGCCAAATGAAAATATTTCGATTGAAACCAAAAAGTTCTTCATAAAATAAACAAAATAAAAGTACCCCAAAATTAAGCAAATAAAAGGGTTTTAAAGCTTTAAATATAAAGTCTCGTGTAAACTATTTTAATAAAATTTGAGTAAATTTCCCTGTAAGTTTACCGTAATTTCGGGTGTATAAGCCGCAGATCAAACAATTCTTTTTTGACCCAGAATTCTTTAAGAAACAAATGTAACTACTTAGATCGCTGTAAATATTTGTCTTCAATCACTAAATAAGATTTCTGGGTCCAAAAAGAATTGTTTGATCCGCGGCTTATACACCCGAAATTACGGTAATATTGCACATACTAAATTTTTTATTAAATGCCTACATCGAGTTTTTTCGTTATTAATTATACCTATTTTAATTTATTTTTGTAAAATATTAGTTTTTACGAGCTAAACTGTTTTAAAACATAAATAACTACTAAGTCAGAAAAAATAACAGGTTTTATGGGAAAAAAACCTCAAGTTTTAAATTTTGTAGTTACCGAAAACCTAAAATTTTCATAGTGTTATCTCTGCTTTTTTTTCTATATATATATATATATATTTTTTTTTTTTAATTTTCAATAATTCTGAAGATTATGCTAAGCTCAAGATGTTAACATTCGAGCAATGCAATTAATTTGTCTTTGGGAAGAATAATTTTTTTTTCTATAAATATTTTTTTTTATTTCCAATAATTCAGAAGATTATGCTAAGCTCAAGATGTTAACATTCGAGAAATGCAATTAATTTGCCTTTGGGAAGAATAAAACAAAAGTTACAATTATAGTGTTCTAAATATTTTACAATTTGAAAATAATAAAAAATAAAATTAAAAATATCACGAGTTTGTAAAGTTCTAGATACTGGAAAATATTTCAAAACTTTCAAAGTATTAGCGCATACCGTTGTTCATTTCTGAGAGGGAGGACATACAAAAGAAGGGGGAACTCGAAAACAACGTAAATAAACATGACAGAAGCACTTATGAGAAAAATTTCAAAAAAGTTGACTGCAGATTAAAAAATATCTCAGTTGACTAAGTGAGGAAATCTTTTCCACGCCATAAATGACTTCTTTGGTATTTAATATTCACGGAGATCCATTAACGTCGAAGTTTTAAGAACATAATATACTAGAACATTCTTGTTTCTTTCTTTCTTTTTTTTAAGTATCTTTAAAGAATAGTAACTTTGAAATAGTGTATTTAAAAAAAGAAAGAAATCAGTTCGAATAAAACATTTGAAAAGCTCAAATGTGAATTCGCATATTTTTACTGAGAAATTTTCAGCTTTCTTCAATACAAAATTTATCATGTAAAATATTTACAATTAAATCAACTGAAATTTCTTCTTACATATGTGAGAAAAAAGCTGTCCAAATATCAATACGTCAGCAAACTCTCTTCAATATCAACAACCATTTTATTGTCACCCAAATAAAAATATTTCGATTTAAACCAGAAATTTCTTCATAAAATAAATAAAATAAAAGTACCACAAAATAAAGCAAATAGAAGGATTTAACAGCTTTAAATATAAAGTCTGGTGTAAACTATTTTAATAAAACTTGAGTAAATTTCCCTGTAGGTTTAGTATTAGACATACTAATTTTTTTGTTAAATGCCTAAATCGAGGGTTTTCATCATTCATTATACCTTACAGTTTATTGTGGTAAAATATTAGTTTCTACGAGCTAAACTGTTTTAAGACATAGATGAATAATAAGACAGAAAGATATCAGGTTTTAAGGAAAATATCTCAAGTTTTAAATTTTGTACTTACCGGAAACCTAACAATTTCATGGTGTTATATGTTCCCGTCTTTCTTTTTTGGCAAACGACTTTTTTATTATATCCAGTATTTCAGAAGATTATATAGGGCTCAGGAGATTAATATTCTAGCAATGTAATTAATTTGCCTTAGAAATGAATAAAACAAAAGCTACGATTATAGCGTTCTAAAAATTTTATAGTTTAAAAATAATAAGAAAAATAAATAAAAATATCATGAGTTTGTAACACTGTAGATACCGCAAAACATTTCAAACTTTCAAAGTATTTGCACTTACCGTCGTTCATTTCTCAGAGGGAGGGGATACAAAAAACGCTCGAAAACTGCGCAAATAAACATAACTGAAACATTTACGAGGAAATTTTCAAATAAGTTGACTGCAGATAAAAAATATTTCAGTTGACGAAGTGGGGAAATCTTTTATTTGCCACAAATGACTTTTTCAGTTTTTAATACTCACGGAAGACCATTAATATTGAAAAAGTTTTTAAAGCATAAAAAGTTTTTTTTTTTTTCAAATTTCAAAATTTATTTTTAGAAGAATAATTTTGAAACAGCTTATATAAATATATATTTTTTAATTTTTCAAACAAAAAAAAAAAAAAAAAAAAAAAAAAAAAAAAGAAGAAGAAGAAGAAAGAAAGAAAAAAGAAGGAAAGAAAGAAAAAAAGAAGGAAAGAAAAAACATTTGAAAAGTTTTAAGTATGAATTCGTATATTTTTACTATGAAAATTTCCCATTTTATCAATTCAAAATTTATGATGTAAAATATTTACAGAATTAAATCAACTGAAATCTCTTTTTACATACATGAGAAAAATGCTGTGAAATGTTAATATGTCAGGAAAATCTCTTTAATATTTAATGAAAATATGAACAATGCAAAATATTTCACTATAAATAATTTTACTTCCCAGGTTAACCAGGGTTTGAGCGCCTCAAGATTTTTTAAGTACCTCTTATCAGAACTCTTTTTTTAAATAATTTATCTTGAGATTCATCAATTTGTGCAGAACGAAATTTCTGATTTTTAAATTTCTAAAATTTCTTGATTGTAACTAGATATTTCGTCATAAAACAAGCAAAATGTAAATAAATTAGGCAAAATGAATCAAATAGAAGCGTTCAACAGTTTTAAATAAATAAAAAATCTGGTGTGAACTATTTTAATAAAACTTGAGAAAATTTTCCCTTAAAATTTACTATTAAACATTCTCATTTTTTTGTTAAATTGCCTAAAAGGGATTTTTTTATTATTCATTATACCCTGTTTTAGCTTATTTTGTAAAATATTAGTTTTTACGTGTTAAACTGCTTTAAAACATTAATAACAGCTTTCAAGCCCGGAAGCTATCATATTTTAAGGGGGGGGGGAAGAATCTCAAGTTTTGAATTTTGTAGTTACCGGAGGCCCAAAACTTTCACATTATTATCTATTGCTTTTTTTTCAGATAACTATTTTATTATTTCCAATATTTCAGAAGATTATACAGGGCTCAAAGGCTTAACATTGTAGCAATGTAATAAATTTATCTACGAAACAATTAAACAAAGTTACGATTAGAGCGTTCTATAAATTTTGCAGTTTGAAAATAATAATAAAAAAAAAAAATATCTCGAGTTTGTAACGATGTAGATACCAAGAAACATTTCAAACTTTCAAAGTATTAGCATTTACCGTTTTTGATTTCTGAGAGGGAGGGCATATAAAAATACTCTTAAAAACTACGTAAATAAACATGACAGAAACACTCATGAGAAAAATTTCAAATAAGTTAACAGTAGATAAAAAATATTTCAGTTGAGTAAGTGGTGAAATCTTTTCTCCTCTACAAATGACTTTTTTGGCATTTAATATTCAAGGAAGACCATTTAACGTCGAAAAAGTTTTAAGAGCATAAAAAACTAGAAAAATCCTTTTTTTTTATTTTAAAGTACCTTTTCAAGAATAATAACTTTAAAACAGTTTATATGTTTTTTTAAAAACAAGACCATTTCGAAAAATGCTTAAATATGAATTCCTATATTTTTACTGCGAAATTTTCACCTTTTATCAATTCAAAATTTATGATGTAAGGAATTTATAGTATTAAATCAATTGAAATTTCTTTTTACATAGATGAGAAAAATGATATTAAAAAATCAATACGTCAACAAAATCTCATCAATAAAAGTATAAAAGTATAGTACTAAAAGTATAAACAATGCAAAATATTTCAACATAAGATGTTTTACTTCCTATGTTAACAAGGGTTTGTACACTTCAAGATCTTTTAAGCACCTGTTAACAGAATTTTTATACAGTAATATTTGGCTTATAAAATGAAAAAAAAATCTGTCTTCAGATTTAGCGACCTGTACTGAACGAAATTTCTGCTTTTTAAACTTCTAAAATACCCAGATTTGAACCAGAAATTTCTACATAAAATATACAAAAAAAAAATCTGCAAAATTAAGAATATAGCAGAGTTTAACAGCTTTAAATATAAAGTCTGGTGCAAACTATATTAATAAAACTTGAGTATATTTCCCTAAAGCCTTAGTATTAAACGTATTTAGTTTTTTTTTTTTTTTTTTTTTTTTTTTTTTTTTTTTTTTTTTTACTGTCTAAAACAGATTTTTTTCATTATTCATTACTCCCTTTTCAGTTTATTTTGGTAAAATATTAGTTCTTACGTGCTAAACTGCTTTAAAACATGAATAACTACTTTTAAGTCCAAAGCTGTCAGGTTTTAAGAGAAAAGAATGTCAAGATTTAAATTTTGTAGTTACCTGAAGGCTAAAATTATCATACCGTTATCTGTTGATTTCTTTCTTTTTTTGCAAATAACTTCTTTGTTATTTCTCTTATTTCAGAAGATTATACAGGGCTCAAGGGGTTAACAGCGTAGCAATATAATTAATTTGCTTTAGAAAAGAATGAAACAAAAGTTACGATTATAACATTCTAAAAATTTCGAAATTTTAAAATAATAATAATAAAAAAAAAAAAAAATATCACGAGTTTGTAACATTGTAGATACTGGAAAACATTTCAAACTTTCAAAGTATTAGCACTTATCGTTGTTCATTTCTGAGAGGGAAGGTATACAAAAAGCGCTCGAAAACTAAGTAAATAAACAGGACAAAAGCACCTACGAGTTAACTGCAGATAAAAAACATTTCAGTTGACTAAGTGAGGAAATCTTTTCTCCGCTACAAATGTCTTTTTTGGTATTTAATATTCACGGAAGACCATTAACGTCAAAGCAGTTTTAAGAGCATAAAAAACTTTTTTTTTTTTCAAATTTTAAAATATTTTTTAGACTAACTTTGGAACAATTTATACTTTTTTTATGAAAGACTATTTCGAAAAATGCATTTAAAAAGCTCAAATATGAATTCGTATATTTTTACTGTAAAATTTTCACCTTTTTTTAATTCAAAATTTATGATGTAAAAAATTTATAGAATGAAATCAATTGAAATTTCGTTTTACATAGATGAGAAAAATGATGTCCAAAAATCAATACGTCTGCAAAATCTCATCAAAATAAGTGTAAAATTATAGTAGTAAAAGTATAAACAGTGCAAAATACCGGGTGATCCAAAAGTCAGGACGAACTTTAAAAATGAATAATTCGTAAATGGATCAAGATACAAAGGTACGGTTTGCACCGAACGGATGGAGGAAAAATCGGATTTTGTGTAACAACGGAAAAAAAATAGTTTTGTAGGCGACCAGCAAATGGCGCTATAGTGTTTTATTGCACCAAAAGATGATTTACTAATGAAAAAATGTTGACAACTTACAAGACAGCTTAGTTACAGTTAATTAGTACTACAGTAAATGTTCAATGTGCTACCCATCATTAATAAGTGCAGCTCTGAGACTAGACACCACACCATTCACAACATTTAGTAGCATTTCTTGCGTTATGCAAACACATTTTGGCGGATGGCATCTTTCAGTGCTGCTAGTGATGCCGTTGGTCGCCAACAGAACTATATTTTTTCGTTGCCACACAAAATCCGGTTTCTTCTCCATCCATTCGGTGCAAACCATATATTTATATCTTGATTCGTTTTCGAGTTATTCATTTTTAAAGTTCGTCCTGACTTTTGGATCACCCGGTATTTCAACATAAGATGTTTTACTTACATAGGTTAACGTAAGTTTGTACGCCTCAAGGTCGTTTAAGCACCTTTTAACAGAATTTTTATACAGTAATATTTGCCTTATATAATGAAAAAAATTCTATCTTCAGATTTAGCGATCTGTACTGAAAAAAAATTCTTGTTTTTAAACGACTAAAATCTCTTAATTAGAGCCAGAAATTTCTTCATAAAATAGGTATACAAAATAAAAGACCTGCTAAATAAAGTGGTAAATAGGAGAGTTAATACCTTTAACCACTTAATCGTCGCACCCGAGACAATCACGGGCTGCAAGTTTCGTGGCTTTCCTTCAAAATTGTTTGATTTCGACCAGTTTTATAAAATAGTGTAACTGGTTTTATTCTAGTATCATTTTACTTGTCATTAAATAAGATGAATATTTTTTTAAAGTGGTGACAATGAATTTCAATTTTTAAACCGTAATTTAATGTGACCATTAAGAGGTTAAATAAAAAGTCTGGTGTAAACTATATTAATAAAACTTGAGTATATTTCCTTATAGGCTTGGTAAACATACAAAGTTTTTTTTAACTGCCTAAAATGGATTTTATCATTATTCATTATTCCCTTTTTAGTTTATTTTGATAAAATATTAGTTTTTACATGCTAAACTGCTTTAAAACATGAATAGCTACTTTTCAATTCAAAAGCTGTCAGGTTTTAAGAGAAAAAAAATTTCAAGTTTTAAATTTTGTAGTTGATGGAATTCAAAAATTTTCATAGTGTTATTTGTTGATTTTTTTTTCAAACAACTTTTTTATTATTTCCATTATTTCAGAAGATTATTCGGGGCTACATTCTAGCACTATAATTAATTTGCTTTAGAAAAGAATAAAACAAAAGTTACGATTATAGCATTCTAAAATTTTCACAATTTTAAAATACACAGACGGAGGGAAAAAAATCCCAAATCCAAGAAAAACTTACTGTAAGGTAATGAAATTTGGACAGTGCATTTGTCTAGATAACATATTTAATTGATTAGGTTTTCAAGCTCACAGGTTAATTTAAGCTCAATGCATTTCAAATGTTAAATGCTGTTACATTAATAGCCACTATAACCTCCAGAACTTTGAATACAAGCCTGCAAACGTGGATGCATTGCGTCATACAGGTGCCGCCGAATGTGACTTTGTGGTCTGGTGTTCCATGCTTGTTGTACTGGTTGTGTCAATACTGTGACGGTCAGTGCTGGGTGGGGACGATGCTGGAGTTGTCGATTAATGATATCCCTTACGTGCTCATCACTGGCCAAGGTAACATGTCGACACTCTATAGACAACGTTGCATTACCACAGCGGTATGAGGGTAAACGTAAACCTGTTGGAAAATTCCTCTTGAATGCTGTTCTTGAATAGCAGAACTGCAGGTTGAATTACCAGATTGACGTACAATTTTGCAGTCAATGTATTTGGGATAACCACGAAAGTGCATTTAGTGTCATGGGAAATTGCTCCCCAGACCATGACTCCAGCTTGTAGATCCAGTGTGTTTAGGCCGCAGACAGTTTGGTTGCAGGCGTTCCCCGGCCCTCCTTCTGACCAGCACACGGCCACCACTGGCACCAAAGTAGAACCTTCTTTCATCAGAAAACACAACAGATCTCCACTCCATTGTCTATTGATCTCTGGCTTGACACCAGTGACGTCGCAATCGGCAATGACTTGGAGTCTGTGGAATGCATGCCACAGGGCGCCTGGCTCGGAGCTGTCCTTGAAGTAACCGACTTCTAACAATTCGTTGTATCAACTTCAGCTCGAATTTCTGTCGCAAACGCAATACGATGGGCAACAGCCGTACGCCGACTACGGTGGTCTTCCCTCTCAGTAGTGCCACGTGGTCGTCACCCGGAACCTGGTCTTCTTGAGGCAGTACCATCCCTTGACCACTGCTCCCAACAATCATGCACAGTGGATACATACCGTCCGCATATTTCAGATGTGTATATTGCTGGGACGATTACTGTTTCTAAACCAATAGGAGACCGTCATTATCACGGTCAAGTACACGCCCACACAGTTTGATTGACAGGAACTCGTGGACAATTGATCGTGTGTGTTTATTATTTATTTGTACTCGGATTGTTTGAATTTGTACTCGGTAATTAAAAATTAAAGGTACGAAAGAATTTTTTTTTTCAAAATGACTGAATTTTATTTACTTCAATTAGAAATTATACTTCCTCTGATCCTGAAATAAATAAATAAATAAATAAATAAAAATTAAAGTAAGAATTTTGCTTATACGGATATTTTCGCAGAATACTTTTTTTCCCATTTGTTTAATATATATATAAATCATTTTGGAACGATATTTAGAATATTAAAAGGGTTTGAAATATTTTTTTAATGTCTTATTTATTAATAAAAGACAGCCTCCAATAATTTAAAAAAAAAAATCACCAACGGACTCTCGGCCCGCGATGGACTCGAACCCATATCCTCCGGTTTCAAGCTCGACGCTCTAACCATTCAGCCAGTCAGCTCACTTTCATTCGCAACAGATTATCGTTATAATTAGCACCGTCAATTGTCCACGAGTTCCTGTCAATCAAACTGTGTGGGCGTGTACTTGACCGTGATAATGACGCTCTCCTATTGGTTTAGAAACAGTAATCGTCCCAGCAATATACACATCTGAAATATGTATACCGTCCAAGTCTTTCTGCAAAATCGCTTCTTCGTCTTCTTAAAGACATTCTTGGTCAACCTCAACTCAATTAGTCAAATTTTGAAGATACATAATTCTCACGAACTTTACAGCACGCATTTAAAGTAAACCTGACTTTAAAGCAACCTGACTTAAAGCAAACTCAAGCTTCGTTCATAAGTGTGGCGGTACTAGCGCCACATTTATGCGCAAAGCATGAAATTTGAATCGATGTCGTCTTTCAGATGTATAAACACGCCTACAAAATTCGTTTATCTCACACAAGTCTTTATTAGTGTTTTTTCCGGGGTTTTTTTTCTGGGGATTTTTTTTCGTCAGTGTAATAAGAAAAATAAATAAAAATATCACGAGTTTGTAACATTGTAGATACCGGAAAACACTTGAAACTTTTAAAGTGTTAGCATTTACCGTCGTTTATTTGTGATAGGGAGGGCATACAAAAAGCGCTCGAAAACAACATAAATAAACATGAAAGAAGCACTTATGAGAAAAATTTCAAATAAGTTAACTCCAGATAAAAAAAAAAAAAAAAAAAAAAAAAAAAAAAAAAAAAAAAAAACCTCAGTTTACTAAGTGAGGAAATCTTGACTACGCCACAAATGACTCTTTTGGTATTTAATATTCACAGAAGACCATTAAAACGTCGAAGAAGTTTTAAAAACATAAAAAGCTAGAAAATTGTTTTTTTTTTTTTTTTTTTTTTTTTTCAAATTTTAAAAGTATCTTTTTTAGAATAATAACTTTTAAACAGTTTGCATATATATATATATGTATATATATATATTAAAAAAGACCATTTCGAAAAAAGTATTTCAAAAGCTCAAATACGAATTCGTATATTTTCGCTACGAAATTTTCACCTTTTATGAATTTAAAATTTATGATGTAAAATAGTTACAGAATTAAATCAACTGAAATTTCTTCTTACATATTTGAGAAAAATGCTGTCCAAAAATCAAACGCTTCTCAGAATTTAATAAAAGTATAAGCAATGCAAAATATTTCAAAATAAGGTGTTTTACTTCTTAAGTTAACCAGGGTTTGTACATTTCAGGGTAACCAACCTTGAGAATTTGTAACGAATTTTTTATAAAGTAATATTTGCTTTATTTAATATTTAAAAATAATTTATCTTTAGATATAATAAAGGTTTCCAATCTTTTATTGAGTACCTCCCCCTTAGAAGAGAAAAATATTCCAACATCCTACTCTTCCCCTATAGCTAATCACACCAATTAAAATATTGTTTGCACACTATCTATGTCTATTTTTTGTCTATTTATTAAGAAAGATAAAGTAAAAATTACAATTAAAACGATTATCAAAAGTAGTAAAAAGTTGTTCAGTAAAAATTTAAAAAATAAACATTAAATAAACATTAAATAAAATTAAATAAACTTGCTAAAAAGGTGCATTTAATACGTTAATGGTGTCATATATGTAAAAAATGTTATTATATATAAAAACACAGTTTTAAAAACTTAAAACTTCAAATACTGTTCACTGAGCGCTTTCGATCAGAACTTCATTATCCTCAGGGCAACTTTGTTTATGTGCTGAAATTCCTTTTCGTACTCTAACGTAACTTGAATGTAAACAAACTCCCCCTAGGAACAAGTTAAGATTAGGTTTTGCTAGGATCAAGTTTTGATCGAAAGTATTCGGCCTATAATATTTGAAGTTTTAAGTTTTGAAAACTGGGCTTTTATATACAACATCTTTTAGTTTGTGTCATCTTTAACGTATTAAATGTTTCACAAATAATAATGTTAATAAACAGAAAATCAATAAGAAATTTTAAAAAGTAATGACATAAACATAAAAACAATAAAAAATATTAATGAGATGGTTGTGTTTGATGCAATTATAACAGTTTGTTAATGCGGGCTTTAATTTTGTAATCCGCAATTGTAAATTGCCACGTTCATTGACGTGCAATCTATTTCTTTTCTTAGCCAATAAATTAGATAGTGCTCTGAACCCAAGCTCAGCCAAATAAGATGACGATAAAGCAATTAACTGTAAATTTTTTTGTATTTTTGTACACAACTCAGAGTAGAAAGTTGGTATAGATTTCTGAAGCCAGAACACTAGTAACCCACTTCCAAATTTTACTTTTAGTTCTTCATTAGCTGTGAGTTCTATGAGTTCCTCTTCTAAATTTAATGATTCTGCCGTATCTACATTTGCGAAAGTATCTAAAACTCAACTCGGTATTTTGATGTTCAAAATGTCCTAGAATCGCTGAATAAATCACTATGAAGAGGGTCCAAGTATTAACAGTAAGTTAGTAAATTTTCCTTCTTTGCAGAGACTTCTGTTTATGTAGGAAAATGGCTGCATTCACCTCTACCTAGATTTCGCTTAAAGATAACAAGTTTTCTCACAAAAGCAGTTGTGACTTTTTTAAAAAATTAAATTTAATTCATCACCTTACAATTGTAAATTGGTTTCATTGAATATTCTAAACAGGTCTTTCAATGAGCAATGTCATTTTGGGATTTTTTGTGTTGCTTGAATAATCCGCGTCATCTGGATATAGCTTTTTGTCAACAATTGTTCGTCTTTAGAATATTACATTTCATCCTGTTTGCCCAGAGGGATTAAGGTTTAGATATGAATCCAAAACTAGTGGAATGGTTTCTGTAAACTTGACAGCAAATAAAATAATTGGACTTCTATATTTTTTCTTTATTTAAAGGGGAAATATCTTATGGAATTTTAAAAGATTACTTCCACTATGAAACAATGTGTTCGAATGTCAATCGGGTTAGTAAAACCTAAACATCGCATGTCGCGAGACATTATTCTGCGCGTGACTCATCTAATTATACCTGAATCTTCTTAGAGAGGCCTGTGATTCAAATCGTCATATATATATTCAAAACTGACGTCATGTTTGCCAGTTATCATTTTATGCAAATTTTTGTACTCTTTACTTGAAATTCTAGTCTGAATGCCTGAGAAATCCAGAATTTTACTTTTCGACGAATTCATAGTGATATATTTAGCTTTATTAAAAAAAATTCTCATTTAATTTTTACTATGACATCATTTTCACCCATTGAAGCCCTCTGAGATTATCATTTTCATCTCAGCATCAGCGGGATGAAAAAAATATTAAAGTGCAACTGCTTTATAAATAAAAATGCGTTGTTTTAAATCGTGACGTCATTTTCTGTTCAAAAGTTTTTAAAATTAGTTTTTAATTTTGTTACGAAAAATAACATTCGTAATAATATAGTAATTCTCGTAGTCTCATCTTTCTCTTCAACAATGTAAATAATCCGATTACCACCAATGTGAAGAAATTTCATAAAGAACTTTTAAAATAAAAATTAATAGATAAAAATGGGATTATTTTAAGAAATAGCGAATGCGGACACATCTACAAATAAAATATCTTCATTTGAAAAATTAATTAACAAAATCGATTCAGTAGAAAGTTCAGGCCAGATAATTAAAAAAAGCTTCTGCTTTGAGATACAGTCGACTCCGATTATAACGTACTTTCAGGAGATCAGAAAACATGCTACGTAATAATCGAAGTACGTTATAAGCAAAAAACAACAAAGTACAGTGCAAAATGCGAAAGAGAAAAAAATACATAGAAGCATACAGAATAATAGAGATTTCAAATAGAGAAATTTTGAATTTATCAAAATAGAATAGAACGAAGCAATATTTTGTATGACCCTGTAAATACACTTTATTTTCTATTACCCAGGAAGTTACCTTTATTAAACTTCAGAAACGTGTATCAATTTCATAAAATGTGAAATAGTTTATTAAATTAAAACGCGCCCCAAACAATGTTTCCTTATATACCATTATGTAATGGAATGAATTTATAAGGCTCGGTAAATTAACAAATATTCTTTGCACCACAAATTGCACAGAATATATACTTTTGAGTATGCTTCATAGATGCATATCAATTTTATTATGTTCGAAACCGTGTAACATCATTAAAATGCACGAACTATTTTTCCCATCGGTCGAAATGTAACGGAATGCTTTTGCCTGTAATTGAGCTATTTATCTGATTTTAATAAAATTTGAAATGACACGACAAAATTATGCGCAACAATTATATATTTTAAATTTCAACGATTCAATTGTGTAGTTTTTGCGCTGTTATATGTGGACGGACAGACGGGCGGATTGACTGACGATTATAAGTGCTTCATATTTACATAGATACGCGAAAAAAGAAATTAGCGCATAATACGAATGCTTTCTAATTCTTATCGCTATAAGACAATAAGAAAACAAGTTGGAAATTGCACGTGAACGTAGCAAATGAGGTGCGTTCGTACGATAACGAAGTTTTAAAAATATTCAGGTCTTGCTGATATAGTAGAGCGTACTCCGGATATAGTATAGTAGTCGAAATCTTTACGTTTCTGTAAATATGCCGGAAGTAATTTTTATTACAACTCAGCAACGTATATCTTATTCATAAAATGTGAAATAGTTGAATATAATTAAAACACGTACCAAACCATGTTTCCCCGTATAGCATTATATAGTGGAATACTTTTGTGTGGACCTGTAATTTAATAATAAAAATTCTTTGCATCACAGATTGTACAGAATGCATATTTTAGCATATATTTCATAGATTCATGCCAATTCTATTATGTTCGAATGAGTGTAACATCATTAAAATGCATTTGAAACTTTTTCCCCATTGACCGTAATGTAACGGAATCCTTTTGATTGTCCCTATAATTGATCTATGCATCCGATTTTCATAACATTTGAAATGACTCTACAAAATTACGCAATAATTATATGTTTTAAATTTCAAACGATTAAAATGCATTTAAAACTTTTTTCCCTATTGACCGTAATGTAACGGAATCCTTTTGAATGTCCTTGTAATTGATCTATCCATCCGATTTTCATGAAATTTGAAATGACTCGACAAAATTATGTTATAATTATGTATTTTAAATTTCAAACGATTCGGTTGGGTAGTTTTTGCGTTGTTATATGCGGACAGACGGACGGACAGACAGACAGACGGACGGACTGAGCGACAACAATAGGTGCTACGTATTTACATAATTACGAACGCACCTAAAAATTACTTGGAAAAAAAATGCAAAAACTTTCACTCATCAGTAAAAAAATATACAAGCATCTCAAATTCAGATAAAAGTTATTAAAACGCTCTGTAATCTCTAGAATAATTTAACACTATTAAATTCTTAATGTACACATATATTTATAAGTTTGTAAAAATCATAGAGAAAACGCTTTATTCAGAAGTGCAATAAATGTCACTTACGCGTATAAAGGATAATGTGAACCTTGGAAATTTTTGAAGAGCGATAACAAGATACGCTCAAAATTTTCTAGCGGAAAAAAAACTCAACCAAAATATATTTTAATTTTTTTTTATCATTATTATTATAAAAAGTTCGTACGCTTCATGGAATTTTCCAAAATAAATATAGTAAAACCCCGATAATTCGGATTAATTGGGACCGGACCCAATCCGGATTATCGAAAATCCGGATTATCCGGAGAATTAGAAAAAAATGAAATAAAACAAATATACTTACAGAAAATCACCTTTATGTTAAACTTATTGAATATTTACAGACAGTAAAATTTTTACTTTGCTTAATTCTTCCGAAAAGATTTCAGAAAAAGGTTTTTATAATTCAGAATACGACGATGAAACAAGTTAATGTTATGAAAATTAGCCAATCGCTTCTAAAACTTGAAAAACAAAATGACCAAACCGATCCGGATTATCCGGAGATCCGAATTAACGGGGTCCGAATTAGCGGGGTTCTACTGTACCAGTATTTTTTAAAAATAATAATAGAAATTGAAATCTAAAATGAAGCACGCGAAATTTTGCTTTATTTAATAAGGAGTTTTTTACAAGAACTGTGAGGGAGTGTCCCTTTGTAATAAAGGCACTCTAGTATTTTGAGTGAGACCGTGACGTCAATGTTCTAACATGTGTGGCGCAAAAGTGACACCTATCCTTTATGCAACTTTAACTTTCCGGAGTGTGTGCGGCGCCCTCGAGTCTACACTTAACTGCGGCTAGGCGTATTATGCAAATTTATAGCTCCGTCTTCAGTTGGCAATGTATAAAAGCTGTGAGTTGGAATGTGAGGTGTGTGATGTGGCGAGAGGAGCCTCCTGAAAAGGATAGCTTGTGTTGTGAGGCGAGGAGAGCCAGCAAGGTGTGTTATAGCATATGTTGAGTGGCGAGATAGCATATGTTGAGTGGTGAGGTGAGCTGGGATTGCCTGAGAGTTGAAGATAGAGGAGTTTCTGCAATCAAATCGGGTAAGAGTTAATTAGCACTTTGAATATTTTAGAATAAAAGATTTTGTTCAGTCACGGGCTGTTTTCTTATAGATTAAAGTAGCATTAAGCCGCGACCTGAAAGAAGAGCCGGGTTGAGTGCTCTGAGCTAGATTTAGCCGTGAATGTGAGTATGAGTTATAGTTTAATCTCATAGTATTGTGCTTAGTTACTAGAAATATTGAACTTTAGCTCCACTTCCCATTTCCCAGAAACAGTAATTAAAGTGTTGGATTTTAACTTTACAAACTATGTTCTCGTTTAACCAACATATCACCGGCGGCATACCCAGCCACGTCACAGAACTACGGGCTCTCCTCCTATGAGCCATGCTCGTCAACCCCCGTCCCGAATCTAGGAATCAGTTAATTTGATCGGCTTTAGAAAAATTACGAAAGATTGAATTCTAATTAAAACAATAATAACAACAACAATGGCGATAGTCCTAGAAATGATTAGTCATTCTTTTCCGTTTTACGGAAGAGATTTAATGCTAACTTTCGAATGCGAGTTCTGCATAAAATCAAAAATCCGTGTATAAGTGGACCCCTGGACTTTTTACTTCAATTTTGTACAAAATCAAACCAAATGTGCCTCTTGTCAGTGAGAGAAAGTAGTAAGTAAACAAAAAGAAATCATTGAATTTTTTTTTATTGATAAATTATTGTTTTTTGTATATATAATATATTATTTTATTTTACCTACACGTAAAAAGCCAGGTTTTTGCAATATTCGAAAATATTTTCTTCCTTTTTAATTGATTCGTATAAGTCAACCCCTCCCCCCCCCCCCCGAAAATGGTCAGAAATGCATCGAATTTCACACGAGTATTTACGGTACTTATTTGTTGAGAAATTAGTGTTGTTCTTTAAAATTACAAATTTTCTGATTTCTCCAATAATCTTCAGTATTTAAACGTTATCTTTCCTTCAAATAACATTTACATTGGCTTAGTCGGAGGATGGAAATATTTATCTAGCTTGTATTGCTTCTCATATTAGACCAGGAAGCAGCAGCACAGGCAATCACCTCATCAAGTACACAGGGACTGTGCAATATAGCGTTATCGACTTCGTAATTTGGACCCGCCCCCCCGTTACCCACTTCCGATATTATATCATCCTTTGAAGTATCACCATTTTTTTCACACCCAGATCTCTCGCTTTCGATTCAAAACGTCCACATTGACAAGTTTTCTTTTCAATATTTTTGGCATTTATCAAAAAAAAATCGACAAGCACGGCACATTGCGTAGTTTCTAAATAAAACAATTTGCCAGTTTGATACGTTTGGGAGCAAGAATGAATTTTTAAAAAAATCAGAAAGTAGGCAGTTTAAATTTGAATACATCTTTAACCCGATCGGGACGGGCATCTTTTACGAAATTTTTAATGTTTGTCACCGGTCTTTAAAAAACGGAAATTTGTGCCTTATTAACCCTTTGTGGGGCAGGGCAAATTCATTGCTTAAGTATTGAAATAAATGACTGACACCGGAATTTGAAAACAACTTTATTTGTAAATAAGAAAACACTGTGTTTCACGCATTCAAATAAACCGTAATTTTCTTAAATAAAATTCTGGTGCTAATGGGCGTTTGGGAATTAGAATTAAGTGGTATATCTATGAAACCAGCGCCCTGCAAAGGGTTAAATCAAGAAAATGCTCCGATTAAATAAAGCAAATGTTACAGTATAATTTTATTGGTGGGTTAAACAAGGATTCTTAAGCCTTTTTGCGGCACGTATACGTGTCACTCGTCCTCAGCGGGTTAACTCCTTGGGGACGAGCGACACGTATATGTGCCGCAAATAGGCTTAAGAATCCGTGTTTATCGCCTCACGTAAAATTATACCATAAATTTTGCCTTATTTAATCGGAGCAATTTTTCGATTTAATAATTCACAAATTTCTGCATTTTAAAACCGGTGAGAAAACATTAAAAATTTCGTAAAATGCTCCCGTCGCGAAGGGGTTAAGAACTAAAATTTTAATTCATCAAAACTGCAGGCTGTGCACCTACAGTTTTTCTGGAACTTGATACTTGTAGCAATTCCAATTTCTGAAACATTCTAAGCATTTATTCATAAATATTTTATCTGTATAATACTTATGGTGTCAGTTATACAATTTTTTAAATATTGTTATCATATTATATCATCTATACATATAATAAAACAGTAGGACCCGGTGTGTCTGTACATTGAAGATAATTGACAAAAATGGAGTCAGGGCGATAAAAGAAAACCAATGAAACACAAAAAAAATTTTTTGAATTTTTTGTCTGTCTGTCTGTCTGTCTGTCTGTCTGTCTGTCTGTCTGTTTGTTCGAGGTTATCTTCGTAACTACTGAATGGATTTTTATGCGGTTTTCACTAATGAAGAATGCACACTCCCGGGCAGTGTATAGGCTTTGTTTCATCAAAATCGGACAACAGACAAAAAAGTAACAAAAAGAAACAAAAGAAACTATTAGGTGCGCTGCTCACGTTTTTTAGTACATAACGTTTTTTAGTACATATAAAATCCAATAGATGTCACTGTGCGATTTTAAAACGCGCTATCGTTATGTTTTCGCCAGTCTACTTAAGTATGAGAAAGTTTCAAGCTGGCTGTCGTTCCATGTGGTTTAGTCGGTAGAACGTCAGTGCGCCATACTGATGGCCCGGGTTCGATTCCCAGCATGGAATTTTTTTTCACTATGTTGGCATTAACGCCTATAAGCAATTAAAAGAATTTGAAATATTGTATTCAAGGCGAATTTTCTCTCTGGGAAAATTTCCTTGCATTAATATGTCAGTGTAATTTTTTTTTTCGATTTAATTTTTTTTTTCGAAACTTTGTTTTTCTTAAAAAATTACAGTAAATATTTGATATTTCCCAACGTTTTTTGAATGATCGACTTGCTTTTTTTTTTTTTAATGTATGTCTGAACCTTATCTAACTACTTCTTCAAGATTTCTTTAGATAAACCGACCAGCGTAGCGGGCGAAGGCCGCTAGTATATATTATAAAGCAGAAGTTCTGAAACTTCCAAACGGGTGTTTTCAAAAACTACCCGATGGATCTTTTTGCAGATTATATCATTCGATAGGAAATATTTTTGCGGAGGTTTATGATACAAATATACAGGGATAACTCTGATTTTTCGTACTAAATTTCGTATTTTTCGGTTATTTTTGACGGAAGGGTTGCAACAACTAATTTTTTGGCGATAATTATATTTCAAAAAAGAAATGAAATGCTTTCTCTAATGGAAAATAATATAAACATTTCGAAAAAAAAAACCCTGTTAATTCATTGATTTAAAATAAATAATGATAAAAGGAAAAAAATCCGTTTAATGCAAAATAATATTATGAAAGGAAAATATTTATCTTTAACGAAAAAAAAAAAGAATATTTATAATATTTAAAAAGTATCTGAATGTGAAAGAAAGTTTTGAAGTGACACAATATTTGGCTACTTAATTCGTACGAGCCAGATTAAAAGAAAACAACATCAAAAATTTCATTAGGTAAAACATAAGTATTTTTTTTTTCTTTTTAAAAAAAAAAAATATTTTTAAATCTAATTTTCCCGTTATGTGTTTTACAGAAGAAACTCGCAGAATTATTTAAAAAAAATAAGGCTCTAATTGTTATTTGTATGTTGTTTGTTCAATCGGGTGTTTCAATCTACTTTTGTCGCCAATCAATGCGATTCTAAACCAAAAAAAGCACAAGACGGAGCGATGTTCGCAAGAATTTTTTTTTTCTCTCTCTCTCTTTTAATGAGTGAGAGCATTTTTAGGAAAGCATTTTACATTTAACTTAAATACATATATAGCAGTTAATACCACAAAAATGAATAATATTTAAATTTTAGGGTAAATGTTTTTCCACATACATAGATATTGTAAAATAATTTAACTGCAACTTTTAAAGCTTTTTGGCACAGATATCTCCTATGCACTACGTTGGTGCGATCTGTCTCTTACGCCAATACCATGTATACATCTGGGTAATTAATTGACGCCAAAGTGTCATTATTTTGCTTGATATGGCAACCCGGATGTTATTGTCTATCTATTAATAAATTGTCTATTTACAATTTTTTTCTTTTTTTTCAATTATATAAACTATTTTAATCTAGGCACATTTGTCATACATGCGCCACATTTGCGCGACTGCAATAAAATGGAGATTTTATGGCTCACATGGTAACCCGGCTTTTTTTTTTTTTTTTTTTTTTTAATAATAAACTGTTTATTTACTTTTATTTTCTTTTTTAAAGGATATAAATAGTTTTGTTTTATAATTATTAACTAAACTTTTTTTATTTATTGATATTTTCTTTTTAAAATAATAGAAAATAATTTATAATTACATATGTAACTGGTATTTGAAAACAAAGTTTTCGGCAAATCGGTATCAGAAAAAAATGCGCCAATGTATATGACAACTATACTTTTTTTTTTCACAATACTACAGTATTTAAACATGCCGTATAAATAACGATTATTATTATTATTATTATTTATTATTTTTTTTTTTTTGTACTTCTAGGTTATTCCGTCGACCAAAAAACTATCGCCAAACTGTGAGATTAAATGCCAATAATGGATGATCATGAATGTCAATTCAATGACATTAAATGCGATTAACGTGTTTAAAATGTCGTTAAGTGATTTCTATTTCGACTTTTTATTAATATTTTTATTAATATTCTACTAATTATTTGTTTTTTCGTTATTTTGAATAAAAATTATTATGTCATCATGTATAATTTGGCTATTAGTTTGCCGATTTGTATAATTTGGCGAAATTGGTCGACGGGATAACCTAGATGTACCTTTTTTTTTTTTTTTTTTTTTTTTTTTTTTTCCAAACATGGAAGTTTTGGCCCAGACTAATTTTTTTCTCGACAGAATAATCAAATATGTAAATTGTATAAACAACTGTTAATGTTATTATAAAAATAGAGTTAAATAACTAAATTTCGGTATAAATGCTCACATCCATGCTGTAAGAAAGAGGCAGAAATGTCATATATGCATCACATTGGCGCGATATATTTCTGGCGCCATTTTAACGAAAGCTTTTTTATTACATTTCTATTTTTTAATTATTTTCTATAATAGGAAGTGATAATAATAAATAAAAAAAGTTTAATTAATAAGTATAGAGCATAAATAGTTTATTAATAATTTAAAAATAGAGCTGGATTACCATATGAGGCATAAAATGGTCACTTTGTTTCAATCGCGCCAACGTGATGCGTATATGACATCTGTGCCAAAAAATTAATTTCACACATACAAAAAACATTTACCTTAATTTTCTAGGGAAAACTTTATTTATTTAACTTTATTTATTCTACTGGATTCCAAAGACGGAAAACTAATAGATTTGTGAAGAGCAGATGTACGTTTCGAAATATAATATAATATTCAGTGTGGATGAATTAAGGTTTCCACCGGTTTCCACAGATACCCATATCGTCAAGTTAAGAGGTTTAGAGTTAAAAAACTATCAAATGAAAACGAATCACTTGAAAATTGTTTAAACTCAATGGTCAATCTCTGCGATCATAATGCTCGCTATTTTAGAGGTATGGTGAAAATACAATATTTAAATTGCTGTTTTCATAATTGCCTGATTTATCTATCAAACTATACAATAAATGATCCAACTGAAAGATTTCTTTCTTAAAAGCCCCAAATTTGTCGAATGCATAAGCTGATACAACAATACAATAGAAAAACACAATATTTTATTATTATTTTAATATATTTAGCGTCAACGGGCCTTGATTCCATTGTTCGTGTTTTTATTTTTGGCTCAGTTTTGTTTTTTCTAGTTCGATGAGTTTTGCACTGATGAAGAATCTCGATAGCAGATTCGAAACAGCTGTTTTCTACTTTTTCATACATTATTTGTGCATTTATAATCGTTGGTTTTCAACCTTTAAATACAACGGCGTTTGTATAATTTTCAGAAATGTGATAGAGCATTCAAGGTGAAGTTGCTTGATGCAAATTCAGTATTTTGTTTGATTCATGTTTTGTTTTGAAAAATTAGACCAGCGCAGCGGGCTTAGCCTGCTAGTATATTATAAAGCAGAAGTTCTAAAACTTCCAAACGGGTGTTTTGAAAAACTACCTGATGGATCTTTTTGCAGATTATATCATTCGATAGGAAATATTTTTGCGGAGGTTTATGATACAAATATACAGGGATAATTATGATTTTTCGTACTAAATTTCGTGTTTTTCGGTTATTTTTGACGGAAGGGTTGCAACAACTAATTTTTTGGCGATAATTATATTTCAAAAAAGAAATGAAATGCTTTCTCTAATGGAAAATAATATAAACATTTCGAAAAAAACCTGTTAATTCATTGATTTAAAATAAATAATGATAAAAAGAAAAAAATCCGTTTAATGCAAAATAATATTATGAAAGGGAAAAAAATTATCTTTAACTAAAAAAAAAAAAGAATATTTATAATATTTAAAAAGTAACTCAATATGAAAGAAAGTTTTGAAGTGACATAATATTTGGCTATTTATTTCTTTCGAACCAGATTAAAAGAAAACAACATCTCAAAAATTTGATTAGGTAAAATATAAGTATTTTTTTTCTTTCTTTTTCTAAAACTATTTTTAAATCTAATTTTCCCGTTATGTGTTTTACAGAAGAAACTCGCAGAATTTTTTTTTTTTTTTTTAAAGGCTCTATTTGTTATTTGTATGTTGTTTCTTCAATTGGGTGTTTCAATCTACTTTTGTCGCCAATTAATGCTATTCTAAACCAAAAAAAAAAAAAAAGCACAAGACGGAGCGATGTTCTCAAGAACTATTCTCTCTCTCTCTCTCTCTTTTAATGAGTGAGCATTTTTAGGAAAAAAAATTACATTTAACTTAAATACATATACACCAGTTAATACCACAAAAATGAATAATATTTAAATTTTAGAGTAAATGGTTTTCCACATACGTAGATATTGTAAAATAATTTAACTGCAACTTTTAAAAATATTTTTGGTGATCGGTTCTATAACAAGAACCGTCTAAAACAAAATAAAATTTAGCAGTTTATAATAGTGCAACTTCGGTGACCTAAGAGAGTAAGTATTGGTGACATTGTGACAGTGTAGTGTAAGACATTCATTAAAGAAACTGTTTTTCAGTGAAATAAGACTAACGTTTATTAACGAAAAAATAAAAGCAAGTTTAAATAAAAACATGTATAAATCCAGGTGAAAAATATAACAGGCATAACATAAACAGAAACAAGTTCAATTCCAGATTTATATTAAAGTTATTCTATGTCATGAAATAATATTCAAGTTTAAATAAAAATATGTATCAACTTAGATGAAAAATATAACTGGTAAATGTAAACAGAAAATAAGTTCAATTCCGTATTTAAATTAAAACTATTCTATATAATGACATAATATTACTTATTAAATGGCATGGCATGGCATATAACAATATTAGGATAGCACTGAAAACAAAACGGACTCACTTATGGATAAGAGCTATCGACGTACTGGAGAAATTCCAATGATACGGCACACCAACTGTTTCGATGAAAAGTCTTGAAAACATGTAGAGTTTTAACTGAAGATAATAATGTCCACAAATGAATATGAAAACTTAATTAAAAACACAAATGGATTATGACTGCTGGTAAAATGACAAACGGGCGAAGTTGAATAACCATTTTCACAATTAAATGTCCAGCAACGGATTTGGCGTAATTAAACAACTAGATGTTAACTTTAAAACTTTAAGACTGGATGAATTTAAAATACATTTCTGAAACTATATCATATTGACTTTAACATCAACTATCTTGAAACATAACATCGCTTCAAAATCCCCAGCACAACATATCTCAGCCGGTTTAAATAGCAGCGGCAATTCGAAACTGGATACGCCCCTCCGAGTTGAGCAAGCGAGCTCCTGACTTGCGATGGAAGAAATGCAAGACAGCCACTTACGAGTTGCGATCCGCGATGCTTGCGGATTGCGATCGAACGGAACGATAAAACCAGGATGAACACACCCATCAGCGACGATCGGAAAAACAAAAGATAAGCGATTGATTTGAACATGTAAACAAAAGATCGGAAGATTGGAAAATGCCGGCAAAGAAGAAAAATGGAAGTTGGAACAAAATATAAGATAGTAAGCCATGCCATTTTACAATATTACGATATATATATATATAATTAGAATTATGTATTTTAGAGTGTTAAGGAAGAAAAATGGCTGACAATCGCCCCCCCCCTTAACACTCGTACTTAAAAATAAAATGGATAATTAACAGATATTGTAAATTATATATATATATAGAATAATAAAAAAAACATTAGAATATCAACTATCACACTTCGATAGTTATCAATAAAACAGGAACTTAACATTAACAAGTATAAACGCAACAAATTCAATAACTTCAACAGGGTTAATCAAAAACATCAATTTTCAATAATGTTAATAACAATATTCAACAATAACAACAATTTTAACAATTATATAAAACAACTAGATTAACAACTTTTTTTTTCATTTCATGAAAGCTCAGTTACAATTGTAACTCTAACGAAAAGTTTTTTTCACGTCGAATAAAGTTCAATAGCAAAAGTCTATAAAGATAACGTTTTCCTGAAAAAAAAACCATGAAAGATAATTACAATTACCTCGTCACGTGCAAGTGACTACGAGTTACCTTTACATAACAATTTAATATGATGATCTTTTTCTTGATTTTGACTTGTACAATATTCAAATGAATTTTAAACAATCATACATTTGCATATTTATTCTGGAAGAGAATGATTATCATATAAACGCAAATTCAGGATAATATGAAGAATAAATATACATGAATTACAATATGAAAATACTTTGACAATATATGAAAGATACATGTTATGCAAATGAGAAAATTTCAATAATGAGAACAATAACGATCATGATCATGATAACGATTATGAATTATGATTATGATAGTGACAGAGTTAAATGACTGTGAGCGCTCACGTGAAAGACAACAAAAAAAAAATATGCTTAAGCTTTTGAAACGATATACATTTGCAAATGATTTGGCCAATTTAAATATGGAAAAAAAACTTGTTATATATACTCTTAAAATGAGAAGAAAAATTTTCATATTTACATATGCAATAAAAAAATACAACTCGATTTTCAACACCACGGACGGGACCTATGTGACATTTTCATTATACAAAAACAGGGACTTACAGACTTAAAAAGAACGATGCCCGCGACAGGCCTTCCTGTGATCAGAACACTCAAGAACGCCGCTACCCCTTGCAGACCACTCTGGCTATTTACAAGGGCACCTCACGAGGCGTTTTTCGAGGCTGCTCGGATCCCGGAGGATGAACGATCCTGAGGTCTGACCACATTCCAGCGGGAGTTAAATTGTCCGCGATGTTGGAAATGAGGGTATATCAAAACCTATGAAATGATATTATGAAACGTATGCATACGAAACAAATATGAAACAACAAGAGTATAATCACATATTCAAACATTTTTTAAAAGAAAAGTACTGAAATATACAAAAATTCCAGTTTTAAAAAAAAAGATGCTAAACTTCAAGGTTTAACATGAAAGGTTAAACAAGCATCTTAATGCTTGACACAAGTTCAAAGGAGGAGGAGTTTTTTTTCATAGCATTTAAATATCATGTATATATATAAATTACTTATAACTAAAAATTACGTCAATAAATTTTTTAAGATCAAACTTTGTTAAAGGTTTAGTGAAAATGTCTGAGAGATTAGATTTACTGGCTACGTGTTTAACATTAAAAATCTCTTGGTTTAAAAGGTCTCTAACAAAAAATAATTTTACGTCAATGTGTTTCGTTCTGTAATTTTCAATGGGAGACTTAAGAAAATCAATGGAGGCCATGTTGTCTACTAAAAGTGTTGGTTTAACTTGTGGACCTGTAAAAATATGTTTGTCATAACATTCAGTTATGATCCTACTGAACCATAGAAGCTCTTTAGTTGCTTCTGTTAAAGCCACAAATTCTGATTCCATAGTAGACAAACAGACAGATTTTTGTTTAAAGGCTCTCCACATGATAGGAGCTTTGTCTAACATTAGTAGTTGTCCCCCCATTGATGTCCTGTCATCCCTATTAGCGGCGAAATCCGCGTCGGTGTAAGTTATTAGGTTTATGTGGTGACAAGGTAACCTCAGTTTATAGTGTTTTGTGCTTTGGACATACCCTAAAAGCTTCAGGAGACCATTCCAGTGAACAATCCCAGGATTGCTCTGGAATTGGCTGAAGATATTTACAGCGTACGAAATATCAGGACGTGTCCTGCTTGTTAAAAATGAAAGGCAGCCCAAAACACTTCTGTATGGATATTGTAACATTTCCTGGGTTTCTGCTTCGGTTTGAGGACATTGTGACTTGGAGTATACAGTACCTTTAGTTATAGGGAGTGATGTAATGGGAAAGTTGAATTCTTTAAATCTTGTACAAATATCATCAATATATTGCATTTGATGAATTGAAACAGTGCCATTCCCATCCTCCTCAAATTCAACACCAAGTAGTTTGCGTGTTTTCCCCAGGATTTTTATTTCAAAATGTTTTGTTAAAAGGGTTAAAATTTCATTAATATGTTTCTGATGGTTACTTAATATTACAAAGTCATCCACATATAGTAATAAAACAACATGATTAGAAAACGTATAGACGCAATTACACCACTCTAACTTTTTAAAACCAAGAGAAATTAAAATCTTATGTAATTCATAAAGCCATACTCGTCCACTCTGGTGGAGGCCATAAAGGGCCCTCTGGAGTTTGCAGACTAAATGTTCTTTACCTTTTACCTCGAACCCTGATGGTTGTTTCATGTAGATGTTATCAGAAAGAGGGGCGTACAGATAGGCTCCTTTTACATCACACTGAGTGTGGATCCATCCGAGACATGAGACAAGGGCTGCAAAGAAAAAGCGAATTAGACTGAAATTGACTACGGGCGAAAACGTCTCATCGTACGTTTCACCCCTGACTTGTTTATAGCCTTGTGCTACAAGTCTCGCTTTATATCTTGCAACCCGTCCCTTGTCGTCTCGTTTGATGGTGAATACCCATCTGCAGCCTAGCGGTTCGGTGTTGGGTGGCAGAGATGTTAATACCCATACTTGTCTTTTATTTATAACATCCATCTCTTCCTGCATAGCCTGTCTCCAGAGTTCCCACTGAGGGGATTTTAATGCCTGTTTATATGTGTTAGGTATGGAGTCTTCTAGTCAGGTATTGGTTTTATGAGTTTCAGAGAAAGAGGTGTGTGGAGGTGTGTAACTAGGACTTGAGCTAGCACTAGGAGCGGACTTTACAATGCCTTGGTACTTATTGCTTCCTTTAAAACTGAACAGTGACGGATTAAATTTGATACCATTAGATTGACAGTAATCTCTTACTTCCTTCAGTGATCTTAGACGTTGTGTTTCACCCAACTCGTAATAGTAGACGTCGGTTCTCGATTTGTCAGGCCTGGGTACAGGCTTACGGAACCAGACAGCTTCCCTGAGAGTTCTAGTAAAATCCTCGCCATCCTCGTCACTGTCACCCTCAGATGGGTGTGAGGAGGCAGAGTCGGAAGATTTAGAGGTACTCGGTCTAATACTTTGAGTGGGTGGTGTTTCTGAAGTAAATCTGTCAGGTTGAAGGTCAGTCAAAGGGTCTATTTCAGGTGGTTCGGAACTTAGGATGTAAGAGGGTCCCAGATCGCTTCCGTTGCGCTGCTCCGAAGTTGTAAATGGGTTTGTGCCTATTGAATAGCTTGGACCTTGTTCACTGTGTTTGTGGATACTTCTGGATACAGATTCGTCACCAAACCTAACATTTATTGTCTCTATTATTTTATTGGTTTCGGGAATCCATACCCTGTAGCCTTTTGTAGACATTGCGTAACCCACTAAAACACCCTTTTTAGCCTTCGGATCGAATTTGGAGTTTCTTAGTTGTTTAGGTACCCCCACATATGCCACCGTACCAAAAGGTCGTAAATGTCTTATGGATGGTTTATTACCACAATAATATTCGAAAGGAGTTTTTTTTTGAGTTTTGTGACATATTCGGTTAAGAGTGTATGCGATGTATAAGACAGCTTCTGGCCAGAATTTGAGACTGAGTTTACTTTCATTGAGTATTGAGCGAGCCCCGTCCATTATTGTTTGATTTAAACGTTCTGAAACTCCATTTTGCTCCGGAGAATATACATTGGTAAATTCGTGTCGTATGCCATTGTCCTCAAAGAATTTGGTGAATGCTTCATTATCGAATTCCCGCCCATTGTCGCTACGAACTTCTTTTACTTTGGTGCCCAAAAACCTTTCTGCTCTTTTTACGTGGTTAGAAAATACTTTAAACACCTGTGTTTTACTGCATAAGGGGTATACCGACACTTTGCGAGAGAAGTCGTCTGTTATAGTTAGGAAATACTTCTCCCCGTTTCGCCCTGTTATTTGTGTCGGACCCCACAGATCAGTGTGTAGCAGTTCTAGAGGTCGTTTAGATCTTATTTGGTTTATTGGGCGGAATGATGTTCGTCTGTGTTTATTAATTTTACATGTTTCACATTCAAAGTCTTTACATTTAATGGGTGGTAAGCCCCTAACGCCATTACATTTTAGAGTATGTTCAATTAATGTGGAACTGATGTGCCCAAGGCGTCTATGCCAGAGTTTAAAATCATCTTTTTGAACGGTTGAGGCTTGGAAACGTACCTTTTTAGGATTTTGATTACGGTTAGTTTTAGGGTCTTTATTTCTATTTTTATGGTTAGGATCTGGATAGAGGCAGTAAATGCCATCTTTAAGAAAAGCACGAAAAAGTGTGCCAGAATCCCGATATGCCTTGACCCTTCCCTCACCTCCTTTGAACCTGGCACCCATTTTATCAAGTCTGGGACCTGAAATTAAATTATGTCTTAGACTAGGGCAGTACATGACGTCGCCGAAGCGAACCATTTCCCCATTTATTTTTAAATCCACTAAACCGGTGCCTTCGATAGGGAAAGTAGCACCGTCAACAGCAACAGCCAATTCCTCATTTTTTAATGGTTTGAACTTAACATATAAACTTTTATCTTTACAGAAATGGTGGGAGGCACCTGTGTCAAAGACCCAGGCGTCTCCACCACATTTTATGTTACTCAGATTAGATTGTATGAGGTAATTTACCTGGCTTGTTGGCTTACGTTGACGTCGGTTGCGAGGCACATCTTTTCTGGATCTATGACCATCAGATTGAGCACGGACAGGACTGGATACGGAAGAGTCTTTCGATGAATTTCTGGAAAAAGAGGAACCTCTGGACAAAGAAGAATTTCTAGAACTGGAAGAGTCTCTGTACACCATGGAACCGGAATTGGAGGAGTCTCTAGGCATCATGGAACTTCTGGAACTAGAGCTAAGACAGGATTCCTGGCGGGTGACATCAGGCACTCTACACTGGCTCTGTAAATGTCCTCTGCGTCCACATTTGTGACACCGACCTCTGAACTTAGGCTTAAAGGAACACTTCTTTGAGGAACGGGCTCTAGAGAAATGAGACTGCACGGCATCTATTCTGTCGTCCTCTCGTAGTTTGATACGGGACTCCTCTGCGACTAACTCTGTAAGAACATCTTTAAACGTGAACTGTTGGTCTGGCCATCGCAGAATCCCTTGCACCATGTTGTCGAACTTCTTCGGGAGCCATCTAAGCAATTGAAATGTAAGGTAAGTTTCTTTGATTGGCTCATTTATCGCAGCAAGTTGGTCAGCAAGTCTTTGGAGGCGAGCTGCAAACATATCAACGGGCTCTTCAGGTTGTATTTTACAGGAAAGCATTTCGCCAAAGAGCTGCATGTGGCGTGCCCGGTTATCAGGCTGAAAATGCAGTTTAAGTTTAGTCCAGGCTTCATGAGGGTCGTCGATATTTTCTATGATTCTCCGGAATTCATTTTCAACATTTAAATACACAATTGATAGGGCAGACCTGACTCTGGATTGATATTCTTTTGTCGCTACAGAGTCATTTTCATCAGGAGCCTTTTCAGTGCCATTAACTATGCTCCACGCATTTTTATCTAATAGTAGATACTTAACGTCAGCTGCCCAAGTTCCATAATTGTGAGAATTCAGTTTTGTTATGCACACCTGTATGTTAGCCATGGCCATGCCTTAAACAGAAGATTTGACAGGAAAAAGGAAAAAAAAAATTTTTTTTTTTTTTTAAATAACGTACTTAGTGGTCAGATAAACAAAATTTCTATTATAAGTGATCCAAAAAAAAACCTTTTTGTATTTCATATCAATAGGAAAAAAAAATTCATTTAACCTTCAAAAAATTTTATATTGCGGCCCCCCCCTCTAAAATGACTCGGAGGTCCAATGGCCGCATACTACAAACAACTGTCAAATTTTTGAAATGTCACCAATTAGGTTATGGCCGCCGTAAAGGGTTTAAAAGCGTATTCGCTCTGGGCCCATAACCCGTGATCGGTTCTATAACAAGAACCGTCTAAAACAAAATAAAATTTAGCAGTTTATAATAGTGCAACTTCGGTGACCTAAGAGAGTAAGTATTGGTGACATTGTGACAGTGTAGTGTAAGACATTCATTAAAGAAACTGTTTTTCAGTGAAATAAGACTAACGTTTATTAACGAAAAAATAAAAGCAAGTTTAAATAAAAACATGTATAAATCCAGGTGAAAAATATAACAGGCATAACATAAACAGAAACAAGTTCAATTCCAGATTTATATTAAAGTTATTCTATGTCATGAAATAATATTCAAGTTTAAATAAAAATATGTATCAACTTAGATGAAAAATATAACTGGTAAATGTAAACAGAAAATAAGTTCAATTCCGTATTTAAATTAAAACTATTCTATATAATGACATAATATTACTTATTAAATGGCATGGCATGGCATATAACAATATTAGGATAGCACTGAAAACAAAACGGACTCACTTATGGATAAGAGCTATCGACGTACTGGAGAAATTCCAATGATACGGCACACCAACTGTTTCGATGAAAAGTCTTGAAAACATGTAGAGTTTTAACTGAAGATAATAATGTCCACAAATGAATATGAAAACTTAATTAAAAACACAAATGGATTATGACTGCTGGTAAAATGACAAACGGGCGAAGTTGAATAACCATTTTCACAATTAAATGTCCAGCAACGGATTTGGCGTAATTAAACAACTAGATGTTAACTTTAAAACTTTAAGACTGGATGAATTTAAAATACATTTCTGAAACTATATCATATTGACTTTAACATCAACTATCTTGAAACATAACATCGCTTCAAAATCCCCAGCACAACATATCTCAGCCGGTTTAAATAGCAGCGGCAATTCGAAACTGGATACGCCCCTCCGAGTTGAGCAAGCGAGCTCCTGACTTGCGATGGAAGAAATGCAAGACAGCCACTTACGAGTTGCGATCCGCGATGCTTGCGGATTGCGATCGAACGGAACGATAAAACCAGGATGAACACACCCATCAGCGACGATCGGAAAAACAAAAGATAAGCTATTGATTTGAACATGTAAACAAAAGATCGGAAGATTGGAAAATGCCGGCAAAGAAGAAAAATGGAAGTTGGAACAAAATATAAGATAGTAAGCCATGCCATTTTACAATATTACGATATATATATATATAATTAGAATTATGTATTTTAGAGTGTTAAGGAAGAAAAATGGCTGACATTTGGCACCAGAGCTGCTAGAGCGTACAACTTAATGTTGGAATCTGTCGTAAGTTAACAAGCTGCGCCAGCTGGTGGCAGGGGTGCAAATGAATGCGCGGGTTTGACGTCATATATGCGCAGATGTTTATTATCTCCGCATCTCTTGCGCATATTTTCTGAATTTTCACTCAATCATGAGAGATTAATCAAGTCTACGAGATATATTGCAAAATATTTTTGTTACAGTTTGTATCGATAAAATCATGTACATTTAAAAAAAAATAGTCACAATATCATTTTAATTTCGGGAGAAAAAGCACTAATTAGTACTAATAAGTACCATATAATGCTACGAAAAATATTGACTTTTACCCTAAAATTAAAATGACAATGCGACTTTTTTTTTAAATACCCAGATTTTTTTTTATTAAAAATATATGTATTTAAAAAAAGTCGCATTATTATTTTAATTTTAGGGTAAAAGTCAATATTTTTCGTAGCATTATATGGTACTTATGAGTACTAATTAGTACTTTTTCTCCCGAAATTAAAATGATATTGTGACTATTTTTTTAAATGTACATGATTTTATCGATACAAACTGTAACAAAAATATTTTGCAATATATCTCGTAGACTTGATTAATCTGTCATGATTGAGAGAATAGCTTGAAATTTGTGATTGAATTTTTAATATGAAGTCTCAAAATAGCTTTGTCTGTTAAAAAAAAAAAAAAAAAAAAAAAAAAAAGAGAGAGAGAGAGAGAAAGAGAGAGTGTGTAATCTACGATTTTAAGAAAATTATTGTCTAGAACGTTAAATATTTAAACAAATAAATTAACAATATTTCTTTGTTTAACAAAACAACATTTAATACATACATTTAAAATTAAAGTTATTCCGAATATACGTATAATGAAATAGGTTTTTAAATTAAAAGAATGAAATGTTTGCAAGTTAAATAATAAAAGTCGATACGACCAAGAAAGCATTGGATTTTTATCGTCTGCAATTGATAATTAAAAATGGAGCTAAAGTTAAAATATTTTATTTAGTATTAAATTCTATACATTTTTAAACATTGCTAAACA
Organism: Maratus speculifer; assembly: GCA_964019185.1. Taxonomy (NCBI): domain Eukaryota; kingdom Metazoa; phylum Arthropoda; class Arachnida; order Araneae; family Salticidae; genus Maratus; species Maratus speculifer. The sequence continues at coordinate 150,261,431 of OZ025301.1, read as the reverse complement.
TTATATTATCATAGGAAATACTAAGGTGTATACAATTTTGTATAACTTAGCTCATCAAGAATTAATAAAATGTGCGTTTCTGCATTTATATAATCTACTTACTAAATTATATGAGTCATCTTTAATTACATTAAAAACATAATTAAAATCGAACATATTTTAATCAGCGATATTTGTATCGCATAGTTAAATGATATTTCATCTGAGTATATTTTATGTTAATATTTAGTCGTACTACACTTATTTATTCTATATTTATTTACAACATTTCAAACCTAAACTTATTCTACGCAATATTTTAAAGAAACATTTTATAGAAACAAAAAAGTTTTGTTGCCATTCACACAAAAGAAACTGCAATCTACTTAATAATCTTCTAGTTATGCACCCCTGCCGCTAGATGGTATATGCCTTGACCACGCCTTTAATCTTGCGGACAGCTCTTCCATAGGAGTTGGAACGCTTGAAATATATGCAGTTTTGTTTGGCACAGATATCTCATACGCACTACATTGGTGCGATTTGTCTCTTACGCCAATACCATATATACATCTGGGTAATTAACTGACGCCAAAGTGTCATTATTTTGCTTGATATGGCAAACCGGATGTTATTGTATTATGATACAATTATATTGTATTGTGATGTTTATTAATAAATTGTTTATTAAAAATTTTTTTTTCCAATTATATAAACTATTTTAATCTAGGCACATTTGTCATATATGCGCCACATTTGCGCGACTGCAATAAAATGGCGATTTTATGCCTCACTTAATAACCTGGCTGTTGTTTATTTATTAATAAATTTTTATTTTATTTTATTTTATTTTTTAAAGGATATAAATAGTTTTGTTTTATAATTATTAACTAAACTTTTTAAAAATTTATTGTTATTTTCTATTTAAAATAACAGAAAATAATTGTAAACTATATATGTAACTGGTATTTGAAAACAAAATTTTCTCCGAATAGGCTTTAGAAGAAAAGAAAAAAAAAACGCGCCAATGTGGTGCGTATATGTCATGTATACATTTTTTCCACTATACTACAGTATTTAAACATGCTGTATAAATAACGATTATTGTTTTTTCCAAACATGTTTGACACAGATATTATATACACACTGAGGTATGTGACTGTCGCCAAAACGGTGTTATTTTGCCTTATATGGTAACCCAGCAATAGTTGTTTCTGTATTAATAAATTGTTTATTTACTTTCAATTTCTTTTTAGAAATTCTATAAATTGTTTTCTGCTATAGTAACTTTTTTTATTTATTATTATTTTCGCTTTAAAGTAATGAAAATAATTTTTAAAAATGCACATTTCTCCGCTATTCTAAAACGAGGATTTTGCCGCATTGGTATTGGAAGGAAATCTTGCGAATCCGGGTTTGTGCCGGAGTTTTTTGTGAAATATGATATTTTCAAATGTAAATTGAGTGTTACTTGATTAACACGTCGCCAGTTTCGCCAAACTATTCAAGTTTACATAAATTCATTTTAAATAACGAAAGAACAATAAACATAAATAATAAATACAAATTAAAAGTCGAATTAAAAAGCACTTATAACGTAAAAAAAATACGTGTATCATGTGTAATATCAATTGCTATCATACTTACGATCATCGATTATTGACATTTATTCCTACAATCTGCTATTAATTTTTTTCTCGACAGAATAATCAAGTAGTACCGTACATTGTACAAACTCCAGTTAATATTACAAAAATAGAGCTAAATAACTAAATTTAGGTGCAAATGCACACACGGCACACACCCATGTTGTAAGAAAGAGACACAAATGTCATATATGCACCACGTTGGGGTGATATATTTCTGGCGCCACTTTAACGGAAACTTCGTTTTCAAATGACAGATACATTTCTATTTTCTATTTTACTTTTCTATGCAAATGAAAGTAAATGAATAGTTCATTAATAAATTAAAAACAGAGCTGGACTACAATAAGAGCCATAAAATGTTCATTTTGTTTCAATTACGCCAACGTGATGCGTATATGACATCTGTATCAAAAAATGAATTTCACACATTCAAAATACATTCACCTTATTTTTCTAAGGAAAACTTTATTTAACTTTATTTATTCTGCTGCATTCCAAAAACAGAACACTGTAATAGATTTTTCAAGAGCAGATGTACGTTGCGAAATATAATATAATATTGATAGAGGATGTATTAAGGTTTCCACAGATACCCATATTCTCAAGTTGAGAGGTTTAGAGTTCAAAAACTATCAAATGAAAAAGAATCACTTAAAAATTGTTTAAATTCAATAGTCAATCTCTGCGATCATAATGCTCGCTATTTTAGAAGTATGGTGAATAGACAATATTTAAATTGCTCTTTTCATAACTGCCTTATTTATCTATCAAACTCTACAATAAATGGTCAACTGAAATATTTTTTCTTAAAAGCCCGAATTTTATCGAATGCATAAACTGATACAACAACATGATATTTTATTATCATTTTAATATATTTTGGCGTCAACGGGCATTGATTCCATTGTTGTTGTTTTTATTTTTGGCTCAGTTTTGTTTTTTCTAGCTCGCTGAGTTTTGCACTGATGAAGAATCTCGACAGTAGATTCGAAACAGCTGTTTGCTAACTTTTACTGCATTTTTGGTGCATTTATAAACGTTGATTTTCTATCTTTAAATACAATGGCGTTTTGTATGATTTTCAGAAATGTGAAAGAGCATTCGAGGTGAAGTTGCTGTACGGAGGTGTACTAAATTAAAAAGAAAAACTAAATTAAAAAAGAAAAAGCAAGTAGACTGTAAATTTAATGGAATGTTTATTTTTTCTAAGAGTCACCGCTTGTTGCAGCATTAGAGCTTGTTGCTAAGAGACCGTTTCTCTCAATCCACTGCGTCACACAACACGTAAGCAGGGGTTACACTAAATTGCCGATTGGCGTATAATTGGCGTGGGCTGTGTTTGTCGCCAAGGCGATGTTACAAGATCACAATACAGAAGCGGAACATCCCGCCCGGCGTTGAAATATTTTTATATTTCAAGATACATATGCAATACAAGTAATAACACAACATGATACAGATTATAAGCAAAAATAAATAAATAAAATAAATAAACACAAATAATACATGAAAAATTAATACATAATAAAGCACATTTAAAGTTTAGGATCTATGATGTTGTCCTCAATGGGTAATATACTTATTTTTGAAATAGGTCGTTTAAAATTACCCTTAGCGGTACGAACTTCAACTACCCTGACTATCCCGTCCGCTCCTGGGAAAACCTTATTAATGCGGCCTAGTGACCAAGTGCAAATGGGTAATTGTGAGTCCTTAAGCAAAACTAGCATTCCTGGCAGAATATTAGGCCTTTTAAATAGCCACTTGTTTCTTTCTTGAAACTGGCTCAGATAATTATTCTGCCAACGTTTCCATATTAACTGCGTTAATTTTTGAGTCCTTTGCCATTTATTTAGCAAAACCTCACTTAAATTGGGTTCTGGAATTAAATTAAGAGGCTTTCCTATGAGGAAGTGACCAGGAGTCAACACCTGAAGATCGTCAGGATCTGTTGATAAAGGACAAAGTGGTCGTGAATTCAAAATAGCCTCAGTCTGTGTGATAACTGTCAGGAATTCCTCGATCGTGAGATGAGCTGAGCCCACAGCTCTTTTTAAGTGGTATTTGAAAGATTTGACTCCTGCCTCCCAAAGGCCACCAAAATTTGGTGCCCTAGGAGGGGAGAACTTCCAGTTAATACCTTCAGAAGCTAAAAAGTTCGAAACTTCATCACTCGTAACAAGTCTGCGTAAACGTTTTAGTTCTGCTGAAGCCCCAACGAAATTTGTAGCATTGTCGCTAAAGATTACAGAGCTTTTCCCACGACGAGCGAAAAATCTTTTTAGAGTCGCTATTATAGCCTCGGAATCAAATCTGAGACAAAATCCAAGTGCACAGCTTTAGTGACCATACATACAAATATGGCAACATAGATTTTCTGAAAAGTACCCTTTCTTTGACCTTTATATTTTATTTCAAAAGGCCCACTTAAATCTAATCCCACATTTGAAAATGGGGAACTGGGCACTATTCTTTCAGGAGGGAGATCCCCCATCATTTGACTAGCCGTTATAGGTTTAATTTTAAAGCATTGTAAACACTCATGTACAATTTTACGCGCAATATTTCTGCCAATATTTTTGACGCACTGTGTTCAAAAGAGCTTGGGGTTCTACATGAAAATCTCGTTTATGATAATATTGAAAAATTATTTTCGTCAAGCGACAGCTCGCCGGAAGTATAATGGGGTGTTTATGGTCAAAATTCAAATTTGATTTTGCTAGTCTTCCTCCCACCCTCAATAAGCTATCTCCATCTAAAAAGGGATTTAAGAATTTTAACTTACTTGCGCGATGAACCGAAGATCCCGCTTGGAGGGCCGAAATTTCATTTTTGAAATACTTTACCTGTTCATTTTTTATTAAATAAACCTCTGCCTTTCTTAATTCCTCCAGCAACAGAGGGCCGGTTGCAGATGTTGCTTTTTTACATTTATGTATGAATCTGAAAATATAAGCTAAAATTCTAATTAATTTTTGGAAATTATTGCTAAGATTAATTAAATTATCACAGAAATTAGAGTCATTATGAATAGCGAATGTCAAGTTGCTGGGAGCTTTAAGCTCACTAGAATAATGTTCATCTTTAATGAAACTTATATTAGAGTCAGTTTTTGCTATTCTTTCTTCAAGAATTGAAAGAGGCGGGCCATGCCACCACAACTGGTTAGAAGACAGGTTTTCCACACTTGCACCTCTTGATATCAAGTCAGCTGGATTGTGTTCTGACGGAATATGAAACCATGGAAAGTTCTTAGTTTGTTCCTTAATTTGCACAACGCGGTTTCCCACAAACGTTTTCAGGAGATGAGGAGCAGTGTCTATCCAAGCTAACGCAATAGTTGAATCAGAAAACAAATTGACTGAAGCAATTTGTTTGTCTAATGAATTTAAGACCTTGTTAGTGAGTTTAGCCAGAAGAAGACATTCTGACAGTTCGAGACGTGGCACTGTTATTACTTTGGTTGGACACACGCGGGATTTACTATATAATAAGTGACTGATGGTTTCACTAGAATTAGATGTTTGCATGTATATCACTGCGCCATAAGCCTTGGAAGACGCATCTGCGAAACCATTTAGCACCACTGATTGGTTCACAGCTAGGAAGCATCTTGGCACTTCAATGGATTCCAGTTCTTTAAGACTTTCGAGGAAGGTTTCCCATTGTTTGGCAACATGAGAAGGCAGCTTCTCATTCCACTCTATTTTAAGAAGCCATAGCTCCTGCATGAATATTTTTGCTTTAGCAATCACTGGCCCTAAGAGATCGAGAGGGTCATCTTGCAGAACTCCACCCTCACATAATAAGTCGTTCAAAGATTTTCCGTTGGTTGACTTGGCACTAGCGTCAAAAACGACGCGTAGTTTTGTGGTTTTACTAGAGGGTCGTAAAACGCTGTGATGTGGTAAGTAATAGCCATCATTAAAGTTCGTGTTTTCTTTTATTTCATGCATGTGATTTAAATCTCTATATTCTTTAATAAATTCTGTGTATAAATTTTTCATAACAGGATCTTGATCTAAACGTTGCCACAGAGAGTTTAATCTTTTCAAAGCAAGATTTTTGGAATTTCCCAAATCGGGTTCTAAAACCTGTGGTTTAAACGGCATCGTGACCACAAACCTACCATCCGGTTTTCTGAAGTGCGTTTTATCGAAGTGATCATTACAATATTCTAATTCTTCACTGTTACAGGGTTTTAAATTTTGTACTTCTTCAATTTCCCAGAAAGACTTCAAAGTGTCATTAAGTAATTCAAGATTTTTTGTTAAGAAACAATAATTAGTATTATTATTATTTACTGTTTTGTCATAAATACACCCAGATACTAAATATCCAAAAATACTTAATTGCAAATATAAATTATTGCCTAACTTTATTTTTTCTTCATTTAAAAGAGAAAAATACAGTTCAGCATCGATAATTATCTCCACACTGCTTGGAATGTTAAATTTTTTATCCGCTAAACAAATATTTGCTGGAATTTTTAAATCTGATATGTTTATCTTTTTCGAGGGCGTGAAGTCACAAATGTTTGGAACGATTAATAACTCAATATCATAACTGGCACTATTCACTTTATTTGACAACTTTGATTTGATTCTAGATTTAATGTAAATAGGCAATTTATTTATTCCACTTACAGGAATATTTATTTTCTCTTTTTTCAAGCCTAATGTTTGTGCTGCTTTAAATGTACAAAAACAATTCTGAGATGCGGAATCTAATATTGCCCTGAAAGGAATTTTGATGCCATTTACATCTGTCAAATAAATTATTGCAGTGCTAATTAAAACAGATTTATTATTATCATTTTCATACGAAAAAAATGAATGAGCAGTAGTTTCGTTTTGTGATAAATCTTCCGAAACAAAATTGCTATTTATTGTTTCATGTATTGGGAGATTGTTTATAGGATTGTTTACTGGTGTTGTATAGTTATGTAATGATGAATGATGGCTTGCGCTCTTGCAAACATGACAAGTGCTTTTTGAATTACAATAATTAATGAGGTGGGCTGAACTTAAACAATTGAAGCAAAGTTTATTTTTCTTAACGAGGTTAATTCGCTCACTTAACTTCATGTTTTTATATTTAACACAATGATATAAGGGGTGGTTTTCGGTTTTACAAATTACGCAACATTTACTTTGAGGTTTGTTTGTTTTTATGAATAAGGATTTTGCAGTATATTTAGAGGATACGTTAGAACTTATACTATTTAAGATTTGACATCTTCGTTCAAGAAATTCTAAAAATTCATCAAAATTAGGCACTTCATTATCCTTTAATGTTAGTTCGTATTGTTTACGAGTTTCGTTATCTAGTTTATTTAGAATAATATTCAGCAAAATTGCGTTCGAGAAATTATCTCTATCATACTTTAAGATCTTTAAAGCCCTTAAATTTTTCTTCATGTTATCCAATAAAATGCGGAGATCCTTAGCGGATTCCTGTTTAATTACATAAAGATTTAAAATATTCTTTATATGACAATCTACCATAACTCTTTTATTCTCGTATCTTTGTTCAAACGCATTGAAAAGTGAAACATAATTTTCATCTGGTGTAAGCAAACTCCTCGCTTCACCAGTCAAAGCAGAACGCAAATAAAATAATTTTTCATTATCTTTTAAATTTGAATTATCATTAATAAGCTCATTAAAAGTACTTTTAAATACGGACCATTCTTCAATTATGCCACTAAAAACCGGCAATATGACCCTAGGTAGCTTAATGCTAGACGTTTTAGCTTGGTCCTGTTCAATGGATTTTTTATTAGAATCAGTATTTTCATAATAAGCATTAATAGAGGATTTTAAGCTTACCTCTAGTTTTAGAATATCCTCGTCCAGTTGACTCAATATTTTTTCAGTTTCTTTCAACTTTTCTTCCTCTATTATTCTATAATATTCTAGTTTAAGAGCTTCAAACTTTTCTCCTGTTTTCGACAGTAAGTCCAGGTGGGCTTTCCATTCGGATAAATTAAATGTTTTTCCATCCGTTGCGTTAAATATTCTCGTGACTTGGGCCTTGATATTCCCTCGCCTTCTGTTTAACGATGTTATTTCATTTTCCGACATTATTCATCTTGTTGACGAAATTCGATAAATTCAATATTTAATTCAATAGAAAAGACACTGGCTCGTTCATACCTCCGGGTCGCTAGGACCAAATGTACGGAGGTGTACTAAATTAAAAGAAAAACTAAATTAAAAAAGAAAAAGCAAGTAGACTGTAAATTTAATGGAATGTTTATTTTTTCTAAGAGTCACCGCTTGTTGCAGCATTAGAGCTTGTTGCTAAGAGACCGTTTCTCTCAATCCACTGCGTCACACAACACGTAAGCAGGGGTTACACTAAATTGCCGATTGGCGTATAATTGGCGTGGGCTGTGTTTGTCGCCAAGGCGATGTTACAAGATCACAATACAGAAGCGGAAAAGTTGCTTTAAAAAACACAATCATATTCAATATTTTGTTTGATTCATGTTTTGTTTTGAAAAATAGACCAGCGCAGCGGGCTTAGCCTGCTAGTTATGTGATAATTTGATATGTAAAACCTCCATAACGGACACCTTTATTTAGCGGACAGTTTTCTAATCCCCACTCCTAAAACCTAATATTTTGTATGTTTAACTTCCGAATAACGAACATTCCGAATAGCGGACAGTAATTTTGACGATAAAGGATGAAAAATTATTTTTTAACGAGAAAAAAAAGTAAAAAACCTCTAAATTTATCAGGGTAATGTGCCACAAGCTTTGTGATCGCAGATAGCAGTAGGGGGTGGGTTGGAAATGCAAGTTCTCATCCAAAGTATTTCAAATTCAACAATGTTAAAATTGTGTTTTCACCCCCAAATGTAACTTCAGTATGCCAGCCACTTGATCAAGGCTATAACACACAATTTTAAAGCCAGGTAAAGAAAGCTTTTATTCAGCTACATTGTTTTAAATTCAGATTATACAAATACACTTGAGAACTGTTTAAAGTTAGATAATGCTGCTGTCGATGCTATAATTTCGATTTTTTCAACTCTAAAAAATATATAACCGGAAAGCTTACGAAAATGTTTTATAAAAGCAGGTTTTAAAGTAAAAGAAAATTAAACAAACATTTCCGACACAAATAAAGAATTGAGTGAAATAAGTGAATTAATGAAAATATATCAGGAGTGAAGAAACTGCCAAAATATTTATTAATAGTGATAATGAGTTACTGAAGAAGAATCAATTGCTGTATACTATTATACTGCTTCAGAATTTTCGACAAATGCTGACTTTTAATGATGATGAAAGAGATATTGAAAGTGAAGATGTTTCTTGCAATATCGAGAATTTTCGAAGAAGCTGTAAAATACAGTGAAAAATTTCACAGCACACTTTTATAACAGATTTTTTTCGTAAGGATGTAATCAACAGTGGATAAAGGTATGTACAGATTCATTTCAGTTTTATTGTTTGAAAAAATAAGTTTAATTTCTGATTAATCATATAATAGAGGTTTTAGGACATATAAAAGTCAATTAATGAAATATTATGCATTTCTTAACAATTTTTTAATCTGTGAAAATTTCACAATAGCGGACACCTCCTAATAGTGCGAACATTAGCATGCAAAATTGTAACTGGCAAACTTGACATTTAGTTTGTAAATATATTTACCATATATTGATTCAATAATGTAATCACTTTTGCTTTTTTTAAAGCTAAATCGAACGGATCTTTTAAACATTTCATTCGTTGAAATCGACGGGATTCCACTCGTTTTATTGTTAAACTGCATTTCCTTTTACTCAGAGTCTATAAAAAAGCGTTTAAGCTAAAGAAAAAATTTGTTTTTGATTAATCTAGTCAATGAAGAAGTAGCACGTCAAATTGTATCTCTTTATTATTCCGCAATTCCAATGTCTCAGACAGAGATTGCTATTCAGTTGGGTATTTCACGCCGTTCTGTTTGCTATTATATTGATAAACACAAGAAAAATAAAGTTAGTTCATTGCAATCTAAACGGTGTCGCCCTTCTAAAAAACCTCTATCGGTTTTTACTTTTTTTTTTTTTTTTTTTTTTTTTTTTTCTAATCAGAGGCGAAACTGAATTCTGCAATGGCAGAATCTACATTCAACTTGTTTTTAATATTATTATTATTATTATTATTGAAGAGTAGTAATAGAGGAATCTAATGATCCATGTCTGTCGGAAATAAAGAGGTGCATAAGGCAAAAATGAATACCACAAGTGGTTGACTCGTAAGTTTAGCAATGCCTTTGCCCTACAATCAAAAGTATGAAAACATGGAAAACTGGGTGCAGGAAAACACAATGCTAAGTCTACGAGTCAAACACTAGATGTATTCATTTTTGGCTTATGCACCACTTCGCCTCCGTCAGACATGGGTTAGATTAGATTCCCCTATACTATTCTTCGATAAAATAAAGGATTTTTTCTTGTGCTCGATGGCTTAGGGTTTTGTTTGCCTCCAATCTTGGCTGTAATCCCGATTTTCGAAGTTTAGGCAAACAGTTAGTAAAAAAAAAAAAAGAGAAGCGTTCCGTATTCTGTTCTGGTTAGCGCCATCGAAGGACAAATCCAAAATAACGCCAAAAAACCTTCTTAGCATTTTATCAAATTCTTCATTATGACGGAAAAACAAAGTTTTTAAATATTTAACAACATATATTATTTAATAAATGTTATTAAAAAAATCGCAATTCCCTCTCATACCCAAATACCCCAAATCTCCCCGACAAAAAAATTCACTCCAGTAGTACATAAAAGCAAACCCAAAAGCTGAACAACAACTATATTGAAACATTTATAAAAGAAAAAAAAAAAAAAAAAAAAAAAAAACAGGACATGGAATTTTTTGCAAAAGAACGGCACAGATGGCATATATGTTCCGGGTTGCCTAACTGACACCAAAATGGTGTAATTTTGCCTGATATGGTATCCCGGTTATTGTTTTTTATTTATTAATAAATTCTTTATTTGCTTTTATATTCTTTTTTTTATTATATAAAATGTTTTATTCTATAGTTTTATTATAAAAATTTTATTCACTGTTATTTCTTTTTAAAAATGAAAATAATTTTTAAAGATACATGTAATTGGTATTCGAAAAAGAGGTTTTCGCCAAATTGGCGTCCGAAAAGAATCGCAACAAACCCGGGCATATATGCTATTTAGGTTAATTCTTAGAACAATCTGCTTCGCCAAGGCGAATATATCTTTATATATATTGTATGAAAAGGCACGGCAATTCTATACGCACCACGATGGTGCGATTTTTATTCTGACGCAAATTTGGCGAGAACTTCGTTATCAAATATCAGTTGCACATGTATTTTTTAATTATTTTCATTATTTTAAAGAAAAAAAATAATAAATAAATAAAGTTTAATTAATAACTGTAGAACAAAACAATTTATATCATAAAAAAAGAAAATAAAAATAACTAACCAGTTTATTAATAAATAAACAACAATAGCCGAGTTACCATGTGAGGCATAAAATCACCTATTTGTTGCAATAACAACGCCAACGTGGTGAGCGTATGACGTCTGTGCCTGGCTATTTTTTAAAATCACGGCAAGAAGGGAGTTGTCCTAAGATTGCTTCGATTTTTGTGCCAAAAGAACTTCAAACGTACATTTATCAGATAAATTTAATTTTCAAAAATGAAAGTTAAAAACATCATCCTTAATCTTCAACTCAGTACAAATGGTGTTTCTAAAACTAATTATCTCTAAATTTTGTTTGCCTCTTCAATTTCAAGTGCAGAACATTCTTTAAATATACATAAATTTCTTGTTGGATAGAGTTTCGCAATAGAATGCGGACAGATCAAGTCTCTTATCGACCAGAGAATTAGTTGAACTGAAAGTCTTATTTTTAGCCAGGAAAATTCTAACTGAATATTCAATTTCTTTTTCTAATTGAGTTGAAGACATCGTTTTTCTCAAGTTTGATTTTACCAAGAATTCGTCATCAGCCTTTCTAGAAGACATTTTAATAAAATGATATAATGTTTAATATCGTTTGCTGTTACAAAACGGAAAGCAACCAACCTTAAATGTAAAAAAATGCCATTGCCACAAAAAAATTTCATAAAAACTACAAAAATTGAACACAAACATATGATTTGTGTGTTTGACATCGGGTGTCCACATTCGTAGATAGCTACGAGGAAAATTATACCACAGAGACTTATAACCGAGAGATCACAAAAAGTGTACAACATAGCCAGCGTCAGTCAAGCCTGAGACCACCTACTCTCTAAAAGTGCTATAAAGAAAGGGTAGCTGACGTCATTATTGATCGAATTACGAAAAAAGAGTCCATTCTTTCAGACACCTACTAAACACATGAGCTCCGGATTTTGATTGGTCTAAGTCCATCAGCACTAGAGTGGCGGTCAAACGTTTCCGGTCAGTTAGTTTCTTTGATTTATTTATCGGGAGGCTTCAGCGAAGAAGAAGCACAATTGCATCAAAAGTTAGGAATATGTGAATATCCTCTGACCATTTTGATTGGATACTAAAGACACTTCATGGAAAGGGGTAAAATTTGAAATTCGTGTGTGCAAAAGTTTCCGGCCACTCATCATTCCTTAGTTTTTTTCTATCGGTAAAGTGTTTTAAGGTCGTGTTTGTGAATGAATCAAAGTATAAATATAGTTTGAATACAAAAATGAAAAGTTTAACAATTATTGTTCGTAAATGAGTGATTAGTTTGTCGCTTAAAAGCCAATCTTCTTTAGATATTGCGGCAAAGCTATCGATCGGCAAAACCAACTGTAAAAGATATTTGAAAATTATATAAAGACGGCCTTGGCCTTCAGGACTTTGTGACATCCGTGAGGCCCCGGAAAATGACTATTTTAGTGGAGGAAATTATCAGGGGAAAAACAGTTGATGACCCACATAAAAATATGCCGTTGCAATATTTCGCTATTTACGGAATGAAAATACTGCTGAAATAACTCGGTGTACCGTGTCAAGATGCTGACGTGATGCAGAAATTTATGAAAGGGTCGGTGTTAAAAAAATGTTCGCGAGTAAAAAAAAAAAAAAAAAAAATGTCAATGTTCCCGACTTGCGTTATCCAAGGAACACAAAGTCTGGTCAAATCAAAACTCGACAAAAGTATTATTTTTCCATCAATCGAATTTCAAACTTTTTTTGGAAGTGATGGCAGACACTACATCCAATGATCTAATAACAAAAGATATGATTTGATGTATGTTATTCCTACAATAAAGCATTGCGGAAGACACGTTATGCTGTGGGGAGTATTTGCTTAAAAAAATGTCGGTCTTTTATTTGAAATCAGAGGACATATGAATGAAACAATGTATAAGGATATCTTGCAAGGTTATTTGCTGCCTTATTAGGGGAAAAATCGTAGTCGTAGCTATTTGTTTTAACATAAAAACGATTTAAAAAATGCATCCAATCTGAACAAGCAATGGCTTTCGCACAAAAAAAAATCCGCTTTTGAAATGACCAGCTCAAATGTCCGACATGAATCGTATAGAAAAGTCTTTGGAAAAATGTTTTCACACGTGTGCGGAACTATAAATATTCCAACTCATTCAAAATTTCCAAAAAATTACAAGAAGTGTGAAAAAACATACCACAGACGATCTTTAACCATTGATTGTACCAATGCCATGTTGCTGCGTCGCAGCACTTATTACTAAAGGTATGGTGATAAAAGACTAATCGTAAATTTTGTTAATCACTGTTATTTTCTGTTACAATATCATTTTTTTTTCCAAACTTGCGAAGGTGGCCGGAAACTTTTGAGAACATGCGTTTTCCTTTGTATTTAATTTTGTCAATTAAATTTATTGATATTTATATGTTATTCCATAAGTAAGTCCCTGATTATTATGTCAATAAAATACTATGTAAATTTCACTTTGAAATTTCTTTTCATATGGGTACACTTACAAATTAACTAAAAAATTTTTACTGGCCGGAAACTTTTGACCGCCACTGTGTGATAGTGTAGGTGATGTGCCCAGGCAGAGTTCGAACCGGAGAACCCACAGTCAGAAAGCGAGATCTTAAGTGCCGAGCCAAAGGCTAGCTCCACCCCTTCCTGCGAGAAACTCGTTCTACTGACCGCGCAAGATGGCGCCACTATAGTACTGTGATGAATTGTTGTTAAATTATTTTTAATCATCTTTTGACAAATTTTTATTCAATATTCTTTATTACATCTTAACAGACAATTCATAAGCTAGGAATAAATTAAGTTTTTGAAAATTTATAAAATTCAGAGCTTTAATTTTTGATGAAATAACTTAAGGTTTTTTAACAAAAAATCAAATGAGAAGTAAATAATTTTTTTCAAATCTAAAAAAAGAAAAGAAAAGAAAAAGAAATAGAAACACTTTTTAGAAAGTAGGATGTATTTTCTTTAAAAAAAAAATAAATAAAGCTAAAATTAAATAAAATCAGATTTTTTTTGTACAATTAATATATTTTAACCCGCTTTTGATAACTTTTTAATGAATTTCATTAATATATTTTTACAGCCAGTCGATAAAATAAGAGTAGATTAAGTTTTAAAAAATTTATATTTCAGAACTTTAGATTTTTATGAAAAAATGGTTTATTAATAAAAAAAAAAAAGAGAAATTAATGGTTTTTCAAATTTAAAAAAAAAAATAGAGAAACAAACCCTATTTCCCTACGTTTAAAAAACGTAGAATGTATCTTCTTTAAATTATACGTTTATTTAAGTTAAAATTAGATAAAATCAGTTTTTTTCTTTTGAGGGGGAGGCACAACTAAAATATTTACCCCCCCTTTTTTATAACTTTTTAATTAATGTTCATTATTACATCTTTACAGCCAGTTATGAAACTAAGGAAAAATTTATATTTTAAAAAATTCTGATATTACAAAGCTTTAGTTTTTGGAAAAAAATAGGCACATTTTAATGAAAATCAAATGAGAAATTAATATTTTTTTTTTTTTTCAAATCTAAAAGAAAAAACAGTTCTTAGAAAGTAGAATGCATTTCTTTAAAATATGCTTTTTAAAAATTAAAATGAGATAAAATGAGATTTTTATTTTTTCAGCTAAAACATTTTAGCCCCCTCCCTTTTTTATAGCCTTATAAGTTTTAATCAATAATGTTTTAAAAACTAATGCTTTCCTCAAACTAGAAAGCATTTATTTCACTTTTTTTTTTTTTTTTTTTTTTTTTTTTTTTGTGCACAAGTTAGAAATGGGTATTTATTAAAGTTATACATTTATCTTAAAGTATTTCTGACAAAAAATTAAAATTATGTTAAATTATGTTTAAGAGCCATTGTTTTGATAATCATACAAAGTGAGATAGTTGTTGTTTTTTTTTTTTTTTATTTACTTGATTTTTATTTTTTATACTGAAGTAGATCATATTTAATGAAAAATGTGCAATTTTGAAGCCCTGGATAAATTTCCTCTTCTCTGTAAAAAATGGAAAAGTTCAATGTTGTGAATGCCATTTTTCATAAAATATGAAATGCGACAATGTTTGGAGGGTTATATCTCTGGCAAGCAACAAGATCCGGAGATTTTTTGGCATACATTGTTAGTATAAAACTACATGCTTATTAAAATTTATTTGTTTCCTTGAGGGAAAGTTACTATACATTGTTATGTTGCCACAATGTACAATCAAAATGACGTTTTTGTCCATGTTCCGCATTTAATATCTTATTTAAGCAGCAGTACCCCAAACTTTTTCTTATGGAATATGAAAGTGTACTACTAGGACAAGCTAAATAATACAATACAGCATGGGGGTATTTTTGGTATTGGCAGATATAATCTGTTAAATATGCAAAACTTTCAAAATCTGCAACATTTAAATTACAGTTATCTAAAATAGGCGCCATGTTGAATAAAACAAAATACATCACACAGTAGTTTGATATATGTACAAAAACATGGAAAAGAAAAAAAGGTGGGGTTCCTTAATATACAGGGTGATTCCAAATTTTTTTTACAATAAAAGAGGGGTGATAGTACACATCAAGACAAACAATATTAAATAGGAGACCAAGGGTCCAAAACGTTTTCTTAAGGAGATAGCCGCCATTAACGTTTAGGGACCAAAATTTCAAATAAACATAAAAAACGGAAAAATCGGTCGATTGATTTGCGGTTTTCACTAAAATTATTCCTTATGTCGGCATTTTCTTGAAATTAAATTATAAAGATAAATTTCAAAAAATGCCGATAGAGGGCGCTTTAGACTTTGGAGTAACGAACAACTATTTTTTGCCGGTATGTTTTGCATCTCATTAAATGTTCTCGTAAGTTTACACTCAAACTTAAATTTTGAGCTCAAAATCTGTAGTTGGGAGTGGTTAAGTAACACAAACTGAGCTGTGTTCAGAGGCTTCAAATTTCAAATGATTAAAAAAAACGGAAAAATTGGTCGATTGATTTGCGGTTTTCACTAAAACTATTCTTTATTTAGGTATTTTCGTGAAAATAAATTATAAAGATAAATTTCAAAAAATGTTGATAGGGGGCGCTTTAGACTTTGGAGTAACGAACAACTATTTTTTGCCGAATTGTTTGCATCTCTTTAAATGATTTCGGAAGCTTAGACTTAAATTTTGAGTTCAAAATCTGAATAGTAAGGAGTGGTGTGCAATTTTTATTTTTTATACTGAAGTAGATCATATTTAATGAAAAATGTGCAATTTTGAAGCCCTGGATAAATTTCCTCTTCTCTGTAAAAAATGTAAAAGTTCAATGTTGTGAATGCCATTTTTCATAAAATATGAAATGCGACAACATTTGGAGGGCTATATCTCTGGCAAGCACCAAAATCCTGAAATTATTTTTACATTCAAAGTTAGTATAATACTACGTGCTTATTATAATTTATTTGTTTCCACGGGGCAACGTTACTATACATTGTTATGTTGCCACAATGTACAATCAAAATGACGTTTTTGTCCATGTTCCGCATTTAATATCTTATTTAAGCAGCAGTACCCCAAACTTTTTCTTATAGAATATGAAAGTGTACTACTAGGACAAGCTAAATAATACAATACAGTATGGGGGTATTTTTGGTATTGGCAGATATAATCTGTTAAATATGCAAAACTTTCAAAGTCTGCAGCATTTAAATTACAGTTATCTAAAATAGGCGCCATGTTGAATAAAACAAAATACATCACACAGTAGTTTGATATATGTACAAAAACATGGAAAAGAAAAAAGGGTGGGGTTCCTTAATATATATATATATATATATATATATATATATATATATATATATATATATATAATAGAAAGAAAAATGGAATGTTTCATTTTCTAATAGGGAACAAATGTAGTCTGACATTTTTTTTTTTTTTTTTTTTTTGTAAATTTCCTCCTTTTTTTTTCATAAAAATATCAGGAGACTCCTCTTCTTTTTCTTTTCCATGTTTTTGAATATATGTTCAACTATTGTGTGACATATTTTGTTTTATTCAACAGTGGCGCTTATTTTAGATAATGCTAATTAAATGTTGTAGATTTTGAATATTAAAAGAGTATATCTGCTAATAGCAACAATATGTCGATGCAGTATTATATTATTTAGCTTGTCCTAGTAGTACACTTTCATATCTATGAGAAAAAGTTTGGGGTAGTGTAGCTTAAATAAGATAATAAATGCGGAACAGGGACAAAAACGTCATTTTGATTGTACTTTGTGGCAACATAACAATGCCTCAACAATGCCTCAACAACATAATATTGCCTCATGGAAACAAATAACTTTTAATAATCATGTTGTGTTATTGTAACAGTGTATGTGCGAAAGAATTTCAGGATGTTGTTGTTTGGGAGAAATATAGCCCCCAAAACTTACTCGCATTTTATTTTTCATGAAAAATGACATTCACAACTTTAAACTTTGACATTTTTTATTGGAACGAGGAAATTTTTTCAGAGCTACAAAATTGCACATGATTTATCAAATATAATCTACTTCAATATATAAAAAAAATTAAACAAATCACTAGCGGCTCTTTTGAAGTGTGGCTCACTATGTAATGGCTTAGTCCATTAATACTGCAGGTGGGGAAAGAGAAGTGGAATAAACTGGAGGAATTCAAGTTCAGCCCCTCATTTCGACTCTAGGCTATGGTCTCCTTTCTCGCTATAGTCAAAGAGGCATTCTTCCATAAATGATGTCACTCTTCAAAGAATGAAATGGGGTCATGAAATTGTGACAGTTTGTGACAAGAGGGTGGGTGATTTAAGAAGAAATGTGACGTTTTGGTTAAAATAAAATCATTAAAATTCAGCAGATTAAAATATGAACTTATTTTAAAATCAAAATATTTTGTGTTCATAAAGATAAGATTTAAATTTTATTTCAAATTCCAAAATACTATTTTTTTATTGCTGTTTTATATTAATATATATGTATGTATATTTCATAAATTTTATTTTATGCAAAATATGAATAATTTTTATAGTTCAACCCACATATGTCATTAAAACACATTGTTAAAGTTTAAAAATAAAATTGGAAATTTGATCTAAAACGTAGTGCTTTGTTTATGGTCCGCAAGTATGTATGTTTACGTAATATAGCGTGACATGTAACAGGAGGAGGGGGAGGGAATAAAGTAAAGCGTGGCATTTTGTGACAAAGGGTAGAAGGGGAGTCAAAAGTACGGAAAAACGCCAACCATCATTTATGGACGATTTCTAAGGAGCTTTAATTACGCAACGTTGATATTTAAATTAAAGAAAAACATTGAGCTTTTTCTATTGAAAATAAGATTTATTTTGAAACGTTTTACACCATTTCACTTTTTTAATATACAATTCAGAAAATTAGTTTTTGCTAAATTAGTTTTGTGCCCTTGTGCCATACAATTTAGTTCGTAGCCGAGTTCAGAAGATAAGCTATAGACTCCCTCCCAGTCTCTTCTTTTCATCCTTCCCCAACTTCTATATTGAGAGTTCTAAATGGACAAATTCATTACATAGTGCGTCACTCTTCGAAAGAGCCGCTAGTAAACAAATCTTTCAGTAGATCAATTTTAGCATGAATTTCAAAATAATGGCTCTTAATTAATGATCCAAAACAAATGTTTTTCAAAAAAAAAAAAAAAAAAAAAAAACTTATGTGAGACACTGTAAGTGACGGGACACTTGTGCTTTACAAAAGGAAACTAATCAAATAAATTAAAAAAACATGTACACATTTTTTGTGGGTGTGTTTCATACTTAAATTTAGTAAATATTATTACATAACATACATTTTGTCAAAATATTAAAATATTAATTTAATAAAAATACAAATGTTTAGAACGGAGCAAAAAATAGCTCACATAAGTGATGGGACACCATTATATATGCAACAAAAATCGTCTGAAATAAGCAATAAAAATATTTTTGGGGGTTTTATTTTTACTTAAAAGCAATTGGCAATAATTTATAAAATCGTCTGCAGTATTTCTCTCCAGTTTGTTTTGGAATTTTTGTGTTTTTTAGCTCTGTGTAGCCATGAATGCTAAACGAAAAGAAACTTCGCCTGAAATTCGAAAATTAGTTATTAATTTGCATATTGAACGTGGAAAATCTATGAAAAAACTGCTGAAACTGTTAACTTGAGTCGTTCAACAGTTTTCAATATCATTAGACGATATAAAAAGAATCATATGATTCAGGATAAAAAAAGACCTGGCCGACCATCAAACTTATCCAATGGAATAAAGCGAATTATCGTTCGAAATATTAAAAAAAATCCAAGAAATAGTGCTTCAAAAGTTGCTGCTGATTTACAAGCATTATATGGAATAATTGTTAATCCTGAGACTATTAGAAGGGTAATTCGATCTGCTGGATATTACGGTAGAGTAGCCAGGAAAAAATTCTCCGTAAGTGAAAAGAATAGAAAACTCAGTCTAGCTTTCGCAAAATCCAACATAAATAAGAATTCTGATTACTGGAATAAAGTTATATTTGCTGATGAGAGTAAATTTAATATATTTGGTTCTAACGGTAGAATCTTGGTGTGGAGAAAACCCAGGGAAGAATTTCGTAAACAGAACTTGGTACCAACAGTAAAACATGGTGGAGAAGGAGTTATGGTATGGGGGTGTATGTCGTCCGCTGGAGTTGGTAATCTTGTTTTTATTGACAGCGTAATGGATCAATACAAGTATATTGATATTTTAAAGTAAAATTTTAAATCTTCAGCACGAAAATTGAACCTTCATAACGATTTTAAATTCTACCAGGACAATGACCCCAAGCACACTGCTCTGAACGTTAGACTCTGGCTGCTATATAACTGTCCTGAAATAATAAAAACACCACCACAATCTCCAGACTTAAATCCCATAGAGAATATTTGGCAAGAATTGGAATCAAGAATTCGCAAACACACCATTTCTTCAAAACAACAACTAAAATCGGTGCTTCAAGAAGAATGGGGTAAAATCACTCCAGAAATCACAAAAAAATTAGTCGAATCCATCCCAAAAAGATTAAATCATGTTTTAAAAGTAAAAGGAAATCCAACAAAATATTAAAACCTTTTAAAAAGTAAAATTTTTGGATAAATATTTGATGGAAAAGTAAGTGTCCCATCACTTATGTGAGCCATTTTGTGCTCCGTTCTGAACAATTGTATTTTTACTAAATTAATATTTTAATATTTTGACAAAATGTATGTTATGTAATAATTGTTACTAACTTTAAATATGAAACACACCCAAAAAATTTTTGCACATGTTTGTTTATTATTTTATTGCAGTTTCTTTTTATAAAGCACAAGTGTCCCATCACTTTTGTGAGACTCTGTAGGTGTTTCAAATGATAATTTAGTTTTAAGTTACATCACCAGCTACCTATTTTAAATCGCGGGTGAAGAAACATGAACCATGAGAAAATTATACATTGTTTTACAAAACTTACTGCGTTTTAACATAAGAATATACGTATAGTGTATATCTGGTGTATGTTTTTGATTAAAATACATCTTTTTTTTATTATTATTATTTCAGTTTATATAATAATTTAAGTACAATATTGATATTAATGACAAACATTTCCTGGAAGTACAATGTTTTTTCATTAAATTTCATTACTGTTTTTTTAGTTAAAATTTGACAAAATAAGATTTTTCGTTTTTTAGGAGGTAGGGGGCACAATTAAAGTAATACCCCACTTTTTGATAACCTGTTAATTAATATTATTTTACTATTATATCTTTACAGCCAGTTATTAGACTAAGAAAAAATTTATATTTTAAAAATTTCTGATATTTCAAAATTTTACTTTTTGAAAAAAAAAAAAAAAAAAAAAAGGTACATTTTAACGAAAATTAAATGAGAAATTAATATATTTTTCAAATCTAGAAGAAAAAACAGTTCTTAGAAAGTAGAATGCATTTCTTTAAAATGTGCTTTTTAAAAATTAAAATCAGATAAAATCAGATTTTTATTTTTTCAGCTAAAACATTTTAGGCCCCTCCCCTTTTGATAGCCTTGCATCTTTTCATTAATAATGCTTTTAAAAATAATACTTTCCTGAAAGTAGAAAGCATTTATTTTACATATTTTTTTAATATAAGTTAGAATGAGTATTTATTAACTTTATTTATAAATCTTAAAGTATTTCTAACTAAAAATTATAATTTTGTTAAATTATGTTTAGGAACCATTATTTTGAAAATCAGATAAAGTGAGGTACCCTAATTTAATGCGTATAATCTGCGGATCAAACAATAATTTTTTGACCCACAATTTGTTTAAAAAGAAATGTAACTCCTTAGATCGCCGTAAACATTTGTATTCAATTACTAAATAAAATTTGGGTTAAAAAAAAAAAAAAATTGTTTGATCCGCAGATTATACGCAGGAATTTGCGGTACTTGTATTTTTTGATTTGCTTGATTATATATACATATATACAGGGTGTCCGAAAAGTCTGGAAACGGTCGAATAACTCGAAAAATACATATGAGATTGAAAAACGTAAATATACGTGTTAAATATTTTTAAATAAGCTACTCAGTGATACCAAATTTGACCTTCGTAACCGACCCCCTGGGGGTCAGAGGGGGTCCAACTTTGAAATTTTAAATTATAACCCCCATTTTTTATTGCAGATTCGGATTCTACGGACAAAAATACGTAACTTTTGTATTTGATGTTTATTTCGAATCCTCGTTTATCACGGTGTAATTGAGCATATTAAATCGATACATATCTCGGCTTTTCCAACGGGATTTTCCCTAATCGAAACTAATTGGGGAGAATTTATGACATCAAATTCCTCGTCTTTTGCAATAATAGCGTTTCCTGAAAATCACCCGTGCCGATTATTTCGGTAGTGCTACACAGTTAAAAATTTGATCCATTTGCTGTAGCATCACTCCACAGCTTTTATAGAATATCTCTTTCATGACCAATGAGAATGTTCCATAACACAGTAAAGTACACTGTAAAAAAATTGACCCTTTTGCTGCATCGTCACTCCACCGCTTTTATAGAAAACGATTACTTTACTGTGTTATGGAGCATTCTCATTGGTCACAAAAGAGATATTCTATAATAGCTGTGGAGTGACGCTGCAGCAAATGGGTCAAATTTTTAACAGTGTAGCACTATTGAAATAATCGCCACGGGTGATTTTCAGGAAACGCTATTCCTACAAAAGACGAGGAATTTGACGTCAAAAATTCCGCCCAATCAGTTTCGATTAGGGAAAATCCCGTTGGAAAAGCGGGAATATGTATCGATTTAATATGCTCGATTACACCGTGATAAACGAAGATTTGAAATAAACATCAAATACAAAAGTTACGTATTTTTGTCCGTAGAATCCGAATCTGCAATAAAAAATGGGGGATTATAATTTAAGATTTCAAAGTTGGACCCCCTCTGACCCCCAGGGGGCGGTTTCGAAGGTCAAATTTGGTATCACAGAGTAGCTTATTTAAAAATATTTAACACGTATATTTACGTTTTTTAATCTCATATGTATTTCTCGAGTTATTCGGCCGTTTCCAGACTTTTCGGACACCCTGTATATATATATATGTTGAAGTAGATCATTTTCAATGAAAAATGTGCGATTTTGAAGCCCTGAAAAAATTTCCTCGTTCCTGTAAAAAATGTTAAAGTTCAATGTTGTGAATGCCATTTTTCATAAAAATAAAATGCGACAATATTTGGAGGGCTATATCTCTGGCAAGCAACAAGATCCGGAAATTCTTTTGGCCTACTCTGTAAGTATAACACAACTACATGCTTATTAAAATTTATTTGTTTCCGTGGGGCAATTTTACTATACATTGTTATGTTGCCACAAAGTACAATCAAAATGACATTTTTGTCCATGTTCCGCATTTAATAACTTATTTAAGCAACGCTATCCCCAAACTTTTTCTTATAGAATATGAAAGTGTGCTACTAGGACAAACTAAATAATATAATACTGTATGGAGATATTCTTGGTATTAGCAGATATAATCTGTTAAATATTCAAAACTTTCAAAATCTGCAACATTTAAATTACCGTTATCTAAAATAGGCGCTACTGTTGAATAAAACAAAATATATCACGCAATAGTTTGACATGTACAAAAACATGGAAAAGAAAAAAAGGTGTGGTCTCTTAATATTTTTTTTTTAAACGACAAATTTTTGAAACAAAGTCTCGAAGTCAATCTCCTTCCCTGTTAGAAAATGAAAAATCCAATTTCTCTCACTTCTTTCTACGATTTTTCTCTATGAGAATATGAAATATGAAATCTTTCTTTGTATCCCATTCCGAAAGAGAAATGTAATATTTCATTTTGTGATAGGGTATAAATATGGTCATTGACATTTTTTTTTTTTTTTCTTAAAAATATCAGGAGACTCCTCTTCTTTTTCTTTTCCATGTTTTTGAACATATGTTCAACTATTGTGTGACACATTTTGTTTCATTCAACAGAGGCGCTTATTTTAGATAATGCTAATTAAATGTTGCAGATTTTGAATATTTAAAAGACTATATCTGCTAACAGCATTAATATCTCGATGCAGTATTATATTATTTAGCTTGTCCTAGTAGTACACTTTCATTTTCTATAAGAAAAAGTTTGGGGGTAGTGTAGCTTAAGTAAGATAGTAAATGCGGAACAGGGACAAAAACGTCATTTTGATTGTACTTTGTGGCAACATAACAATGTAAAGTAACATTGCCCCATGGAAACAAATAAATTTTAATAATCATGAAGTATTATACTAACAATGTATGTGCAAAAGAATTTCAGGATGTTGTTGCCGCCAGAAATATAGCCCTCCAAACATACTCGTATTTTATTTTTCATGGAAAAATGGCATTAACAACATTAAACTTGGACATTTTTTATTGGAAAGATGAAATTTTTTCAGAGGTACAAAACTGCATATTATTCATCAAATATGATCTACTTCAATATGTAAAAAAATCAAGTAAATCTATCAGTAGATGAATTTTTTTCCTGAATTTCAAAATAATGGCACTTAAATATTTCATCCAAAGTAGACGTTTCCCAAAAGGTAATTTAGTTAGTTATAGAGGTGGGTGAAGTAATTTAGTTAGTTATCAAGTTACTTCGCCAGCCTCCAGCTTAGAGGCGCTGGCGAAGAAACATGAATTAGTGACAAGACGTACTGCTCAGGAAAAAGTTACTGAGTTTTAACATCAGATTATAGCTATAAAATATATCTGGTGTGCGTTTTTGATTAAAATGCATCTCTTTTTAATTATTTCAGTATATATAATAATTTTAGTATAATATTAATATCAATAATGACAAACATTTTTGTATAATGCCTAGAAGTAAATGGTGTTATTATCGACCTCAAAATTTTACTTCATAAAGGGAGGACGCCGTTACATTGTGTTAGTGCTTCCGCCAATTCCAAATTTTTAATCAATATTCTTCATTACATTGTTACAGTCAGTTGATAAACTAAGAGTAAATTAGAGATGGGCATTATTTAACATAACAGGATAAATATTCGTAATAGTAACCAAAAACTTATAATTCAATAACAGATTACCAAAAAGTCCCTGTTAATTTTGGAACACCTCGTATGATAAGCATTTTAAAAAGAAGAAACAAATAGTAAGGCTGAAAATCATTGTAGGAATACATATTTATAAATTAATAAAAGTTTAGTTATATAAAAAAAATTCCAACTTATAAATCTATTTGAATTCTGAGGCAAAGAATTTCTATTACTGCAGAAAACAAAAATCCCCAACTGCATTAAAACGCTTTTGAGACAGAGAAAGAAAAAAAAAATTCGACGCACAAAAAAAAAAAAAAAAAAAAAAAAAAAAAAAACCCTATGAAACTTTTTTTTTTACGCATCACTGTCGATCTACGATTCCAAGACATTAAAAATCCTTTTGGTCTAATCAAGGAAGTCAATCATAGGAACCATTTTCCTTTTGCATTGTCCAAGACATTAAAAATCTTTTTGGTCTAATCAAGAAAGCCAATCATAGGAAACCTTGTCCTTTTGCTATCTCAAAAGTTCACGTGATAAAATCTCTCAAAAACTATTCGTTGTTGATTATTCTATGAATATTTAAAAACATCTGGCTTCTATTCTTCTCAGAATATATGAGGACCCCAGAAGCTAAGGGGTATAATTGACAAAATTGAAAAAGATAAACTAAGTATACAGACGACCTAAAAATATGCTTTTTTCATTTCAGGTAAAGAAATATAAGTGGTTTTCTTATTATTTGCTGAGTTATAGAGCCAAACCACTTTTTTCGAAAAACAAAAAATATTGATTAAATATACATTTAAAGAAAATTGTACTTTATTTTTTAACAGTTATTGAAATAAGAGTTCAAAGACCAGAATGCAACAAGCAGAAATTTTCTATTTCAATTCACTCAATTGTTATTGATGTTCCAATAACCATGTTCAATGACATCAATTATCTTTAAACTCAATTTACTTGAAATCGAAATTTTGTCATTTGCACCCCTTGGCTTCTGGGTTCCTCATATTTTATCGTTTGAATTTTTTATAACGCTCACAGTTACAAAGATTAAAGCAATAGAATCAGTTTTTAGAATAACGAAAACAACATTTATTGAAAAAAAAAAAAAAAAAAAAAAAAAAAAAAAAAGCTGGAATAATGAAAACTGGTTAGAATACTGAAAATGAAATGGGGGGGGGGGATGTGTTTTTATTCTAGAGTACCTGAAGTTAGTTAGTGACGCTTGCAGATTATTAAAAAGCAAGGAGGTTATGTCGGCCATCTTTGGTCATATTTTTAATGGGAAGGAATCTCTGTTTGAAAAATGAAATTAAAGAGATTTACGTATTTAATTGTTGATAGAAAGCTGTTTTATCGCTCGGGCAGGGGACATAATCTTTCGTTGATGTAGTTAGATGGGTAAAACGGTGGCAATCTTTGAGTTTGAATATTTAAAAGGGATATTACTATGTACTCATGGTATTTGGGGAAGGGGGGGGAGGGGTATTCTGGCGCTATGATTTTTATTGAATAAAATGTTTATTATTATTTTTTTTTTATCATTATTATTTTTTCAATATTGCGTCGTTAGAAAATACGAACTGGAAAACATTTCTTTTGTAATTGTATTTTCCTGAAAAAAGTCTTTGGTAAGACCTCCGTGTGTAAATAGTAAGAAATATTTCGATTAATTAATGATATTACTTTTCAGTCAGATGATATCGAACAAAAATCGAATACCCAAAATCCAAATGAAAACAAAAGAAATCCGTCCTCTCCAGTAGATATTCGTATCTAAAATTTAGTATTTTCAATCAGTTAATGACGTGGTGAATGAGTTAACATTTGTAAACAAATAAACTAGCTTCTTTATTGTATGATTTAATGATTTAAATAGTTAAAACTATGGTGGACATAAAATTAATTGCTAAAGGTGGACTTATTGTGCTTATTTTTATAGCCGTAGCGATACTTATCGAGCAGTTAACATGGTCTGGCAAAGTTTGGGTAAGTGACATATTACTTTTCTATTTAATAACTTCTAATGTAAATCTGAAAGTTTTTATTTTTTAAATCTCATTTTATTAATTCCTTTTTATTTAATCTTTATTATAATTTGAACTAGAAAGTGTCATTAGTTAGTTCGATGTATAAGATTAAGGTACGGGTAAATATGCCAGTAACAGCGTCGCAGCGAGAATTCGGTTTTAGGGGGAGGGTTGAGTTTTTGATAAAGGCGTTGGTTATTTGGATCGCTGGTTAATAGAATCATTGCTAATTTGAATATTCACTGTATAATACTGTGCGGCAGGAAATCATCTTTCTTTTAGCATAATCCGTTTTTACTTACTTAATCCATGTAATATTCACCTTCATAGTTTTAAGTAAATTTTTGCAGTTTAATTGAACCACTTTATTAAATGATATCTGATTCAATAAAGCGGCAGATTCTGAATTACGCCAAAACGTTTAAGTATTGTTTGGTTTTGATTCATATAAGCGGCAATTATAGCGATCTTTCTTAGCTCTGGGAGGGGTTTTAACCCCAAAACCACCCCCCTGGCTGCGCCACTGGACAGTAATGGAATTTTTAAGGAATTTCTTTTAAAATAATTTTTTATTAGTATTTATAATTATTATACAGTGAAACCTCCAAATAAGGGACACCTCTATTTAAGAGACAAAACTTCCGGTCCCAGTCCCTTGGTATTAGGATGTGTAATGTATTTACCTCTGAATAAGGGACACTTGAAAATGAGATTAAAGTGGCTGACTTTTACATTTCAGACAAGGAAGTAGTCTGTGATAAAAATGAAAATACAGATTTTTGTGAATTTATCACACTGACAAACAGTCATGTTGGTAGAAAAGCATACGACACAATTGACGAGCATTTATTTATCCACAATTCTCATTCGACTTCAGTGCATTTATCCCCATTGAAAGTAATGCTGTAAATTGCGAGGATGATTCTGAAATGAAAAAATAAAACAAAACTGTGATATAAAGAACTTTACACATGCTTAAAGGCTGTTCTCAAATCCAAAAGGGTAACCTTTATGACATAAATTTTAATTTATTTTTATTCAGAAATGCCTGAAACTAGCAGGCATTGTTGTTCAGAAACTATGTAATCAAACTCAGTGTGTAATTTATTCACAATTTAAAAACACAGTTCGATCCCAAATCGCTTCTATTGTCAGGTGTTCCAATTTCCATTAAAAAATGAATTTATAAATGTGTGAAAACGTTTTCCGCTTGCTGAGCAGAGCAGTTGAGATATTTGTTGATGCGCAAAGCAGTTGAATACTTTCTTTGAAAATACTGCTGATAATGAAGAACTAAAATTTATAAGTATGATAAAAAAACACTTGAAAATCTTATAGTGGAAAATTGCAAAACAATCATTTTTGATTGATTACTTCAAGTAAAATTCTTTTAAAATGTTTTTATACATTTTGCATATACACAGTTTGCATAAAAAATGCGAATCAACAACTTAACAAATCAGTTATTGATCTAGTAATCAATTGAAATCTTTAATTCTCTATTCCTTTTGCGTTTCATTAACGGGATTTATACACTTCTTATACATTTAAACTTCACCTTTAACACGTTCGCTGCCGCTTACGTAAAGATGTGATGCTAGATAATGCCGTTCTGTAGAAGTGGATTTTTCCCAGAAGCCGATTTACTTTTTATAACAAAGAATCAGTGAAAGATTTTCCCACACCAGCGCGTGGCTGGCTATTGGACATCACCGCACTGGCGTGTGAGTGGCCTCTTAACGTTGGTGCTGAATCTCACGCTTTCGCGTGAGCGGCAGCGACCGTGTTAATGTTTTGTTATTTTTATATCCTTCTGGACGACTAATTAAAAAATAATAATAAAAACTCAGAATAAGGGACACCTCTATTTAAGGGACAAAAGTTCCGGTTCCGTAGGTGTCCCTTATTTGGAGGTTTCACTGTATTCCAGTTTTTTTCAATATTGTATTAATCTATCAATATTTAACCATTCTTTTAGTCTCATTTCACAGTATGAATCGTCAAACGCCCAGTAATGGGCATCCCATAAAAAGTAATTAATATAAGTGCTTTTATGACTGCATTTAGAATAATAATTTAATCAAAACATACTTATGAAACAAAATAGTTATTTTCAAATAAATTTAACAATCTGGTAGCCAAGAATTATCCTGGGTGACCCAACTTTGCCTCAATTAAGCTTGAAAAGTAAGTCTGTAACTAATAACTCATGGTTAGAGGCTAATGGAAGGAAATTCTTTTTTGTAATTAGGGATGCACCAACAAATAATGATTTTGGCCGAATATTCGGATGACAAGTGAACTGAATACTGAATAATATTCGGCTAGCCGAATAATTGTTATGAATGTGTTGAATGTTAGGCCGAATACCAAAAATTCAGCCAACCGAATAGTAATTATTCGGCTTTCCAAATACTTTTTATATTTCAAAGTTTAAAGGTATTAAAATGTTACTTTTTAAAACAATTTTACATAATATTTAACAAAAGAAATTTACATTCTGATAAACAAGAGTTTTTTATAAGAACATTTAGTATTGAAAAAAATCTCCCTTGAATTATTTAGGTAGCACAATTATGAGACTCTTTTATTTAATAAAATTTCAAATTTCATGGTTTCTTCTACAAAAACATTTTAAAAGTAGTACTGAAAAAATGGACAAAGAAAAATTTTACAGTCTCTTAACTGTCCTTTTTCAATAACTAAAGGCAGATTTTTTTCAATATAAAGTACAAATACTTTCAATTTAAGTCTGAATAAAGGAATGTCTAGCTCATAGTTCTTTTCTTATGAATGATGGCATTTTCCACCCTTCCTATCATATCATACTTTACAGAAATCAAAGCATGCAAGTTGAAAATAGAATTATGGTATCTTATTTATTGTTAATGCACAAATGAAAACACAAGTTTGATTTAGAATGAGATGAAATACAATGTATTTATGACTCAATAAGTTGATTATGATTATGATTTCATGAACAAAAATAGCCTAGATAGCTGTTACTATTCTCAAAAGTTTTTCTTTCTTGTTTAAGGACTTTTATTTGGGAAAAGCAAGAAACAGATTATTTACTAAACAAAATTTAGGAACTTGCATTTGCACATCATTTAATCCTAAGGAGAATTCTAATAAATCACCATTTTAATCCTTCTCATGGTTAATTTTCTTAAGTTATACTTTACAAACAACAAATAAATAATGTAAAAACATTCTATTTTATTTAAATATGATTTTCTTTCTAATTTTTAAAAATATACTTAATTTAAAAGTAGAAATTGTGAAGAGTTTTTAATGTGTTTTAAAAGGTTTTATTAAGTATTAAATTTGGCAAATACTTTACATGTAACATGGCCGAATACCGAATAGATACTGAATATTCGGTGCATCCCTATTTGTAATGTATTTACTCTGGGAAACTGCTGTCATCCCATTCAACACATTGTAAATTCTCTTATCTGTCGAGTGAGTGTCTACAAAGAAATGCAAGCAAAGGATATCTGCTGTAAAAGAAAGAATATTCTCAGAGTGTATTCAAAACATACACCTTTATTTATTTTTATTTAATTTAAATAAAATACAGTACATTCCCTCTAATCCGCACAGGTTTGGACGAAGGATTTTGTGGATTATAGAATTTTGCAGATTATAGGTCATTTCTTTGTTTACATTCTAATATTTGGAATTTATCAACAAATGCAGTAAATATACAGCAAATAAATAACACAGAAAGGAAAGAAATACTTTTTTATGCATAAAAAGCTATAGTCAATAGGAACACATTTAAATTATATAATAATACAAAATTAATGGAAAACATTTTTTTTTTTTTTTTTTTTTTTATCTATCAAATATCACAGTGATGGTGGTTTGCTTTGTCATTTTTTATTTATGCTTTGCAGTTTAATCTTGATGCCCTTAAGAATCCGGATTTCTTGATCAGTAACATAAGTTTGTTTTTTCTAAAAAAATAAGATATTTATCCTCAAGAGCTATTTTATCTTTTATATAGCCAGTGAATGTGCTCAGAATATAGCAGTCTTAATAGTTATTTATAAGATACATAAAACATTTTCTTCTAATGAATACAGAAATGCATTAAAAATTTCTAAATTTATCAGTACAGTTCAATAAAGGGCAAAATTAGCCATAGGGCCATAGGGCCAGTAAATGAGAAATAGTGGCCAGTGAAAAATTGCCTATCAGCGGCCACCTTATGGCCACTTTTTTACAAGGAGAGAATATATTTTACTTACATTTTATCAACAATTCTGCTTTTTTGGGTTCCAATATATTTATATTAACATATTTATTTGTGCTATTCAGTCTTGCATTAATATTTATAGAAATTTTAACTGTTTAGTACTTTTAAATAAAAAGGTGGCCAGGCCACTTGAAAAATTAGTCTTACTGGCCAATGGCCGCTAAAGAAATTTTCCAATTTTGCCCTATACAGTTCAACCTTTATTATGGTCAAAGTGTGCATCTTGGTTAAAGGAGATTTTAACTGTTTGTTTACATCTAAAATATAGTGCGAATTATAGGCGTTTATGGATTAGAGGGAGTGGACTGTATGTTCTTTTCAAAATTATTTTAATTTAGAATATATTTGGTATTAATTTATTAGTTATCCCGTCGACAAAAAAACAAAAAACCATCGCCAAACTATAAGATTAATTGCCAATATGTATGATTGTGAATGTCGCATTCAATGACATTAAATATGATATATGTGTTTAAAATGCCATTAAGTGATTTTTATTAATATTCTACTAATTATTTGTTCTTTCGTTATTTAAAGTTAAAATTATGTCAATATATATAATTTGGCGAAATTATACATATTTTGCCGAATTGGTCGATGGGATAACCAAGTAATACCATAACCAGAGCTTCCCCCAGGTTTAAACAAGAAACAGGGTGCTACTGTTCTGAAAAGGGCACTTTTTATATCTTTCAAGGCACTTTTTACATTTTTCAGGGCATTTTTTTCATTTTAAAGGACACTTTTGAATCTAGAATCTAGTGGCTCAAAAAGTCATGAAAAAACAGAAATTTCAACATAAAATTGAAAAAAAGGTCAATTTTGTTAAAAGATCTTGAAAAAACGGCAAATATTGTTAAAAGGTAATGAAAAAATGGCCAGTTTTGTTATAAGATCGCAAAAAACAGCACCTTTTGTTAAAAGATCGAAAATAACGGCATATTTTGCTAAAAAATCACAAAAAAATGTCAAATTTCCTGAAAATATCGAGAAAAAAAGGCAAATTTTGTTAAAAGATCGCAAAAAAGGCATATTTTTCTAAAAAATCATGAAAAAAATGATAAAACTCGTAAAAATATCGCTAAAAAACAAAACTTTTTGCAGAATTTTCCCTTTTTTGTGATTTTTGGACGAAATTTGCCATTTTTTTTTTTCGCAAATCTTTTGACAAAATCTGCCGTTTTATCACTGCTTTTTGACGATAGTTGCCGTTTTTGCGACTCATTTGACAAAATTTTCTGCTTTATAGCGATTATCGTAAGAAATTTGTTGGTTTTTTTCTGTCACGAAATTAGCCATTTTTTTTTTGTGAATCTTGCCTGAAATTAGTCATTATTTCGCTATTTTTAACGAAACTTTGAAGAAATTATCCATTCCACGGGATGCGTATGAGGCTATTTTTTGCGTTCCATCGGCAATTCTTTGCATAATTTATGCGTTATAGCATGTTCGGATCATCATTGGAGGGCTGCGATTTTTCAAATGTGGAGCAAGAAGGGCGCTATTTTTTTGAATGATTGACAAGAGGGACGCTAGTTTTTGGATGAGGGGCAAGAAGGGCGCTTTTTTTTAAACTAAAGGGCAGGAGGGGCAGAGCGCCCCCCTTGAAACCCTCTGGAGGAAACTCTGCCATAATTATATATTTAAACATTATTAATGAAAATAAAATAAAATATATAATCCATATAAATATATAAATTGATTTTGATCAATTACTTTTTTAAATCAAAGTGATTAAAATCAAACTGATTTAAATCATCGGACCCTGATCATTCCACATTACAATATTATTAATGTGCTTGTTTAAATTTAGTTTGACACCATGCATGTATTTTTTGCTTCTTGCTTCTGTTAGAATAAAAATGTGCTTTATTTTTTAAGGATGAAGAATTAGATGATTTGGATAATGAAGTACTGCCTACTAGTGACACATTATGGCCACCTATTAATGACACTGATGAGTCCATCTATAATGAGAATTTTGCAAAATGTTTAAGAGAACATTCAAGCAATTCTTATTATCCTATCACCCAAGGTAAAAATGTAAGCATGTTTCAGTATCTATTTAGATTCTGTACTTAAAAAGTAAAATGATAAACTATACATTAAAAATATAATCACTTCTCACTTATACGTGTTTGAAGAAATTGATTTAAAATTGCGTATAAGTAAGAATCTTGCATAACTGTGATGATGTTATATGTTGTAATTATTCATATTTTTTATACATATTATTTGAAATAAAAACAGTTTGAAATATAAAAATTATGATCAGTAACATTTTATAAGAAAAACAAGGTGAAATATTAGTTGTATATACTTAAAAAAAAAAATTGCAGTTTTACTGTAAAATTTAGTTTTGTTTAGTTTAACTTAAAAAATATGATAAACGTAAAATTTCTTTTCACATATAAGAAGATACATTTACATTGAAAAAAATACTAATTTTAGAGAGACATGGCTGTTTGTTTGTTTTTGCTTATTCGATGTTTGTAAAACGAGCTAATGCATTAAAATGCATATTAGAATTTGATGCTACATTGGAGCTTTAAGTTAACATTTCAAAGTGTCCAAGGCTCCTAAATCAGTAGCATACGATGAAACAGTTATGGTATGAGTTTCATCATCTTCTGTTTCTTTTTCTACTGTCTGTTTATCAAAAACTATTTCAATATCTTATGTCTATTGATGTTAAGTTTTCATCAACTTTGATGAAAACTTCAAAAGTAAGAGAATTTTGGCTTATGTCATTCCATTCTTGTTTGCCTACGATTATTGTTAAAATAATTGTTATTTTTATTTTTCTGACAAGGAATTCTTTAGCATCTCTGAATGAAAAAAATCCGTTTTTCTAAAGGATTACTAAAGACTGTATAACTGAAAGAGAATATTCAAAATGGCTCTCTTTTCTGAACCAATAAATTTAAAGTGTAATTCCTAGATTTTCATATTAGCTTAATTGTTTAAATTTGAAGGTGTAATAAGATTGATAAAACAGCAGTAATATGTGGAAAAGTTGTCCAACATGTGACATGGAATGGTCCTATTATATTGAGATATCATCAAAAATAGTCCCTTCCCCCTCCTCTATTTCTGAATCTACTGAAATTAAAATTATGAAAAGATTAATGTTAGTGTAAGTTTATTTAAGCCATGTAGGTATTAACCTTAAGTATAGGTTTAAGCCTATAGTAATTAACCTAGGTCACATACTATGTATACTGGAGTATAAATCAAGAAATTTCCGAAAATTTTTGGCCAGGAAATAAGAGAGGTCGACTTATACACGAGTCAATTAAAAATAGATAATAATAATAAAAAAAACCTTTGAATACTGCAAATTTCTGGCTTTTTATCTGTAGGTAATAAAATAATACATACAATATACTAATAACAATAATTTATCCTGAAATTTTTTCTCAATGATTTCTTTTTCTTTACTAACAACTTTTTCATCCTGGCAAGTGGCATCTTTGGTTTGATTTTATGCAAAGTTGTAGTAAAAAGTTAGGGTTTTTTTATTTTTTGCCAAATTTGTGTTTGAAAATTAGAAAGCCAACTTATATATGAGTATATACATAGTTTTTGATACAGTAAATTTTTTCCATTATATACAGATTTCTTTTGTTGCACTTAGCAAGGAAGTTTAAGGGCACTCAAGGTATCTATTATTGCAGAAGTATTCAAAGGTTGTCAATAATTATTTGCAAAAAAATTTGTCAGTTATTAGCAGAGATATTTTCTTAAAAGGCACAAATGATTTGGGCACACATAGGGAGGGGCACTCCAATATGCTTCAGCTATCAGCTGCATAAATTAGAAAATTCCTTCATCTACAGCAAACGAATTAGATATTTTATTTTCAGATAATAAAGGTAGCATCGAACTGAACATGCATGGGCATGCTTTTAATTTCAGGAAAAAAGATTTTGTTTTTGAAGAGTTTTAAAATAATAATTCAACTAATTATCAAAAATTTAAATATTTGTGTTTCATGTGCATTCTAGATTGCCTTGGACTATTGCCATCAAAATTTCAACCTTGTATCTGTGGTAGATTTTCCTAGCCATTTCTCTTACAGAGTAAAGCAAAACTTTCTTTTACAGTAGACTCCCTCAAATCCGCACATAATTTACGGATGTAAACAATAAAAAATTGAGTTCAGATGTAATGACAAAGTTTGGCTTTTTTTTATTTTTATATCAATTCCATGTATATTTTAATTTGTAATTTTTGTTAATATTACTGAATTCATGTGTTATCATGAAGGAAAAATAAATTTATTTTAGAAAAAAATCAAGATGTTGCTGATATCATTGACAATCACAATCTTTTTCCCAAATATATTTATGTATTAATCAAATTTTTTTGGTTATTAAGTCTGGCTGAACCTGAAATAAAATTTCCTTATTTTGTGATTTTCATGTGAATTTAGTAATTATTTATTTGTATATTTTTATGAGGTAAGTTTCATAGAAAAAATACTTCTTATCTTTATTGTAAATATTTAATTATGCATTATAGGTATTGATTATTAACTTTACCTTTGCTTTTAATATTTTATTCATTTTAAAAAGTATTTAAAATTTTATTATTTTAGTTTTTTACTTATTTTAATATTTTATTATGATCTAAGCATCCATTATAGTTTCAATTTCATTATTAACCCATTAGTGCCTAGCGTCCCTTTTTAGGGACGATTATAAAAAAAGCAAGAAAGCACTTTTCACACAGGGTTGTTAAATACCCGGGTTTTTTCAGAAAAAACCCAACCCACTGGGTTTTTTCAGGGTTTTTGGGGTTTTTTCAGGGTTTTTGGGGTTTTATCAGGGTTTTTTGGGTTTTTTCAGGGTCTTTTGGGTTTTTTCAGATTTTTGTGGATTATTGGAGATGGTTCAGAATGCTTGGAAAAAAACTTGTTACTAAATTTAAAGTAGCTAATTGATTATTACAAATATATATAAATCAATGACAGTAATCAAAATTATGATAAGATAAATTGATTATTAGTAATAATTTTTAAAGTATTTTTTATTATTATTAAATAATAGAATAAGCCAAGTAATTCTACATGTCTACATAATTAAATTAGGATTCTAAGCATATATGGTATTTTGTTATGAGTTTCTATTGTATAACATAGAACAGATTACACATCAAAGTATTATTTTAATGGGAAAAAAATTGTTTGTTACTTACACATGCTACAGAGATTAACTAACAATTATTTCTTTTAAAAATTGTGATGGTATAGTTAGGACATTTCTTTTCTTTGGGGTGGGGGTGATGGTTATAAACTTTACGAGTGGTGTTCTGATATTAAGAAATATATTACATTATATTATATATGTAATATAAATACATTATATATGTAATTTAAAGTTGAAATTTTGAAAAAACCCACTTGGGTTTTTTCCTGGGTTTTTTCAAGTGGGTTTTTTCAGAAAAAACCCACCCGGGTTTTTTGGGCTGGGCAAAATCATAACAACCCTGTTTTCACACCAGTAAATAGCAAGAGAAATTAACTCTATTTTTCACGAGACAAATTCCTCAATAAATTAAGATAAAAGACATATTTCTTTTAAAACTAGTGGGAAACCCAAAATTTCATTTTTAAAGAAGAAAATAATTTGGGCATTAATGGGTTAATTACATTTAAATTACTATTTAAAAAATGTAAACAAAGCAATGTTCAGAAATCTGCAAAATCTCTGGTTCCACGTTCTAAGCTCTGCAGATTTGAGGGAGTCTACTGTATTATTATAGATATTTTCATAATCATGATCTACACCAAATTTATGTACTTTATAGGAAATTTTTTCCAACAACATTCGTTGTAATCATGAAATTGTTACCAAATAAAAATTCTCATGCCAATCCTTTTCATAGCTACTATTTTATGAATCATTAAGTATGAAAGGAAAATTTTGCAGGAAGCTTAAAAGAATATATGAGTAGGCTGTTAATTTTAAGCTTATTTATCAAATTAGAAGTGTGTTTTGGGTAAGACTTTGCATAGCTTAAATCTTTTTTTTTTTTTTTTTTTTTGGCTTAAAACTTAAAAAAAAGCTAATGAAGCTTATTTTTACAATATGTATTTTTGTGTATTAGATAATATATAGGCATGAGATTCTTCCGCAGATCTGCGATTTTCTGCTTTTTTGTCATTTTTGCCTTTGCGATTTTTTTTTTTTTTAATCATCAAAGGATCGTGGAAAAACAAAAATTTTATCAACAGATCGTGTGAAAAAAAAATACGATTTTTGGGATGAGGCTGTGAAAAAATGCTGTTTTCGACAAAAGATTGTGAGAAAAATGCGATTTTTATCGAAAGATCGCTATACGAAAGCGATTTTACTCAAAAGATCGTGAGAAAAACGCTGTTTTCATCAAAAGATCGTGAAAATAAATGCTGTCTTCGTCAAAAGGTCGTGAAAAAACGCTATTTTCAGTCAAATTACTGTTGAAAAACGGTAATTATTGTCATAAAATCGTAAAAAATGACAATTTGTGTCATAAAATCGCAAAAAAAAAAAATCAATTTTCGTCATAAAATTGCAGGAAAACGGCAGTTTTTGTCACAAAAATGTGAAAAAACAGTGATTTATGTGAAAAAAACGCTAAAACACGGCAGTTTTCGTCGAAAAATCATGCAAAAACAAAATTTTCGTATAAAAAAAAATAAATGAGATAAAATAAAAATGCAGAAAATTTGCTACAATATTAATGTTTGTATCAACTTTTTTGCAGCTGAGTGGGAAATTAAACATTAGCTTGCCATGTTTGTTAAATAATTTTTTAAGTGAAAACGTTAAAATTTGAATTGGACAACTAGCTAAGATTGCTGTTTAAAACATTGCATCAGCAGTACAAACTTAAAGTAGAAACTTTCCTTTCCTAAATTCTTATAGTAGTATTTGCATAAATTTATTCACTCTGACCCCCCCCCCTCCTCCCCCCACCAAAAAAAATAAAACAGGATATTTAAAAAAATGTTGACTATTTTAATGTTAATAAAATAACTTTCTTAATTGCCTTTAACGTGCGCTATTTAAAATAATTTCTCGTTTTCCTGTTCATGCGCTTTTCCTCTTTTTTAAACTTTTTGCAATCTCATGCCTGAATATACTAAAAAAATAAATATGATTTTGCAAAAGAAATAAAAATACATATAAAATAAAATAAATAAATAAAAATACTTGCCCAGATGTCTTAGGGGCTGAGCAAATATAACATTGTCAACTTTTTGGTAATTTTGGATCCCCCTCTGATATCATATGTTATCATCTCTTGACTCCCCCCTCCCCCTCTCTGATAATGATAGTGTATCAAAGTGTAAATATTTTTTTTTATTTTTAGAACTTATTTTTTTTGTCCAGAGTGATACACAAAACTGGTTACATCTATTTTTCGCATACTTTTAAAGTTCAAATGAAGAAACAATAATTTATTATTCCTTTGTATGAAAAAAAACTTTAAATAGTAACAATTTGTGTTATTTGATATAAAAGTATTTTATAGTAGCTTTCTGCTACATAATATATTCAACAATAATAAAGTACTGTTGCACTTTCTTCAACAGAGGAGGTGTAGGGGTTGGGCAAATAAAAATTCTTATCAACAAGAAATGGACAACATTCCTTCTTTTATTTATCTCAAGTTTCGAATTTCAAATATGCTTCATATACAGTTTCTCAAACCGTGATTATTATGCATACACATGATAAAAAATAGGAATGTCAAACATTGGGTATTTCATATTTTAGAATTAAATAATTTTACAATAATTTAGTGATTTTAATAAAAACTTTGTATTTTCATAAAAATAGGTAATAGCCTAAAAAATTATTAACATGCTATTTTGTACCAATGATCATGTTACAAATAAAAGTAGAAAAAAATTTGATTGGATAAAAAATGATATTGATATTGAAAGAAAAACCCTCCTCCCCCTAGAGATATCTTATGATGTCATGCCAGACACTTTCCCCTCCCTCCTAAAGTGATAATGCTATATTTGTATAGCCCCTTACAATAAAGACTTAATAAGTGGTTAAACAGAATGCATTAATAATATGCTTTAACATGTGTAATGTCATATGATTTCTTTTAGAAAATATCTTTAAGTGTATTTTGTATAAAAAGTTTTTGTTTAGTTCAGAATATATCACTTTTTTATTCAAAACTTTCACATAAGAGTCACTGGTGAAACATACTTGAAGCAAATCTTTAATAGTTGGCATTGGTTAACTGCTATATACTTATGGTTATTCCAACTGATCTGGTATCTGATTTTTGTAATTGTTTGCTATAAGTCTAATTAAATCTTCTTTGTATTTAAATAAAGTATTTTATAGTAAATTTATTAACATACATATTTATATACATTATTATTTTATACTTATATACATTATTTATATACATTATTTATTATATACTTTATTAACATACATGATTTTTGTAATTGTTTGCTATAAGTCTAATTAAATCTTCTTTGTATTTAGGTAAGGTATTTTATAGTAAATTTATTAACATATATAATTTAATATTTATTAATGACTGTTTATCATTTATTAAATTTCAGATTTCAATTTCTTGTGTACCATCTGGAAGATGCATTCACACTTTCCTTATTCAAACAACACAGATTTTGGAGTCTCTTAACTTAAGATTGATCCTGATTGAACCAAATTTACTTTTCTGCATGTTGCCATTTAGCCGGAAGTACAGCCTTTTAACACGTGGGTTCAGCTCAGCTAAATTTAAAGGCTCAAAAAATGTTGTTACGTTTGGACTGGATTCTTCACAAGCTAAAATATTAGATGAGGTAATTATTGGATATATACTAAATTTTTTAGCTTTTTTTTTTTTTTTTTTTTTTTTTTTTTTCCATTACAAAATTTTGAAATGTATGTAGTAGAATAATGTGTAAAATATTAATTTTTTGATACATTTAAATAATTACAAAATTCTGAAATGATATGAAATAATACATTTAATAATACATTCTATATCATCTATTTAATTTGGAGGAAATACCGTTAAGTGATATGAGATGTATTAGAATAAATTGTTGAAAAGAACAATGTTTATGTATAATATATTCACTCTTCAAATTTCTGTTTAAAGTATTTTTTAAACTAAAATTTGTGATTTTTTTTTTATTTTGTACCTAAGATGTCTTTTCTGTATTTGATCTCAAATTAGCCACTATTATAATTGTCAGTGCTTAATTTGCGCCGGAGCTCACCGGAGCTCAGCTCCGGTACTTTTTTGTTTTTGGTGGATATTTAAATATTTTCAGAATTCACCGGAACTCATAAGTATTGCGCTCCGGAGCCCTCGGAACAGTGCTTCCGAAAAGCAGAACCTTAAATTATGTTTTCCTTTTCCTCCCATTTCTTAAAACGTCGCGTTATTGCCTCTCAAAACGACGTTTGTGACGTATTAGCGTAGTAATGTATCGCATATCTGGGAGCATCTAGTGTCCTTCCCCAAGTATTGACTCAATGGTTTCCGAACGGCGGTGACAAAAAACTGAATACCGCCAGAATAAACTATAACCGTATTTACTGCTCACGTTTTTATTTACACGCGGTCGATTTGTGCAAGTTATTTTTCTGATTAATTTTGTAGTTTTTTGATTTATTGTTAATTTTGCTTATTTAATGTTAAGTTTTGTTTTATTTATTGTTAAGTTTTAAATTGAAATATGAGAAAGCGGAAAAAAAATCATTGATTATTTTAAAGTTTCTCCCCTTTCTAAAAATTCTTCCTTAACTCAACTTGATGATTGGTAACAAAGATACTAACATACTAACAATCTATGAATCAGGTCTAAATCTGTAATTTTTGAATTATTTAATTATTTTTTTTTAAGTCCAATTAGAGCCGTTTTTTTCTGCAGCTCTGCAAATAATGTATAAAATGCAAAAGG
The DNA here is from genome assembly GCA_964019185.1 of Maratus speculifer. Classification (NCBI taxonomy): domain Eukaryota; kingdom Metazoa; phylum Arthropoda; class Arachnida; order Araneae; family Salticidae; genus Maratus; species Maratus speculifer. The sequence continues at coordinate 150,220,537 of OZ025301.1, read as the reverse complement.
TCTACGGGAAAAAGATGGAGAAATATGCTTCGGTAGTTACTATACTACAAAATATTAGAGCTCCTGTACTTTTTTTGCTAGAAATTAAGCCCTGATAATTGTATTAATCTGATGTCTATTTTTTTATGAAATAATACATTTAATAATACATTCTATATCATCTATTTAATTTGGAGAAAATACCATTAGGTGATATGAGATGTATTAGAATAAATTGTTGAAAAGAACAATGTTTATGTATAATATATTCACTCTTCAAATATCTGTTTAAAGTATTTTTTAAACTAAAATTTGTGATTTTTTTTTTTATTTTGTACCTAAGATGTCTTTTCTGTATTTGATCTCAAATTAGCCACTATTGTAATTGTATTAATCTGATGTCTATTTTTTTATGAAATAATATATTTAATAATACATTCTATATCATCTATTTAATTTGGAGAAAATACCATTAAGTGATATGAGATGTATTAGAATAAATTGTTGAAAAGAACAATGTTTATGTATAATATATTCACACTTCAAATATCTCTTTAAAGTATTTTTTAAACTAAAATTTGTGATGATTTTTTTTTATTATTTTGTGCCTAAGATGTCTTTTCTGTATTTGATCTCAAATTAGCCACTATTATAATTGTATTAATCTGATGTCTATTTTTTTATACAAAGCTTTTTTCGTCTGTCCTGAGATTTGCATTTCAGCATGTGGTACAGTCTAAATATGTTATTATTATTTTTTAAGTTACTCTATATTACATAATTTAGTATCTGTTCTTAAGATTAAATACAATCACTTGTGTTACATACAGGGTTGCTGTAATATAACTATCTCCATGTGAAACTGTCTGTAGCTTAAAGCAACAACTCTAATGAAATCGAAATTTTTATATGTACTATTCAAGTAGGGGAAAAAAATTGGAATAATAAAAAATAGTTGTTATAACTGCTAACATATGGCGCTGTGGATCCTGTCGGTGCAGATGCTGTTATAATCATCAGCAAAATCGAAAAATGGTAATTTCTACTAGTCACTTTCTTTATTATGTAGAATAGTTTTTAAATTAAAGTGCGATCTAGGAAACTTAGAGGTATTTAATACGTTATTGGTAGAAATGATCGTTTCTTGATTTTACTAATAATTACAATGGAGTTTGCACTGACAGCATCTGGGTCACCATCTGTTGGCAGTAGAGCTAGGCAATGTACTGTAACACCATTTAATATTAATAAATTTTTAAAACCGCAATAACTTTATTGAGATTTCAGTTCTTCCTATATAATTCCAAACGATACATTGATAACTTCCAATATTTTGTCCTATATACATTTTCTTATTTGATTTGAATAATTTATAATGTTTATCTTTCCAAAAGTTTATAATAATATGCATTTTAGTTCAGATTTGCAGGAAAAAAAAAAAAAAACATTTGCATTTTTTAAAGTAATATATAAAAATTTAAATTTATGAATCCTTTTAATTTTTTTTAATTAAGATACTGAATTTTCTTTTTTTCTAGATAATCTACACACACATATATATGTGTGTGTCTGCAGAGTTTGATGATTATATCACTAGATATATATTTCATTTTTATTTTCACAATATCATAAAGATCGATATTTTTGGTATTTTTATATATTTGACAGTAATTTTCAAAATATAGCATATGTTTTCAGTCAAAACAAATGTAAATGAATTTGTTAACTATTTCAACTATTTCTACTTCTATAACTATTCTATTTTTAACTATCTATTCTTTATACTGTTATTGGTTGTGTCGTTCTGTAGATAAGAATTTTTGCTTCGGCAGGCCGTTTTTACCTTTCTAAACACTTTCCAAGTTTTATGTTTGTAGCTGAATTTTTAAGAATAGAATGTGGAAACAATAATAATAATAAAACAGCTATTGAAAGGTAAATTACGTAATTTTGAGAAGGTATTTATTGTTTCATGTTTCATTAGAATCTTTTTGATTTTGATTATCTTTTGTTTAAACTACACAACAGGTCAGAGTTGTTCAAATTTTTTAATAAAAACAAAGTATTTTTTATAAATTTTATTTATATAAAACACAAAAACTTTATAGAAATTTGATAATTAATTAATCCCATAATTTGTTTTTTGTTAATGTAAGAAGGAAATTGTGCTTGTTTTTAATTAGTTTATTTTCAGTTTTGTTACATAAGTGAAAACAATACATTTAGAATATTGTTTTATTAAATTTTTATGTTAAATGCAATATGTTTCAATTTCTAATTTATATTATGTCTGAAAATATTTATAGATATCAATAAGTTGGCTCTTTTGAAAATATTGGATATGTATATATATATATATAATATTCCATCTATATGTAAAATATCTGGTATATATCACAATATTAGATATTTTTGAAAATATTATATTTACAGAACCTGTATGTGTGTGTTTGTAGTATTTTATACAGACGGCAGTTGCATTTACAGCCCTATGATGGAGTGACATATAAATTAAAATGTATCGATTTATTAAAGATATAAATATTTGGTCTGCGATGTATTATGATATTAAAATTCTGATATCGTCCAGTCCAAGTTGGCAATTATTGTTCTATTGCTCTTTTGCTTTTTCAAATAGTAAATGTGCGGATTTTGGTTTCATTCAGATTTTTCCTTTAAACTAGGGACAGTCCCAAATAGAGATACTTACATTATAATCACATGTTGTATAGTATATTATTTATATACTATAATACATTATTTTCTTTTACTATTCTTATATTATATTATGTCTTTCCTTTTTTTTATACATTACTATAGTATATTATTTTCTTCCTTCACTTTTTATTTTTCTATGTTGGAACGGAAGATTGTTGAACTCTTACATGTATTTCATATAGAATAGACTATTGTTCAAATAATTGCACCTTTTTTTTTTTTTTTTTTTAAATCTTATGTAGGAGTTAGCTTAGCTGGTTCCAAATTATTTTGATATTAGTATAATTTAGTCCAAGGTTTAAAAAATCAGGAGATTCTCTCAAATTCACACAGCTTGGGATCAGAGGTTATAACGATTTTAGAATTTTCTAGATTTTGTAATATTGTGTGAATGCAATCAAAATTACATTGGATCCTTGCTATATAGCAAAAATTAAAATAATAAAGTAAGGTCTAATAAATTAAAATAATACAAAATAAGAAAATGTAAAAGATTTTTAAATTATTAAAAGTAAATATCAAGTAAATAATTAATATTACATAATTTAAGATACACAATAAAGATGAGATACATTTTCCTTGAGTTATTCCATTAAATTTTCTTTTTAAAGCAATAGTTCCCGATGTGGGGTATACATCACACCAGGAGGGGGGGGGGGGCAATTCCAGATTTTAAACTCATTCATTTGCTGTCTGTTTCTTTGGTCTTTTTTATTTATTTATTGAAAAAATAGTATTGTAGACTAAAATAAATAAAATACAAGCAAATTTAAAGAAATTTTTTTTAAATATTGAATTTTTAAAATGTTCTCTATCACATGTTTAAAATAGATTTTACTCCAAAATAATTATATGAATAATCATTTAAAAGTTTTGACATATTTTTTGTAGCATTAAAACTTACTTATAATTTTTCTGGTGTTGTGTTTTGCAATATTTCTTAAATCTTTCATTTTTTTATTGAATGAGTTTTATTCATATTTGCTATGCCGTATGTCATGCAGAGAATGTGTTAAATGAAAAACTAGTTAAAAGTATTTATAAATGTGACTGTCTTGAATATTTTAATGCAAAAAATACATGAAATATCTGAATGAGGTACTACCAACTTTATAAAAATCCTTAAATATAATTCAAAAATGAAATGGGTAGTAAATAAATATTTATGGCTGTAGTGCAGTAATGCCACACAATAAATAAATTTACATGATGACATACACATTCTAACATTAAAATGAAGTAGTACATGAAGACAATTAATGATATCGGGAAATGAAAAACAGAGAAAATGTGTTGTGAGGTGGAATAATGTCTATGGTTCTTGTTTATTAAAAATAAGAATCTTAAAGTGGTTTTTATGTATTAAAAATAAGAATCTTGAAATGGTTTTTGTGTATCACGTTATCCATAGAAAGAAAATTTAGGTCCCAAAATTTTTCCAACTCTCAATGAGTTATAAAATGTATGAATTTATCAATTTTAATGTTAAATGTAAGACTCTTTTCAAGATATTTTGTGATGATAAAAATGTAGACTGTCTAACACTTTTATTCAACATTGAAGTAAATTGATAAACTACAACAAGACCTTTTTTTGGCCTAAAGGCGAATGTATATAGCCTCATTGTATTTATAAAATTGTATTAAAACACATTTATGACAGAAGATTCACTTCCTTGATAGGTTAAAAAATGTGAAATGAATAATCATTGTTAAAGCTCTATTATGCTCCAACATTTGAACATGTTCACTTTTTAAACAAAAAGAGAAATAATTTACAGAATAAGGAGGCTGGGCATAGTGACTTTACAGATGCTTTTGTAGGGCATGGCCAATAAATATTTGAGAGCCACTATCTTAAAGGTATGCTATTAATTCACATAAAAAATAAAAAGTTAATGAAGTTTTATATCAGATTCAGCCATTTTTATTGTCACCAAAATGTGTATGAAGCTATGCATACAGCTGAACTAAATTTTTTTGCATCTTTTTGCCTATGGCAACAGGTTCTCCCTGAACTTCTAAAAATCATCCAAAAAAGATGTTATAAATAGAGATTCTCATGCCATTTTCATTATTTAAGCATCGAAAAGTGCACAAAATCTTGCATAGAATTGAATGAAACTTTTGTGTATGTTTTTACCTTTGGCCAGCATGTGTTTCTTAAATTTGGGAACATTCTTCTGGAAAAGGACAATGTGATAGCAGTTTGTGAAAATTTTTTACGATTTTTCCCAGTTTTATCGTATAATGGCGATTCATGCATTGCTGAGCTGACTTTTCACAAATAGCTGATGTACCTCAAAATAACAAAAAACTATTTATTTTAATAAATATTGCGATCAAAATTAACTTGTCTTTACTCTGCTTAATTGGCTGAGGAGAAATTAAAATTGAAAATCAAGGTTAGTCTTTTATTGAACGAATAACATCAAAGTATTAACACCTGTAACTAGGTACTTTTTGAAACATTAAAATGTATGAAATAGAAAAAAGTTTTGGATTTGGCACACATCCAACTAATTGTTACTTATGTGCAGTTCTGATTATAAAGAATTTTGGTAATTTATTACCTATGGAAAGATTATGAAAAAATACCTCTTTCAAAAAATTTTAATATTAGAGTTGTTTCACAAACATCTGTGTTTCAAAATGGAACTTTGAACTTTCCATTCTATAAAAGCAAAGTCTATTTTTATTTATTTATTTATTTATGTTTCTTTTGGTTGATTAGAATTTAAAATGCATAATTTGCAAATAAAACAAGTTCACTAAAAAGGTAAACTTTAGCTGGATAACTTAAAAAAGTTAGTATGAATTTGAATAACTGAATTAATCTTTCTTTAAAGTATTTTAAAAATATTTTGCGTTTCACAAAAAATGATAAATTTTCAAATTAAAAATCGTGAATATATTTTATTTCTAATACACATCCTTTTAGGGATATTTTTGTTTGTTTCTATCACAGGGATCTGTTTTAAGAAAAAATTGGGTCCTTTGAAGGACCCATCACAAAGTTTTTCAAAATAGGAACCATCATAAAATTTCCCCTCTCAAAACAGGACCCTTTTCAATATTTTTTACCTTAAAAAAAGGACTCTTCACAAAATTCCTTGTCTTAAAAATAGGCATTTTATAAAATTTTTGCATCTCTAAACTAAACCTTTCACAAGTTTAATCATTTAAAAGTAAAATCTGACCCGATATTTTTACATATATAAAGAAAATATATGCATTTTTCACACATATGTCATCTTAAACATAAATGAAAAATAATTTAAATATAATGATAAATTCAAATTCACAAAATTAGGACTAGATTTTTCGCAAATGTAAAAAAGCTATTCACAATTTTACAAAATCAGGGCCTGGAAAGAAATGTCTGGACAGACCCCTGTTCTATCATTATAAGGAATTAGAAAAAGAATTCATGTAATAGATAGTCCAGTGTCAGTCTAAATGTTTTCTCTTGTAGTCATCTCTATATTGGTTGCATCATTTTAATAAATTATCACAATTTTTTAAAAATATTACAACTTAATTTATAGGAGAAGATGGTAATATATTTATATAATTACATTTAATTTAAATCCAAAAAATTATTGTATATACTCGTGTGTCGTGTATAAGTCAAGGAATTTTACACAAAATTTGGAAGTTGAAAATGAGAGGTCGACTTATAAACATGCTAATAAAAGCCATTTTTCTCAGATAATTGGCAAATGGGCAAGTTTTTTAAATAATCGCATATAGGTCTAAGTTGAAGAGATAAATAAAAATAAACAATGGCCATTCACCTATGACTGACCAAAAAAAAAAAAAAAAAAATTGTGTTCCTATAATTGTTCTGCCGCTTATGAATGTTTCCAGATATTTTTCTCAAAAATCCTACAGTATGAAGAAGTATTATATTTTAGCAGTCTGTTTATTTTGTTTGTTTGTTTGTTTATTGAACAACATATATATGACTTGTGTGCTCGACATGAAGCCTTCTTATAAGCCATCGTCAATATACAGGGACGAGATAGCACACAAGGAAATATTACAACACAAGAGAAGTGCAAGCAGGAGCTCCACACAAAGAGTGTGTGCAATGGAGCCAGTGGGATTCGAACCCACAACCTCACGATCAGCGGCGTGATGTCTTAACCACTCAGCCACGGAGGCCCTTTTAGCAGTCTAAATAGTTGTTGACTTTGTGAATAAGGCTTGAATAGATTTTTGAATCCTTTTTTTTTTTTTTTTTCTTTTGTCTTTTTAAGTACAATTGAAGTGAATAAGTTTCAGAATAGTTTAAGCTTCTTCAATGTTACAAAATTATATAGTTTTAAAATGTTGAATTAAAAAAGAAAGTCTGATTAGAAAAGTGAAAAAATTACTTATTTAATAAAAATGTATTAATTTTTTTATTCTTAGTTCTAAATCATTTTTTCAACATTTTACCAGAAATGTGGTTTGATTTAGACACAAACATTTAACTTTTTTCAGAATTTTGTTTAAGAATTAATTTTTGAAAGAATTTTTTCATTTTAAATGCAATTGAAATGAAGTGAATAGTTTTCAAAATAGTTTAAGCTTTTTCAGTTTTACATAATTGCATAGCTTTTAAACTTTGAATTAAAAAAAAGTTTGATTAAAAATGTAAAAAAAAAAAAAGTTTACTAATTTAAAAAATATATATTAATTTTTTTATCTTCAATTACAAATCACTTTTGAACATACTACCAGAAATATGGTTCGACTTAAACATATAAAGATTCAACTTTTTTCAAAATTTTGCTTAAGAATTGGTAGAGGGGATCAACTTATATACAAGTATATGTAGTATTTTATAAATATTTATAAAACTATTGTAAAAAAATTCTGTTGTTTATTAAATTTCTTAATTTCCTTTTTTAGGCTAAAACAAGACTAAGGTTAGCATCCTTTCGCTACAAAATTATAAGATTTACAGAGAAAGGCGAGTCGCTTACAAATGGATCTTCAGATACTGTTTCTCATTATTTTATCAGACATTTTGACATGGTGGCGCATATAATTATTTTACAGCCGAGAGAGACATTTTTATTTTCTTCTGCTCTTGTGTCACCAGACGTGAATTTTAAAGGTCTACAGTATGTTAATGATAGAGCATTTGAAAAGTAAGTCTTGTTTTCTTAATTTTTTTTTAATCTGTATTTACATTTGGTTTTCATTATTTTACTTTTTCTTTTTTCTGCAACACAGGTTGTTGAAAATTAAGAAAATATTTTGCATCATTGTTCTAATTCATTCTATCTGCAAAATAAAAATCAGCAAAATTGCAAAACACTTGATAAGATCTAAAGTACATACAATAGTGGTAAAATTATCTTCCAATATTCCTTACATTTTTCTTTTCTTTTTTTTTTTTTTTTTTTTTTTTTTTTTTTAATCTTCATTTATTTTTTGTTTTTTCTCTGTTCTTTCCTTTCTTCACTTTTTTTTTTTTACCCCTAAGTCTCTCCATTGTTTTACTGGTTGTATGAAAATACTGTTACTTTTGACAACAAATAAAGATTATTTAAAAAAAAAAAATCTTTACATAAACATGATGATGATAACAACATTTCTCTTTTTGTTATTAAATCATTGTTTTTTAGCTTACAGGCTATCAAAGCCTAATAACTAATGTGCCTGCAGGTTTCTGTATGCAGAAAGATAATTCTTCGTAGAAATATTTAATTTTCTTCAAGTTTTTTCTAGGTTCATTCTGATAAAATACTTTCCTGATTAATTTGGATAGTTCATTAATTAAGTATAAATAGGAAGAATGATAAGCTAATTCCCCTCCCTCAATTTAGATAAATGGGTTTTTTATGCAAAATTATATGATTTGCTTCAAATTTAGTATACCAATTTATTCTGATAAATCACCTTTTTTAGATTTGTAGATTCATTGATTAAGTATAAAGGGGAACTAATAGGGGAGATACCCTCTTTTAAGTTAGCTAATCATGCAGATTTATTATATTTATTTATTCAATTGCTTTAAATTTAATATATCTGTTTAGTCTGATAAGTTGCTTTCCTGATTAGATTTGAAGGTTCATTGGTTGAATCCTCTAAAAAGTTCTGCACTTTTTTAATGATTGTTTTACATAGCCTATTTTGTCTTATACTTTTTGCCATTGTTCTGGCTGTTGATAAATTGAATTTTTAAAAAAGTCATTAGCTTTATTCATAAAGAAGTTATTAATGTGCTGTTTGACAGTCTCTAAAGAAAATTAACTCCTGGTAGTTCAGGGAAATATGAAATGATCTAAAAAGATGTAAAAAGATGTAAATCTAAAGAGGACAGATCTGATAAATATGAAGTGTGGCATAAAATATCCCAGCCATATTCATCAAGGGTTGCCTGATATTCATCACTAAGTTTGATCGAGCATTGTCATGTTGGAACACAATGCCTCAATGATTGGTCAGTTCCAGTCTCTTTTCTTTGGTTTTTGCTTTCAAAACTTCCATTTGGGAACTGTATTTTTTCGAATTATTGACTAATTTGGTGGCAACAATTCATAATAAATAACTCTTTTGTATCCCCACCAAACATAAAGCAGTACTTCTTTGGGATTCAGGTCTCCTCTTGATGCAGTTGTGGAGGTTCATTTGACTTACCCCATTGATCATTTCATTATAGTATCCATTTTTCATCTTCAGTCATGAGCTGTTTTTAAAGAAGAGCTTTTTCATTTTGTTTTAACAAAGAATCAAATGCAGAGATTTGAATTAAGCATATTCTGCAGTGTTTAAGTATGGGATACAAACACATTATAACATTTCTTCCCGGACAGTGGAAGAAACTGGAAAAAACCGGAAAAAACTGGAAGAAATGGTAGAAACCAGCAGAAATCAAAACAAATGCTCAAAGTTAAAGTATATTAACTATGTTAAAGAATTAAAGTATAATTACATGAAATCTAAATTGGAAAATTTAATTATTATTAAAAATATTTTTGCAAAGATAAATTACTTTTTTATTAAACTTCAGGTTGAACAGACATTTTCAGGTGAAGGATTTTTACTACTTTAGAGATAGAGGGGTGGTTTTTTTAATTATTATTTTATTAATTATGCCATTTATGTAAAAAAGAGAAAAAACTACCTACAAGTTGTTTATAAAATAATATATAATTTTTCATATAAAAATATATTATTTTCAGCTGTGCAACACAGTAAATAAACAAATTTCTAATTATTTATACTAACATCTAACATGAATATCTCAATGCTGATTTTAAAAGATTAGTGTTCTAAAAAATCTATGGGTATGTTGAAATGCTTTTAAACTATCCTGAAGTGTAAGACTTGGAAAAAAAAAAAAATCTTTTTACGTTCATCCCATTTAAGTTGAGAAACTTATCGCAGCATCCTACAGTTAAAAACATTTTTGCTATATTATGCAGTTATGCTGCATGTATTTGCCAAGAAAAATGAGAATTTGAATGATTTATTTAATACTAAGGATCAACCGGTACAGGTTTCTAAAACCGAAAAAGAACTTTGGTGACCTTTCTAGATTCAGCCAAAAGTGAAAACATCCAATTTTTTTTTAGTAATTAAAATGTATTTTTAAAATAATTAATACATAGATAAATACACATAATTGCAAACTAAATATATGAATTGTATTTATTAATTATGCACAATAGTTAATTATCCAAAAACTTCATTTTCATATGTAATAAAACATAATTCATCAATGACACAGGAAGATTTTCTAATTATACAGGGCTTGAATTTCAGGGCGGGATGGCGGGATTCGCGCCCAAAATTTTGAAATCCCGCCCAAAAGAAAAATTTGAGTGGGAGGCTCTAACCAAAAAATTTCACCACTTTCCAAAAAAAAAAAAAAAAAAAAAAAAATTGATTTTTGAAACTAAGACCAACTCCCACGCCCATTTTGCAAAGTTTTTGAAATTTTCGGCGACTGGGTGACACATTTTGAGAGTTTTTTACCACGAAAGAATATTGAAATTCATGATTTTTTCTGCGACCGATTGACTAATTTTGCAATTTTTTTCTGCGATCGATTGACAAGTTTCGTTCTATTTTCCATGGTCAAAAAAGAGATGATTCTGTTCTGAATTTTCTAAAAACGATTAACGCATTTTCATAATTAAAAAAATTATGCGAAATCAGTTATCAGATCGAAAATTCGGACATATAGATATCGCGAATTTTGACAAATGGTTGCCGAAAAAATCAATTTTGAAAATTGATCGCAGAAAATGGCCAATTTCGTCAAAAGATTGCGGGGGAAAATGTCAATTTTTATAATGGGGCCTGAAAAAACGCAAATTTTTTCAAAGGATCAGGGGGGAAAACCCCCCAAATTTGTCAAAGTATTGCTTCAGGAGTGATTCTGAGTGAAAAAAAAAAATCCTGGAAAATTCCTGGGAAATCCTGTTTAGACACTGTGTTTTTTCTGTGGCCCTCTGACGAAATTTGCGGATTTTTTCTGATCTTTTGAGTAAATTTGCAAATTTTTAATAATATTTTGACGTAATTTGTTGATTTTTTGATGAAATTCGTAATTTTACGGCGATTTTTTGACGAAGTTTTTAGTTTTTTACGATCTTCTGCAAAATTAGTGGACTTTTTGCAATTTTCCATGACTTTTTTTTAATGTTTTTGGCGTTTTTTTCAGTGATTTCTGATCGAAATTCCTGTTTTTTTTTCCTCGATCCTTTGATGATATTTGCGGTTTTTTCACTATTCTTTGACAAAATGCGTGTTTTTTCCATGATCTTCTAACAAAATTAGTGCTTTTTTCCTTTGATTGTCTGATGAAATTTGCATTTTTTTTTCATAATCTTCTGACGAAATTTGCGTTTTTTCAGCGATCCTTTGACGAAATTAACTATTTTTCTGCGAGAGATTTACAAAATTGATTTTTTTTTCAGCAGCCATTTGCGTAAAAGTCCTTTTTTTTTTTTTTTTTTTTTTTTTTTTTGTCTGAAATTTCACTTTAATGACAGTTTTTTTTTTTGGGGGGGGGGGGTGGGACTGAATATCTTAAATTTTTGGAAAGTTTAGAACAGAATCACCCATGGGTGGCTTGATGAATGCGAATTACGTCTCAATATCATGGAAAAAAACAAATTCTGGCAGAGTATCGCGAAATAAGTATGTGTATTTCAAAAAAAGTCGCAAAAGCATAAAATTCTTCAAAGGATCATAGAATAAACTCGAATTTAATCAAATAATCGCAAAAAAACATGAATTTCGTTAAAGAGCTGCGGAAAATGCGAATTTAGTCAAAAGGCTGCTAGAAAATGCGTATTTCATCAAAAAATCACAAAAAAGTGAATTTCGTCAGAGTCCAGGAAGATGCAGCTATCTTCTTAGAAAACAGCCCATACACAAACATATATGTTTATTACTATATGTATAGTTTTTAATCAAAAATAATATTAAACTAATTTTTTGTAAAATTGGGTTTTACACGAAGATAACTTGCAAGAATCTACACTCAATATAAAATCGAGCCGAACCAAAATTAGAGTTTATTAGATCTGTAACAAAAATAGTTAGCACTGGGAGGGAATTTACCATCTGTAAGGGCTAGACACTATTAAAAAACATTTTACATAAATATTTTGAGTTGTTAATAAAAATTGATTTAGTTGTATTTTGTTATGTCTCTATTCTTGTAATTCTTTAAGTAGCACATAAAATAATAGCGGGTTTTAAAGATTTTTTTTCTCCCTCCCAAACAGTTAAACTCCCCTCCATTTATAAATGTTGGTAGGGAGAATCCCCTCTTTTGAAAAATTGAATTTCAAGCCCTGTTATACGAATTTCATTTAATTAAAAAATATTTTAGTTTTAAGTATTTACACCTTGATTCTTCTTCTGTAGTGACTTTTTTAAATGTTTATTTGTTTATTTAGAACTTTCTCGAATAATATTTGAAACACTTATGTAGTTTAAACTGAAATTTTCTATGAGAAGATTGATAATTCATGACTGATAATTATAAGCAATGAAGTTTATTGCAATACACTCATTTGAGTTGATATTTATTGCAATACACTCATTTGAGTTGATACAGTTCAAATCAATGACTAATGTGTAAAATTTCTGAAGGAAGAAACAAGATTTTTAGAATACTGAGAGTTTCTGTCCGGCGGTATTTTCAGCTACGTTTGCAAAACTTTGATTTTGGGCCGAAAATGAAACTATATTTTTGGTCGAACTCTATTTGATACAGTAATTATTGTACATTACTTACATTAATAAAACTGATGTAAATTAAAAGTTTTTATTTAAATGGGCTTCATTCTATCATTAGTAAAAGATCTCTTCTATTTAATACTGATTTCAGAAATTAAAATAATTAAAAAATATGTTGGTTAAATTGAAATGGTTAACATTTAATTGTTTTTGTGTATTTTAGTTAAAATTTCTTTTCATTTAGCTAATAGTTGAAGATCTTTAGACAGGTATTATGTGTGATCGTGGCTAACAAATTGATGTAATTATAAATTTAGCATATATATTTAACTAAATTTGTTTTGGGTCAGTGGAATCAATTTATGTAAGATTATAGGAAGAAGATATTTATTATGTCTTACAAAATTGAAAGTATATCATAAATTTTTAAAGAAAATCAGTTTCTTCCACTTGGAAGAAACCTATTTCTTCCGGCCGGTTTTTTCCGTGGTTTTTTTTTGCGGTTTTTTTCCACTGTGGAAGAAACTTTCCAACCCTGCCTTCAACTTAACTAGGCACTTATAATTTTTCACATCTTTCCTTTCACAAACTTCATGCAATAATGATATATTTTATATGTATTTTTTAATACAACTTGCTAATAATATATTCATTGTTCATTTATTATGTTCTGTGTCATAGATTTCAAATTTTCACTTATCAAACTCCCTCAAAAACAAATTGAGAAAGGAATCTTAGTTTTGTTATCTTTAGTTTTTAAGAATCCCCTTTGGCCTGTCTTAACTGTAAAATTCGGCATATAATTCATACCTACGATTTTAGTCTGTATTTTTCAATTATTAATTATATTTGCTGTATAACACGTTCCCTCTTTACAAAAAAAAACCTGAAATGTATATACATATGCATTGTTTTTATTTTTTGAAGCTTTTGATTCCAACAATTTTCCTGCTTTTGAAGAATGGTATACTAAGGTAACAAGTGATAAAAGGGATAATCTTTTCAAATACAAGCAATTTTTGCTATAATAGGAACAAAAGTATCATATTTTTCAATTAACTACAACTCCTAATTGATTCAACTCATATAACTAAAATTATCAAATCTGTTATTTATAAAATTTTATAAATTGTTAAAGCTAATTATTTTATGCTCTTTTTTTTCTTATTTTTAAATCTGTCTTCTTTATATTTGTCATACAACATGCACACATAAATTTTATTTTTAGCATTAAAAATGCATTTTGTAAGCTGTATTTTATGGTTTAGAATTACCAGTCATGACTGACTTAATATGTGAATGAAATTATAATGCAAAAAGTACATGTATGACTAAGCTTTGAAGATGCTTTCCACAAGCTCATTAAAAGCAGTAAACTGAACAGTAGTAGATTTGAAATCACAGAAAAGTTTCAAATACTCTTTAAATATAACAGAATAATAGCACAATATATTCCAGTATAGCAGATGATCATTTACAAAAATCATTATAAAAGATAAATCGAGTATGTATCTAAAATATTTTTTAATTAGATGAAAATAATTTTTTTAGAAACTGACTTAACTATATTTTATTTTACATGAAAGTAAAAAAGTTTTGACCAGAAGCACAGAGAGCCAACTAGGACCACAGTTCTAATAATTATATTGGGAGATCCCCCAATCTCTATAAATAAAAGGAATTCCGAGGATAATTAATTGAGGCACAGGAAAATCGTCTGCTAAGAAAATCTTTTTTCATTTTGAACTCTATAAATAAAAGGAATAAAGCAGAAGAAATATAAAACAGATAATGTATTTATCACAAAAAATCGTCTGCTAAGAAAATCTTTTTTCATTTTGAATAAAATTAAATAAAATATTGAAAACATTTGATTTAAACTAAAAATTGTATTACTAAAAGTTTTCTTTTTTTTTCAGAACCTTTTAATACTTTATAACGATGAAAATGACGTATTTCAGACAATGCATTTCTGCATGCTTCCAGTTATTGATAAAATCATACAAATTTCAAGTTCGTTTAATATTGCTAATACGGACCCGGGCAACGCCGGGCGGGTCAGCTAGTAAAATTAATAAAAAAAAAAAAAAAAAAAAAAAAAAAAATCTCATCTGATATTTTACCAAGGGTAATTGCATTCCAAATTTTTCAAAAATTTAAGTCATTCATTTCCAAAAAATTAAGATAATTGGTTTTCAGCAGGGTTCGTTGATTTAAATCAGCTTGATTTTAATCATGATTTAAATCATTTTTTCTCTTAAGTTTATTTTTAAATAAATTTAAAATGTAAGCAAACATAATAATGTACTCTAATACAAATAGATATATAGTACATAATATTATAATGTATTATAATACAGATAATCAAACTATTTTTAGAAATTTAAAGCTTAATCTCTTCAAAAAGTAAAATACAATGTTAAGTTTCGAAAAATAATGCTGTCAAATTTCATTTTAATCAAATCATAAAATAATCTTACAACAGTAAAAAAATCGAAGCTGGAATATATTAAATATTCGAGTATTTACTCATTAGTATTTAGAAAAACTTCTGCAAGTTGAGGTAAGATAAAATTTTATGACTTGGTGATGTGCATTATATTAAAGCTTGAGCAAAATCTGAACCATTCAATGAAGTTTCATTTGTATTTAATACAGTATCAGCCTTATAGAATGATGGAGGGTGTTTGTTACAGTTATTGAAAAGGCTGATACTAAACATCTCACAGAATTCATGATGAACTTCTTTTTTTGCAATAGCTTCATCCATTTCAGTAGAAAAAATGTTTTCTGCCTTTGGTTAGGTACATTTGGAAATTAAAAACCAGCTGATAAAGCTGCTAAACTCATTTTTCGCAACCAGCATAACAAAAGTTAACAACTGAGTTTACTTTCAAATTTGTTTAAAATTTGTATGTGCTGCAGATGTTTTTACTTTAATTAAGATATTGAAGGCTGAATTAATTTTTAACCTCTGATTTGAAGTTTTCCATGCATTCTGTGTAATGAAGATTTTTTCATAACTTAAAAATTTTATTTTTGAATCATTTATGTGAATTGTGTAACATTATTAATATATATTGGTAATATTTATAGTATGCATGTGTGAGTATGTATAATTTATATTTTATAAATTATAAATTATACGGAAAGTAATGTAAAAAAAATAATATTGTGTGAGATTTTTAAAAAAAAATAAAAAAAATCTGATTTAAATAAAAAAAATTGATTATTTTGATTCTTATTAAAAAAATAAAAAAATCATGAACCCTGGTTTTCAGTCCAACAATTCAGTACAAAAAAAAATCACAAATTTCAAAAGATGATCACTGGAAAAAATCAATTACAGCTATCATTCGCTGGAAACAACGTTTCAACTGAGCATTGAAAATATGTTATGGCTTATGAGAGATTTTTAAGATTTCAACAAATTTTTGTCAATTTTTATGCAATTATCTCATATTTATCTAATTACATTTGGAAAGTCTAATTAAAAAAATTACTATAAATTAAGTACCTTTCGCTAAAACAGCAAATTCAGCATGAATGAAACTTATTTGTTTACTCTGTACTAAATCAGATGTATATACATTAAACAAAGAAGTACCCCCTGCTCCCACCGTCAGTTTCTTTTTCTGATTAAGCCATAAGGTTGTTTTATTTTATTATATTTCATTCTTGTAATTTAATTTGTGCACTGTTATTGATCCAGTTTTTTAGTTTAAATTTTAGAGCTATTTTAAACAATTTGACTGTTACAATAAATTCTGTCTAAGGCTGAATAGTTTGCTGTATTTGAAATCATTACTTATCTTGTAATTATATTGAAGTCAAGACTTAAAAAAATCCCAATAAATTAGAATTTACTTAGTTTGCTGAAATATGTTTTAACTAAACAGTTTTTCTTTTATAGAAAGAAAATCTCTTTTTGAATTTCTTTTATTGTATTTTACATAATTTAATTCCTTTCTATATTGAAATTGATCTGAAATAATATAAATGATATGAAGTGATATATGTATATATTTTTAATCTCACATTTATATGTATTGCTTATATGTTTAATTTTTCATAATGATTGACAGAATAGTATCTTATAAGAACTCTAACAATCTGATTTTCTTTTATTAGCTTTACTAGATCAGCTGTATTTTTTGATACTTCATTTATCGCTCCAGTATTACTTCCATCTGATTCACGATGGTTTTTACTCGATATGATGTCATCAAAGTTCCTAGAGTGTAAAAATTCAACTACTGATATTTTGTCAAGTAGAAATTCTAAGGTTTTAAAAGAGCTTAAATCCATATTGTCCTCTCAGATGGTTATCTTTTGGATATGGTCCAAATCATTGCAAGGTAAGTATTAGATTATAAAAATATATTTATATAAAAATATAATTGCAGAATAATATGAAATCCATTGAGATATCTTGTACATTTTTTCTGTTTAATTTTGATTGTCGTAAATAATCTGTTGCAATTGGCACTTATGATTAACAGCATTGTTTGAAAAATCCTGGCTACCAGGCAATTCGTTGTGAATAAAACTAATCATTGGGGGCCACCGTCATACTTACCCATCATGTATAATATATAATATAAAAATAAGATGCATGTAAACTATCTATAAAATGCATTGCAATTCCAAAATTAAATTTAAACGTATATTTCAATATTTCTGGTACATAGTAATGCTCTGTTCCAGAATTGTGGGTACTATTTGATTATGAAATCGACTAATTTCAACGAATTGTATAAATCACCAAACTACTCGCAAAATTATAGAAATTGGCATAATTTTTATTTTAAATAATGAAAAAACAAATAAATTAGTACAAGATTAATAAAAATACAAATGAAATGTCGAATTAAAAATCAGTTATGATATACAAAGCATGTAACATGTTTAATGTCAAGTGCATGTGATACTTACAATAAGTTATTATTGTCATTTAATCTCATAGTTTGGCAATAATTTTTTGGTCAATGTAATAAACAAGTAGTAAAAGAAACATTCTTATAACTCTAAAAATGATAAACCTATTAACTAACAGTTTACTGACTTGTATGAAGTGTTTCATTTCGAATTAAAATATGTATTTGAATTGAAATTTAAATGAAATAGGGTCGTGAAAAATCGAAGAGTGTGGAAAATAGGGTTATAAAAACTAATTATCTGATCTATTTAATTTTTTATGCAAAATTTATATTTTCATTATTGTCTTTACAGCTATTACTTAAAATAAAAATGTTCGAAAATTTTTATATAGCTTTCATGAAAACAAATATTTCAAGAGCCCAAAGAAAAAGTAGTTCCTGATAATCAAGGTTACTGGTATTCTGTAAGTTTCTTCCTATTATTACATAGTAGTACACACCAAATTTTAAGTTTTTACTTCAATTTGTTCGGGAGATAGAGCATTTACAGATAGACAGATGGCAATTTTTTTTTTCTAAAAATATGTTTAATGGAATCTTCAGTGTCTGAAACGCGTAAATCCATAAAAAAAAAAGTTTTAATTTTCAAAACGATTGCAAGTGTTACTCTATACTATGTATGACAGGTAAGCAGGGTTCGTCCCAGTGGGCCCAGCCCTAAAACCTTGGGGGGGGGGGGGGAGTGTTTCGGGTTGTCCCACTTGAAAAGACCCATGATAAAACCCGTTGTGGGTTTTTCAAATTTTTTCATGATTTTACAACTGTATCACTATTTAATCTAAGGTATCAATCCAAAGGTAAATGTCAGTTTAAATATATTTAAATTGAACCAGAAAGAACTATAAAAGAACCAGATTTAAAAGTAATTTTCTAAGCATTGATAAAATGACCAAAAAATAGATTAGCTGCAAAGAAGGGGAAATAAAATTAAACTGATTTCTGATTTAAAATTAATGAAAGAAATTATATAAATTTAGCATGTTATGGTTTTGTTCAACTCAAAAAATCAACCAGGGGTGTTTTGGGTGGTCCCACTTGAAAAGACCCATGATAAAACTCATTGTGGGTTTTTCAAATTTTTTCATAATTTTATAACTATATCACTATTTAATCTAAGGTATCAGTCTAAAGATAAATGCCAGTTTAAATATATTTAAACTGAACCAGAAAGAACCATAAAAGAACCAGATTTAAAAGTAATTTTCTAAGCATTGATAAAATGACCAAAAAATAGATTAGCTGTAAAGAAGGGGAAAAAAATTAAACTGATTTCTGATTTGAAATTAATGAAAGAAATGATATAAATTTAGCATGTTATGATTTTGCCCAACTCAAAAAATCAACTGGGTTTTTTTCAAAATTTCAACTTTAAATTACATAAGGCATACCTGCCAACCTGAGAAAATCCAAATATGTAAAACAATACATGAATGACATTAATGATTTTTTATAAAATAGCACATGAACGACATTTCGTTGACAATAGTAACTTTGTTAGCTTTACTTAAAACATCATTATCAAAAATAATACCAAAAGGAACACTGAATATTTGGTTACTCAGTTATTTGGTCAAATCATTATACATTGCATCACTAATTTTCAACAGATCTTCAATTCTCACATTTTAATATAAAATACAGGCAAAATTTACTCAACAAAGTTGTGTTTTACACACAATGAAAATTAAAAATTTCCATGTTTTTTTATAATGAAACAAAGGTTATTTTTTAATTATATTTAAAAATACACCACCTTAAGTATTTATAATTAAAAACAGCTAGAAAATAATTCCTAATTTAAGAAGGTAAATGGAGCTTGGAAAAAAATTTCAAAAATGTGTAAAAGAAAAAAACTATCCTAAGTGTAAAATAGTAAAATACAGCCCAAATGTGTAAATTTTAAACCTAATTTGTAAAATTTGGCAAGTATGCATAAGGTTAATTTCTTAATATCGTTATTAAGATCAAAACTGATATATAATCTATTCTATGTTATATTATACTGTTAAAACTCATAACAAAATACTACATATCCTGTGAATACTAATTTATTAAAATAGCTATGTAAGATTATTTTATTTATTCTATTAATTAATTACAATAAAAAGTACTTGCTTATCCTGATTTAGCATTAGTATTAATATATTTAATGATAATTTCATTCGTAAAATTATTACTAAAAATCAATTTTTTGTAAAAAGTAAAGCAAGGTATTTTGCTAAGTGTAATTTTGATTGTCGTTGATTTATATATTTTTGTAATTACTTCAAATTGTATTTAGTAGTAAGTACACTTTTTTCAAACATTCTGAACCCTTTTCGGTAACTCAAAAAATCCATTTATAGCTGGCTTAATATATCCTTAATGCAAGAAACTAGTCATATCAGATGCAAATCTACCTTTTAAATTAAGTTGATTTTTTAATATATACATTTTGTTAATTCATTCTTTGTGCAAAATTATACCCAGGTTTCACTCATAAACTCATCCAGACTCACTCATAAATTCTTTCATCAGGAATCGTTCTTCAAACATTAAGAATTTAGTTATTATGTAAAAGTAGAAATTTACTCAATAATTAGAAACTCAAAGGAACATTTTTCTTCGATTGAATGATAGATTTCTTAACTGATTACTTGAAATGTTCTGCGACGTACATCACACTTTTAAGCATATTCTGCTTTGAGGATTAAGACTAGTGATTATTTCATCATTTATCCTTTTGCTAATAACATTGATTAACAATATGATTGATTAGCAAAATTATTGATTCTGTTTCTAATATGTCCAGTTTTTGCAGCATAAATATTATTATGAATCTTTATTAACAAGATTTCATATTGTTTACACCTTCTACAATAATTCTCACAAAAGTATGCCAGTCTGGTGCCAGCAGTAAATTGTTTTCAGTAATTACCACACTTTTTAGCCAAAAATATTAACCTTCTTTAAATTTTTTTAAATGCAGTGCATTATTTTTTCCTTTTTATGGAGGGGGAAGGGGGATCATTGTTATATTTTCTACAATTTTGTGCTTCTTAAATTGAATTATTTCTATCAGATTATTTCTATTCATATATCCTTATTTGCTGTAAAAGGTTTGTTCCTTCTTTTTTAGGTTGGTATGAAAAGTGTGATATTCAGTATTACTCTGGTGAATTAAAGTTTTCAGTTGCAGCTAAGAGTGTTGAAGGCTTTAACTTCTCTGCATTATTTGCCAACAGTTCATGTCAACATGTAGAAAGTTACTCTGAAGCTGTAAGTTTTATAATTTTTTCATTACTTTTTAATATGTTTTAAACAATTAGTATCACGATCTGTATATGTATACTAGCGAGCTACGCCGCTAGCTGGGCCACTTTTTCCAAACGAACCTCGGTATTAAGCAGTATATAATAAGCAAAAAAAATTCATTTAATAAGCAAGTCTTGGTGTTCGAATCCTCAGTCAAGCACAAAAAAAAGTAAATTAAAGAGCTATGGTCCCGTTAAAAATATGTGATTTCGCACTGTGGGCCACGTGCACTTGAAAAAAAAAGATTGTGGATCGGCGCTATGGTTGCTTCGCGCCCATAAAAATATTTGGTTTTGCATGGTGGGTACTACGCGCCCATAAGACATTTTTTCGTATTTTTTAGTTCATCAGAAGCAGATTTTTACGCAGATTCTGAATATGTAATCAGTTTTTTCTACTTTAAAAACTGTCTGCATGATGGTTTAAGAAAAAAACGCGCAAAAAAAAAGTTTCGATAGTCCTGTTTTATTTCTAAGTTCAATATTTTAGTGAAAACTACGGTAAATATTCTACGGCAAGTCAAAAAATTGATGCGGGAAAAAACGCAATTAGCGCCGGTAGAAATGGAGGTTTTCGGCTGTTTCTTCTTTTAGCCAAAGGGGAAAAATTCATTCCTTTACCGCAAGGTGGCGCAGTGTTCTGCTTCGGAGCTCCGTTTGGGAATTGAGATATTTTTCGTTCCGATTCCCAAGGGGTTTTTAATTCATAACTTTTTTTAATTTTGGTCCCACGGTCTCGAAAATGCCCGAAATGACTTCCCCGGAATTTTTCCAATCGAAAGACACCTCTTGCGACTTCCAACTCGCCCGCGTTGCGAACTGTAATTGGCTTCAAGCAGACAGACAGACAGAGGCACACGGATTTTATTAGTATAGATTTTTTCAAGTTTTTCTGTTTAAAGTTTAGTTTTAAATAATTAAGGCTGTTTGTTCTGAAAGAGAGACTTTTTCAGACTCAACAGCACAAAACTTTCTAACACATTCACAGACTTATTTTTAAAGATAAAAACATGCAATTAACAGCACATGGATATTAAAATTATTTTAAATCAAAATCTTTATTTGTTAAATGTAATTGCATCTTGAAGTATAAGCTAATGCTGCCATCTGAGGATCTTTTCTAGTTAATACTGTCTAGAAATGTTCAAAATGTTAACTTTGGAAGCCTTTTCTGAGTGATTTTTCTGTGGTCTTTACTAGGAATGGAAAATGCTATTTGATTTCATAATTTTATACTTAGATCACTTGCAGTTTTATGCATCTAAGAATAAAATTGACTTTGTAAATGTGTCAAAAAATTACATGTTTGGATTTGAGATGAGCCTTAATAACAGTTTATTTAAAATAATTTTTTAACCCTTTGGCCAACACATTTTTATAAATTTTATGAGAAGCATGATATTTCATAAACTTTATTCTCAAATATGGTGTCAAAATTAAAATTTATTTTTTCTAGTCAAATGTACAATTGTTTTCATAACTGGCTTTTTTATTTTACTATAATGACATCTTTTGCAATTCTAATGCATTCTTTTACATCCTTTGCATTCTTGCTATCTTCCTCTTATAGACTGCAATCTGTCCCCATTCTAAATAAAATTATTAAGAAACATAGCTACAACTTACACCTGTCCCCAATTCACATGTCATACAATCTCTAGAACAAGTTTCAAAATTTTAGAGGGAAAATTCATAGCTACACTAATAAATGAAAGATGTTTGTCCATAGGAGTACTGGTAAATTCTAGATGTATAAAGATTGTTCATTTTGGATTTGTACTTTAATAAATATAATCTTTGAAAGTGGATCTATCATTTTTAATAGCCTTATATTACCGAATCTTGTTTCTATGTTATGGGCTTTCAGCATAAGGTTATTTGTATGATCTTTTAATATTCTTAAATTGTATTTTTATATTAAAATTAATCTTATAAAATTTTTTTTATAGTTTTTAGCTTTGTTTTTAATTTATTTTATTTTCAGACAAATAATATAAGCAGTGTCCAGATAAATTGCTTTGATGTAAAGATTCATCTTATTTTTATGTATGAGGATCAAATAACATATTGGACTGAATACATGGATGCTGAAAACATTTACAAGTATGTAATTTATCATTATGCCTTTCAGTGCAAGTTTTATTTATTTTATTAATTATCTGGAAAATGGTTGTTGTGTTCGGTCTAGAGATATGAGATATATCTGAATTATTGTGGTGTTTGGATTTTATTCATCTTCTGGTTAGTCCATGTTTAATGTCCTGAAATGGAATAACTCTGTTGTCATGATCCCCCCCCCCCCCCCCCCCAGAAAAAAAAAGTTACAGCTTTTAAACAAATTTCATTTAAAAGTAAATCCTCCCTCCCCCCACTATATTACAGTTTAAAAATTGAAAATGAGCATTGTTTAAAAATTTATTCTAACAGTACCTAAAGTTGTAAAACTGAAATTTTTTTTTTTTAATTTACTTATGAATGGTCCATGAATATTAATATTTAATCCATGTCATTCTTAATAAATATATAACTCTTTTATTAGATAAGCCACGTTTTGATCATCAGAAAAATGATGCTTGTTATTATTATTATATTTTTAAATATAGAATTTATTTATTAGTGTAACATTTTAGTCTTGAAAATATCATTTTCCTGTTGTGAATTATAGGTGAGCTGTGATTACTCATTTCCTTTTTAACAAAATAAATCTTTATTAACATATAAAAAACTCAATTGTATAAATAACATATTGTAAATTAAACATATTAAATATTATATTTGATGACCGATCCACGGCCGTTAACAACACGACGCTTCATCGATGAAGTCTCACATCAAGTGATCGAAAAGCTCCACTGAGTTCTCCAGCCAATCTGCATTCTCGCCAAAAGCTTGCCACACAGGACCGGAGGATGCCAAACCGAAGTATGCCAATGTCCCATTCCATTCGCTATCCGCCAAAACTTTGAAATGTTCTCGTCCCGCTCCATTCACTCTCCGCTACAAGACTGAACTGAACTATGATTCACTTTCCATTTTTCAGATCAGGAAAATAAACGTCGCTACACAACTCCCCCGCCAGTCTCACACATGCCGTGGGAGACGAAAACGAACCCTCCTTCCAAATCGGGTTATGTAAGGCGTAGAATCAGGCTCACCATCTTCATGTAAAAGAAATGCAGGTTTTAACCAATCAATATGTATGATCTTTTCCTGGTTCTTAACAGAAACCACAAAATCTTTCTCAAGTCGCATTACGACCTTAAATGGACCTTCGTAAGTCGGTTGCAAAGATCTCTTAAAAGGACCTCTTCGAACGAACACATGGGTGCGATTTTTCAGTTCTTTTGGAACATAGATCTTTTGCTGCCCATGTTTTAAAGGTTGACAAGGTCTCAAAGCAGACATGAATTTTTGTAGTTTCAAAACATAAGCCGGTGGGTCTGACAGGGGGTCATCTTCATACAACTGACCTGGAAGCCTTAAAGTTGTTCCATATGTCAGCTCAGCTGTAGATGCGGCCAGGTCCTCGCGCACTGTAGTCCGTAGACCAATGGCCGAATTCTGCCCCTGTCGGATCGGACGACTTTCTCGAAATCCTCCGAAGAAGTGATAATTTCTAATTCTGCCCCTATCGTCTCGGAATCTTCTCCGGTTTGACGGGCTTGGTTTCTCGTAATTCCTCCGACTGCTATAGGCAGCCGGAAACCCACTATCTATGTCGGTTTAAGATGGCGGCGTTTATATTAGCAGATCTTCTATGTGAAGATAGAGACTTATTTTTTATTAAATGTATATTCGCATTCTATTATTAGTATTTTTGTTTTCAGTTTTGTTATGTTCATCAGTAGAACTCATTTTAGCTTTAATTTAATATAAACTAATTGTGATTGTAGCATATTTTTTAAATTATTTGAGTTAAAGCTGTTTGTATTTTAAAACGTGTATTTAAATATATATATTTATTCATTTATGCTAAAATATAATAATATATATTTTGAGATTAAAACTTATCAGAGTAATACAAAAGTGTAGGTTAGTTTATTGTGTTTATGACGGCCATTTATCAACACGGGGAATATAGATAAAATAATACAATTCGTAAAAATCACCATAAATAAAAATAAAGCAACTCCTTTATTTTTTATTTATGATGATTTTTACAAAATGCATTATTTTATTTATTCATTATCGCCTGTGTTTTCGGTGTTTTTTCACGAAGAATATAGACATTAAGTGGGAGTGCCCTCTGTGGGAGTCTTTCTTTGGGAGCCTAAGCCGTATTTACGCATGGTAAACCAAGGTTCTAAAAATTCCGAACAATAGGCCAGCGGGCGCGATTGGGTTCGAGCCTAGCACCTCCCGTCTACCAGTTTCGTTTTTAGAACCTCTCGGCCGCTGATCAGGGAATACATAAGTGTAATTACAAATGGTTTGTGCTTAAAAAACTCCTTTATTTTGATCTAAACAATAAAATATATATGATTGTGAATGTAAAATAATAAAAAGTCAAACATAATTTTCAAATTATGTTTGTCTGATATAGCTCATATTTTAAAAATTATAATTTAAAGCTTTTATTATAAAAAAAAAAATAGCTAAAATATATTTTTGAGAAGAATATAACTTATTGCACTAAATCAAAAAGAGTGCTCACACAAAAATATTAAATACCTCATGAAATGAAAAAAAAAAAATAAAATAAAATAAAAACGGTATCTACATAAGAAAAAAAAAGCATTAGTGTTTATCAAACAAGCAAGTTATAAAAATATGAACAGGGGAATAAAATCAGTTTAAAGTTTTTATTAAGTACTATAGGTAATTGCGCTAGATCTATTAACAGAATTAACAATATCTCGCGATATATTTGTAGTAAGGTAAAAATGAGGTATCAAAACAACAGCGCCAACTTTTCAAAAATATTGAGTGGGCTCAAAATTTTTTTAGTAAAATAACGCATATAATTTTCTTTTCTTAGTGTCTACATGTGGGAAGGATAAGAGGGGGGGGGGGGAGGGGGAGCAAATGATTAAAGATAATTCAAAATTAAATTATGTTTTTCTAAGCAAAATTTTCAAATTATTAGAATTATATTTTATAAATAATTTTATTAAATTATATTCTTCTATGTTTTTGTTGTATTTACTATAAATAACATTGGAATTGCTAATTATTCAAAGTGCATAAAACAATTTTAAGAAAAGCATACACTTTAGTAAAGGTGTTTTATCAATTCAAGACATTAAGGCAGATGGCAAAATATGAAGAAAATTCTTTTTCGCGAAAAATTTAACTATACATTTTTTCAGCACTCCTTTAAGTCTAATTTTGTATCCTTACTATTTTTCAAAGAAAAATATTTTGAGAACATTAATAAAAACAAATATCATTTCAGCGATTAAATAATATAAAAAAAATAAACAAATTAAATCAATTAGGTGGGGCAAGGAATATATGCCCTAAGTGGATGAGTGCCTTCTCTGAGGGGTCTTTCTTAGGGGATCTAACCCTATTTACGCATGGAAAATCACGAAAAATCCCGAGCGATTAGGCCGACGGGCGCGATTGGGTTCGAACCTAGCACCTCCCGTCGACACATTTCGTGCTCAGAACCTCTCGGCCACTGTGGGGTAAAACAAAAGCGTAATTACAAAGAGTTTGTGCTTAAAAAATTCCTTTATTTTGATCGAAACAGTAAAAAAATATATAATTGCAAATGTAAAATAATTATAACAAGTCTAATTTTCCAATTATATTTGACTGATATAGCTCGTATTTTATAAATTATATTTTAAAGCTTGTATTAAAAAAAAAAAAAAAAAAAAAAAAAAACTTTTAGCTAAAATATATTTTTGAGAAGATTATAACTGATTGCACTAAATCAAAAGAGTGCTTATAAATAGTTTTTCTTTAAGTAATACCTTGATTTTACTCTAAATGTAGAAAAGCCATTATTATTTGACTGGCACAATTTATATTTAAGAAAAGCAAAAAAAAATGCGAAAATATATTATTGAGAAAATTAAAATTTATTGAAATCGAAAAGTATAGTTACAAATAGTTTTTGTTTAAATAACATCGGTAGATAAAGGGTTAAATAACAATAAGAATTTTGTAATTATAAGTACAACATATGATGATGCATGCTTTTTCAATTATTGGACTATTATAGCTTGTATTATAAAACTTGAAAAAAAAAGTTCGAATTAAAATTGTTATTTTAATAAAGTATACTCACATTATTATTATTATATTTTTAAATGTATATTTGAGAAGATTAAAATCCACAGTATTAGTTCAAAAGAATAATTACAAATAGTTTTTAATTAAATAATTACTTGATTTTAATTTTGATATTAATAAAAATTTTATAATTGTAAATGAGTGAAATAACTGTAAAATTTTCGCTGACATATATTTTGTATGTTGAAGCTTATATTGGAAAAAGAAAAAAAAATATTAAAATATATTTTTTAGAATATTAAAAATTGAGCTAATCTAAAATTGTTATTACAAGATGTTTTATTTTTAATATCTTTTAATTTTTTCTCTAATTAACAATTAAATTTTATAATTGTATCTTAAAACTTCGAAAATTACTTATAACTAATCCCACCTGTTAAAACTTTTTATACTGTTTATAGCGGTATTATATCATTCCCTTACAGGTATTTAATAATACTGTGGTCTTTTTTTAAAGGGCTTGCTACTTGCAAACACACGTGTTTAGAACCCCTGTAAATAAACAAACTACGTGTGCCTTTGGTCGAAACTGGTTAACCTTGAATGGGAGGGGTTAAAGATTGCTTGAAATTCCGCTCTCAGGCCAGAATCGCGACGGATTAAAAATCGGTATGGATTACGGAAGCGACTGATTCCGTGTAGTTATATTCCGCTTAGGCCAGAATCAGCTCACAAGCAAAACTAGTGGAAGAGCCTCCAACCAGTCCACCTTATAGCACATTAATGCTTGTTTTAAAGGGCGGTGAAGTCGCTCTACCAATCCATTGGACTGGGGTCTGTATGAAGCAGTCCTAGCTACACTAGAGCCTAGCATTCTTGCCAGACTTTCAAATAGTATGGACTCAAATTGCCTACCCCGATCGCATGTAATCCTCTGAGGCGTACCAAAGCGAGAAACCCACGTATGAACAAAGACCTGAGCAACTGTTTCAGCACTAATATCCCCAATCGGTACAGCCTCTGGCCACCGGGTAAACCTGTCAATCATAGTGAGGCAATATCTGAATCCATGTACTAGAGGCAAAGGACCAATAATGTCTAAGTGTATATGAGAAAATCTCTCATCTGGAACTAAAAATCGGACCAAAGGAGATTTAGTATGCAGGTGTACCTTAGTTCTTTGACAGGGAATACATGACCTACACCACATAGCAACATCCTTATTTAGCCCTGGCCAAATATATTTTGAACTGATTAGTTGCTTAGTCGCTCGTATACCAGGATGCGACAAACCATGTAGTGACTCAAAAATCTTATATCTCAAAGTCTGGGGGACATAAAATCTGTTCACCTCACCAGACGTTTCACAATACAATAGTGTTTTGGCATCTGGCATTTGTACTTTAGCTAACTTTCCACTAAATTCAACCTTTCCGTCCAAAATGTACTTTAGCTCCTCATCCTCTGTTTACAACTTTTCCCACAATTCAAAATCTGCAAGTGAAGAAAACTGAATTTCACAAACTCTCAATAAACTGTCAGCAACAAAATTTCCCTTACCTGGCAAATAACGTATATCTGTAGTAAACTGGGATATAAAGTCTAACTGCCGAAGCTTTCTAGGGGAACATTTTTCAAGTTTCTGCTGAAACGCAAAAGTTAGGGGTTTGTGATCTACATACAGTGTAAATACCCGTGCTTCCAACATATGCCTAAAATATTGGATCGCAGAATATGCCGCCAGCAATTCCCGGTCATATGTTGAATATTTGCATTGCGTAGGGGACAACTTACGAGAGAAAAATCCAAGTGGTTTTGGACCATCGGGCGTAATTTCTTGTAACACCTCGCCCATAGCAAAATTGCTGCAATCCGTTATAAGTGCAAGCTTCGCGTCTTGTGAGGGGTGATAGAGCAAAGTCGCATTAGCTATTGCTTGCTTAACTTGACCGAAACTACTCTCTGCATCCGCATCCCACTGAATTTCTCTTTTATCCCTCTTTTTTGCACCATTTAAAAAAACATTTAATGGTCTCAGTATTGCTGCAATATGGGGTACAAAACGATGATAGTAGTTCACCATACCCAGAAATCTACGAAGGTCGCTAACAGTTTTCGGCTTTGGAAATTCAAGAATAGCTTTCACTTTATCTTTATGTGGAACACATCCCTGGCTGTCAATAGTATGGCCCAGAAAATCTATAGTTTCCTTACCAAACTCACATTTCGATTCATTAATTATAATCCCGTAATCTCTAAACCTCTTAAAAATCTCCTCTAAATGCTTCATATGCTGAGCGTGCGTTTCACTTGCTATCAAGATATCGTCGAGGTAAGGAAAACAATAGTCCCAACCTCGCAGTACCTCATTTATGAAGCGTTGAAACGTTTGCGCCGCAGAGCATAATCCAAAATTTAAAAATGGAAATTCAAACAAACCGAAAGAAGTTATAATAACAGTTTTAGGGATATCGGGAGGATGAACCGGAATTCGGTGATAAGCACGGACTAAATCCACTTTAGAAAATACTTTTTTACCTTTTAACATATAAGTGAAATCCTGAATGTGTGGAATAGGATATTTGTCCTGTACAGTAATTCGATTTAATGCCCTATAATCCCCAGTTGGTCTCCAATCTGAGACGCCCTTAGGGACCATATGTAATGGACTGGCCCAATTACTTTTAGATGGCCTACAAATACCTTTTTCAAGCATGTAATCGAATTCCTGCTTAGCTATCCGAAGCTGTGCTGGATGTAAACGCCGAGCTTTAGCAGTAACAGTTGGGCCAACCGTAGAGATATAATGCACTGTATCCTGTTTTACGATACGCTTATTAGTATTATTTAACTGCGTTATTTCCTTATATTTTTCCAACAACTTTATATATGGAGAGTTTCCAATGATAGTCTTAACTACCGGAACGTCACACAGACCGGCGCGACCACGAGCAGAAAAATTTGTCACTGGGTCCAATAAACGCCGTTTTTTTAAATCAACAAGCAACCCAAAATGTTGCAAAAAGTCAGCGCCAATAATTGGTTTATTCACGTCAGCTATGATAAACGGCCATTGCAATTTACGTTTTAATCCGAAATCCAGTGTCAACAGTTTAGTACTGTAAGTGCAGATTTTTGTACCATTAGCGGCATACAATGTAAAATCCCCCTTTTTAGTACTTTTTACTAAAAATGACCTGGGAAAACATGAAACATCGCTGCCCGTATCTATCAAATAGCTGGACTGTGTAACCCTATCTGTAACATACAACCTGCGACTTAAGCCCATACGTGCAGTAGCCGTCGCTACTCCTGCGAGCGAAGGTCGTTTTTTGGTTTATAAGCGCACGGAGGTACACATTTTCGAGCCTTTTCTTTAAATCGAAAATGATACCAACATAGCCACCCCTCTCTGTGTGACCTATCCCCTGAGTTAAAAGAGTTCCTTCGACTAGACTTTTTAGGAGACCTGGAAAAAGAACCTGCTTTAACCAACTTTGAAAGTTCCTGAACCTGAAATTGCAACTGCTCCAACTGTTTATTTTGCTGATTAACCTGAGTTTGTTCAGTCCCTCTCGATTCCAGAGAGTTAACGTTTACCTGCGTACACTCACATATCCTATCTGACATCTCCGCTAATTTATTTAAACTCTCAGAGCTGACAGACAAAATTGTTTGTACCGAAACCGGTAATCTTCGAAGCCATATGTTTTTCAAAAAATCATCATCAACATGGCCCTCACTTAACTCTCTCATCTTACGCAATAATAATGAGGGGGACCTATCACCCAGTTCTAAATCTTCTAGCAAAGTTTTAATCTTCTTATTCTGAGAAACTTCGAATTCTGTTAATAAACAGGTCTTAAGAGCAGTATACGGCTCTTCTGGCGGTTTAAAGACTATATCGCTAGCGAAAGATAAAGTTTCCGTATCCAAAGATGCTACTAAATGGTCAAATTTCGTTTGTTCGGCCGATATTCCCGCTAGCCTAAAACTAGCCTCCAGCTGTACAAAAAATAACTTTGCATTACTTGGCCAGAAATTGGGAACTTTTACCGACACTCTATTACAAACTGTACTCCCCCCTTGCACAGTCTCCTTAGAAATGTCGTCCGGCATCCCGTATACCGTTAAAAACTAGCAGAAATCTTAAAAAGCCAAACTAGACAAAAGTTTAAACCACACTGAGCAAAGATTAAAACATCTTAACAAATAAAACAGCAATATAAAGTCCTAAACAACCATTATAAACTAAACCAGTTTAAATTATCTAAAAAATCTCAGAGGATACATGCGAAAGGAATAAACAAAATGAAATTTCATACCTTAAACTTTGAAAAGTATTCCAGTAGCTTTGACCAGAACTCTGGGGGATAACTTTATTTTTTATTTATTTTAAATCACAGCACTAAGCGTGACAACCGGGTCACCTCTTGTTGTGAATTATAGGTGAGCTGTGATTACTCATTTCCTTTTTAACAAAATAAATCTTTATTAACATATAAAAAACTCAATTGTATAAATAACATATTGTAAATTAAACATATTAAATATTATATTTGATGACCGATCCACGGCCGTTAGCAACACGACGCTTCATCGATGAAGTCTCACATCAAGTGATCGAAAAGCTCCACTGAGTTCTCCAGCCAATCTGCATTCTCGCCAAAAGCTTGCCACACAGGACCGGAGGACGCCAAACCGAAGTATGCCAATGTCCCATTCCATTCGCTATCCGCCAAAACTTTGAAATGTTCTTGTCCCGCTCCATTCACTCTCCGCTACAAGACTGAACTGAACTATGATTCACTTTCCATTTTTCAGATCAGGAAAATAAACTTCGCTACATTCCAAATGATCGCTATAATTTGTTAAACTACTTTTTTTTTTTTTTTTTTTTTTTTGTAGAAATAAATGAGTAGAATAAAAACAAATGTTTTTGACGATATTAGATTATTTACAACCTTGAAAACTTTGATATGAACCAAGGGACAATGATAAAAAAAGTCAAGGCGTTTTAGGAAAATTTTAATGCATAAAAACCATACTGCATTTGCTTGGTTATACAAAAAAATGTATCTATATATTGGTTCCTTTGATAAACAGGTGTAAAATTTGGCATAAATATGTAAAAATTAAGAAACAGGTTATTTGATTAATGTGTGTACTTAGAAGCCTAGTTTGTGTTAGCTGTTTAATAACAAAAAATGTTTTAAGGCATGCTATTTGGACATTACAGAAAAGATGGCAGATATCAAAAGTGCCTGGGCTGGCCCTCGTGAAACCATTTCATAATGCTATTTGTTTCAGGTTATGAGGCATTCTCACATAATTTTGACTTTTAAGTCCCTTAATAATGCTTTTTATTTTAACACGTATATTCTTTTTTCTTTTTTTTTTTTCTTTCTTTTCTTTTTTTTTTTTTTTAATATTTTAGATTTAGAAACTTATTGTTGCTTGATTGTATTACAATATTAAAGAGGTAAATAAGTTTTGGAAAATGAATTTGATGATCCAAATATACCATGAAATTCCTTAGGCACCCCGTGTTGGTCTGGTGATGATTTTTAAGTTTAGAACTCTCTGTATAAAATTGCTTCGATAAAAATAATTCAATGTAATTTTTTTTCCAAATATATATAAAAAAATTAACCTGCACACGTTTTTACCATTACTATTTTTAAAATTCTGTCCTTGAATTTTGCGTTCCTTACTGTCTCTTCTGTTACATTTGTACAGAAAATCATTACAGTTGCAACCACAGATATTTTTTCAACTTTTTTCTCATGCAAAAATATGCTAGAGAAGTAATGGCCAAAATTTGACTGGATATTTGCCTGCAGAATTGAAATCAGGATTTAAATGTCAATTTTAAACATTTTAGCTCTGTTGGTAGTCTTACCATCCCAAAGTTTATTCCTGCACTTTTTAAAGTAAATTATTACTAGGACTTCCCTCAGAGGGATTAGTCTGAGCGATATTGCTGAGAATACACATTTAATAACTTGCGATAAGTAAAGAAAATGAGATGTTACCTTTAATTGGTCATTCATTGTGATAAAATATAATGATGAAAATAAGCATATCGAATCGTAGAACTACAAAATCTTGTTGCATATACTATTTTTATAAAAGAAAAGCAAACCATGCATGGATATAAAATTGGAAATATGCAAAATGTTAAAAGTAATACAGAAAACAAAACACCAAATTTTCCTATATTGGAAATATAGCTCTTTGAAATGATGTCATGAGCATAAACAGAAGCTTCGCACCGATTTGACGAACTATAAATAACATAAACAGTAATATTCAGTATTATTCAGTAAAAAACTCACTTTCTTAAGCCCGAATTACGTCAAACTTTTTATAAAAGCGCTTTAGTCCATATAACAGCGAAGTATTGTGAAGAGTATTAAATACAAGGTAGTAAGATACTTAGCCAAACACAGGTAATAAATCGCCAAATATTGTCGTTTTCGCCCTCTCTCGAAATGCATTTTTTTTTCGCATATTTAAAAAACACGATTTTGAGTCATCTTATTTAAAATTCAAATAAATAAATCAGAGGAAGCAATAATAGCATAAGTCAAAACATTCATAAGTCAACATCAAGGAATTGTATCGTAGTTACACATGTGGAAAAAAGCTGCTTTCGGCCAAAAAACATTGTCTTCACTAAATTTGAATCCGATTAAAAAAGTACCGTGATTAATTAAAATGTTATAGGCAGAGCTGCCAAGTTTCCGGCATTTTGGGTACCGGTATTTTAATACAGAAAATGTTTTATTAAATTGGAACATTCTGCGGATTTAAAAAATAACTTTTCCTATAAGAAAATTCTGCTATGCAATAAGCGAGGGTTTGGCATCTCTATATAGGAATATTTCGTAATCTACTTTTTAACCTTAAAAAAAGTAACGACCATTTTTCGGGTACAAAAAGTATTGCTAATTGTTCCATTTTGCATACAAGGTACTGATTGTAATATTGATACATCTATGGTGATAAATTTCCAATAATTTTTCAAATCCCATTTATTTCATTAAAAATATAAATCTTTTATTCATTTAGTTTAAAATAAATGGTTTTTAACTAATTTCATAATACTTTTGAAATATCACTTTTCATTGAAATATTCATACTTAATCCATAACGTACATATTATATGACTCTGTTATTACATAAGTCACCTTTTTATTATCATAAAAAATATGTTTTTACTGATTTTTATTAACTCCATAGGAGAAATTTTGTGTTTTGAGCAATAGATGTCCGCATTTCCTATTATTTATTTATTTTAACAAAATTCTTTGTATTTAGAAGAATTTTTATTTAAATAGGAAATCCAGATGTCGCTGTTAATAAAGAAGAAAGTTACAAACAAGTTGGAAATTGCACGTGAAGCGTAGCAAATTAGGTGCGTTCGTACGATAACGAGGTTTTAAAAATATTACTATCATATATCAATCTCATAAAATTGTAAATAGTGAATTACAATTAAAACGCTCATCAAACAATGTTCTCCCTATACCATTATGTAATGGAATACTTTTGTGTGGCCTTGTAAATCAATAACAAATGTTCTTTGCACCACAAATTATGCAAGATGTATATTGTAATATGTACTTTATAGTTGCATATAAATTTTATTAAGTTCGCATGAGTGTAACACGATTAAAATGCATTTGAAGCATTTTTTCCCATTGACTGTAATGTAACGGAATACTTTTGATTGTCCTGTAATTGATCTATGCATCCGATTTTCATAAAATTTGAAATAGCTCGACAAAATTATGTAATAATTATGTATTTTAAATTTCAAACGTATAGAATATAATTAAAACTTTTTCCCCATTGACCATAATGTAATTGAATACTTTTGATTGCCCCTGTAATTGATCTAAGCACACGATTATCAAAAAATTTGAAATAACTCGACAGAATTATGTAATAATTTTGTAATTTAAATTTCGAACGATTAAAATGCATTTGAAACTTTTTTCCCCATTGACCGTAATGTAATGGAATACTTTTGATTGCCCCTGTAATTGATCTATGCATCCGATTTTCATAAAATTTGAAATAACTCGACAAAATTATGTAATAATTATGTATTTTAAATTTCAGACGTATAGAATATATTTGAAACTTTTTTCCCCATTGACCGTAATGTAATGGAATACTTTTGATTGCCCCTGTAATTGATCTATGCATCCGAGTTTCATAAAATTTGAAATGACTCGACAAAATTATGCAATAATTATGTATTTTAAATTTCAAACGATTCGGTTGGGTAGTTTTTGCGTTGTTATATGCGGACAGACAGACGGACGGACTGAACGACCACTATAGGTGCTACGTATTATATAATTACGAACGCACCTAAAAAGGGTACAAAACGAGTAGACACATACTATCAAATATGGAAAAAACGACGAATCCCAAAAAGACGTCGTATGAAATATCATCTTTTAAAGCAAAAAAAAAAAAAAAAAAAAAAAAAAAAAAAAAAAAAAAAAAAACGAGGTCTGATTATTGAGCTTACTGATTACAAAATGTGCATTACATTAAAAAAAAATGTTGCAAATATTGATTATTTTTTCTTTTGTGCAGTTTTGGCTTCGAAGGGTGCGCTGTGTTGCAAAAAGATATAAGCTGTCAGCCATTTTTCTTCCTTAACACTCTAAAATACATAATTCTAATTATATATATCGTAATATTGTAAAATGGCATGGCTTACTATCTTATGTTTTATTCCAACTTCCTTTCTTTCCTTTGCCGGCATTTTCCATTTTCCATCTTCCGTATCCAGTTTCCGAACTTTTGTTTACACGTTCAAATCAATCGCTTATCTTTTCCGTGGGTACGTTCATTCTGGTTTTATCGCTCCGTTCGATCTCAATCCGCAAGCATCGCGGATCGCATCTCGCAAGTGGCGGTCTTGCATTTCTTCCGTCGCAAGTCAGGAGCTCGCTTACTCAACTCGGAGGGGCGTATCCAGTTTCGGAATTGCCGCGGCTATTTAAAGCCGGCTGAGATATGTTGTGCTGGTGGATTTTGAAGTGATGTTATGTCTCTAGACAATTGATGTTAACGTCAATATGATACAGTTTCAGAAATGTATTTTTAACTCATACAGTTTTAAAAGTTTTAAAGTTAACATCTAGTTGAGTAATTATGCTAAATCCATTGCTGGACATTTGATTTTGAATATGGTTTTATCAATTTCGCCGGTGTTTCATTTCATTAGCAGTAGTAACCCATTTGTGTTTGTTTTAATCAAATCATCATATGTATGTGTGGACATTATTAGCTTCAGTTAAAAACTCTGTTTTCTTAAGACTTTTCATCGAGTTATTAGATGTGCCGTATTGCTGGAATTTCTTTATTACGTCGATAGCTGTCGTCCATAAGTGAGTCTGTTTTGCTTTTTCATTGCTATCCTAGTATTGTTATATGCCATGCCATGCCATTCAATAAGTAATATTATTTCAATACATAGAATGATTTTAAGTTAAATTTGGAGTTGAGCTCATTTTTCTGTTTACATTTTACCTGTTATATTTTCATCTGAGTTTATACATATTTTCATTTAAGCTTGAATATTATTTCATGACTTAGAATAATTTTACCTGAACTTGTTTCCGTTCACAATTATGCCTGTTATATTTTCATCTGGACTTATATATGTTTTATTTAAACTTACATTTATTTTTCGTCAATAAACGTTAGCCTGATTTTACTGAAAAACAGTTTCTTTAATGTCTTATACTACACTGTCACAACGTCACCAATTACTTACTCTTTTAGGTCACCGTAATTACACTGTTATAAGCTGCTAAATTTTACTCTGTTTTAGACGGTTCTTGTTACAGAACCGATCACGGGTTATGGGCCGGAAGCGAATACGCTTTTAAACCCTTTACGGCGGCCATAACCTAATTGGTGACATTTCAAAAAATTTTTGACAGTTGTTTGTAGTATGCGGCCATTGGACCTCCGAGTCACTTTAGAGGGGGGGGCCGCAATATAGAATTTTTTTTGAAGGCTATATGTTTTTTTTCTTTCCTATTGACATGAAATACAAAAAGGTTTTTTTTTTTCACTTATAATAGAAATTTTTGTTGATGTACTATCTGATTACTAAGTACGTTATTTACTAAAAAAAAAAATAAAAAAAAAAAAAAAATTTTTTTTCCTCCTTTTTTTTCCATGTAATATCTTCTGTTTAATGCATGGCCATGGCTAACATACAGGTGTGCATAACAAAACTGAATTCTCACAATTATGGAACTTGGGCAGCTGACGTAAAGTATCTACTATTAGATAAGAATGCGTGGAGCATAGTTAATGGCACTGAAAAGGCTCCTGATGAAAGTGACTCTGTAGCGACAAAGGAATATAAATCCAGAGTCAGGTCTGCACTATCAATTGTATATTTAAATGTCGAAAATGAATTCCGAAGAATCATAGAGAATATCGACGACCCTCATGAAGCCTGGACTAAACTAAAATTGCATTTTCAACCTGATAACCGGGCGCGCCATATGCAATTATTTGGCGAAATTCTTTCCTGTAAGATACAACCTGAAGAGCCCGTTGATATGTTTGCAGCTCGTCTCCAAAGACTTGCTGACCAACTTGCTGCAATAAATGAGCCAATCAAAGAAACCTACCTTACCTTTCAATTACTTAGATGGCTCCCGAAGAAGTTCGACAACATGGTGCAAGGGATTCTGCGATGGCCAGACGAACAGTTTACGTTCAAAAGTGTTCTTACAGAATTAGTCGCAGAGGAGTCCCGTATCAAACTACGAGAGGACGACAGAGTGGATGCCGTGCAGTCTCATTTTTCCAGAGCCCGTTCCTCAAAGAAGTGTTCCTTTAAGCCTAAGTTCAGAGGTCGGTGTCACAAATGTGGACGCATGGGACATTTACAGAGCCAGTGTAGAGTACCTGATGTCACCCGCCAGGAATCCTGTCTTAGCTCTAGTTCCAGAAGTTCCATGATGCCTAGAGACTCCTCCAATTCCGGTTCCGTGGTATACAGAGACTCTTCCAGTTCCAGAGATTCTTCTTTGTCCAGAGGCTCCTCTTTTTCCAGAAATTCATCGAAAGACTCTTCCCTATCCAGTCCTGTCCGTGTCCAGTCTGATGGTCATAAATCCAGAAAAGATGTGCCTCGCAACAGACGTCAACGTAAGACAACAGGCCAGGTAAATTACCTCATACAATCTAATTTAAGTAACATAAAATGCGGTGGAGACGCCTGGGTCTTTGACACAGGTGCCTCCCACCATTTCTGTAAAGATAAAAGTTTATATGTTAAGTTTAAACCGTTAAAAAATGAGGAATTGGCTGTTGCAGTTGACGGTGCTACTTTCCCTATCGAGGGCACCGGTTTAGTGGATTTAAAAATAAATGGGGAAATGGTTCGCTTCGGCGACGTCATGTATTGTCCTAGTCTTAGACATAATTTAATTTCAGGTCCCAGACTTGATAAAATGGGTGCCAAGTTCAAAGGAGGTGAAGGAAGGGTCAAGGCATATCGGGATTCTGGCACACTTTTTCGTGCTTTTCTTAAAGATGGCATTTACTGCCTCTATCCGGATCCTGACCATAAAAATAGAAATAAAGACCCTAAAACTAACCGTAATCAAAAGCCTAAACGAGTACGTTTCCAAGCCTCGACGGTTCAAAAAGATGATTTTAAACTCTGGCATAGACGCCTTGGGCACATCAGTTCCACATTAATGGAACATACTCTAAAATGTAATGGCGTTAGGGGCTTACCACCCATTAAATGTAAAGATTTTGAATGTGAAACATGTAAAATTAATAAACACAGACGAACATCATTCCGCCCAATAAACCAGATAAGATCTAAACGACCTCTAGAACTGCTACACACTGACCTGTGGGGTCCAACACAAATAACAGGGCGAAACGGGGAGAAGTATTTCCTAACTATAACAGACGACTTCTCTCGCAAAGTGTCAGTATACCCCTTATGCAGTAAAACACAGGTATTTAAAGTATTTACTAACCACGTAAAAAGAGCAGAAAGATTTTTGGGTACCAAAGTAAAAGAGGTTTGTAGCGACAATGGGCGGGAATTCGATAATGAAGCATTCACTAAATTCTTTGAAGACAATGGCATAAAACATGAATTTACCAACGTGTATTCTCCTGAGCAAAATGGAGTTTCAGAGCGTTTAAATCAAACAATAATGGACGGGGCTCGCTCAATACTCAATGAAAGTAAACTTAGTCTCAAATTCTGGCCTGAAGCTGTCTTATACATAGCATACACTCTTAACCGAATATGTCACAAAACCCAGAAAAAAACTCCTTTCGAATATTATTGTGGTAATAAACCATCCATAAGACATTTACGACCTTTTGGTACGGTGGCATATGTGGGGGTACCTAAACAACAAAGAAACTCCAAATTCGATCCGAAGGCTAAAAAGGGTGTTTTAGTGGGTTACGCAATGTCTACAAAAGGCTACAGGGTATGGATTCCCGAAACCAATAAAATAATAGAGACAATAAATGTTAGGTTTGGTGACGAATCTGTATCCGGAAGTATCCACAAACACAGTGAACAAGGTCCTAGCTATTCAATAGGCACAAACCCATTTACAACTTCGGAGCAGCGCAACGGAAGCGACCTGGGACCCTCTTACATCCTAAGTTCTGAACCACCTGAAATAGATCCTTTAACTGACCTTCAACCTGACAGATTTACTTCAGAAGCACCACCCACTCAAAGTATTAGACCGAGTACCTCTAAATCTTTCGACTCTGCCTCCTCACACCCATTTGAGGGTGACAGTGACAAGGATGGCGAGGAGTTTACTAGAACTCTCAGGGAAGCTGTCTGGTTCCGTAAGCCTGTAACTAGGCCTGACAAATCGAGAACCGACGTCTACTATTACGAGTTGGGTGAGACACAACGTCTAAGATCACTGAAGGAAGTAAGAGATTACTGTCAATCTAATGGTATCAAATTTAATCCGTCACTGTTCAGTTTTAAAGGAAGCAATAAGTACGAAGGCATTGTAAAGTCCACTCCTAGTCCTAGCTCAAGTCCTAGTTACACACCTCCACACACCTCTTTCTCTGAAACTCGTTAAACCAACACTTTTAGTAGACAACATGGCCTCCATTGATTTTCTTAAGTCTCCCATTGAAAATTACAGAACGAAACACATAGACGTAAAATTATTTTTTGTTAGAGACCTTTTAAACCAGGAGATTTTTAACGTTAAACACGTAGCCAGTAAATCTAATCTCTCAGACATTTTCACTAAACCTTTAACAAAATTTGATCTTAAGAAATTTATTGATGTAATTTTTAGTTATAAGTAATTTATATATATATATTCATAATATTTAAATGCTATGAAAAAAAAAACTCCTCCTCCTTTGAACTTGTGTCAAGCATTAAGATGCTTGTTTAACTTTTCATGTTAAACCTTGAAGTTTAGCATTTTTTTTAAACTGAAATTTTTGTATATTTCAGTACTTTTCTTTTGAAGAAAAAATGTTTGAATATGTAATTATACTCTTGTTATTTCATATTTGTTTCGTATGCATACGTTTCATAATATCACTTCCGAGGTGTTGAAAATCGAGTTGTATTTTGTTTTATTGCATATGTAAATATGAATTTTTTTCTTTCTCTTCTTAAGAGTATATATAACAAGTTTTTTTTCATATTGAAATTGGCCAAATCATTTGCAAATGTATATCGTTTCAAGAGCTTAAGCATATTATTATTTTTTTTTGTGTTGTCTTTCATGTGAGCGCTCACAGTCACAATAATTTAACTATGTCACTATCATAATCATAATTCATAATCGTTATCATGATCATGATCGTTATTGTTCTCATTATTGAAATTTTTCTCATTTGCATAACATGTATCTTTCATATATTGTCAAAGTATTTTCATATTGTAACTCATGTATATGTATTCTTCATATTATCCTGAATTTACGTTTATGTGATAATCATTCTCTTTCAGAATAAATATGCAAATGTATGATTGTTTAAAATTCATTTGAATATTGTTACAAGTCAAGACCAAAGGAAAAATCATCATATTAAATTGTTTATGTAAAGGTAACTCGTAGTCACTTGCACGTGACGAGGTAATTGTAATTATCTTTCACGGTTTTTTTTTCAGGAAAATGTTATCTTTATAGACTGTTGTTTTTGAACTGTTTTCGATGTGAAAAAAACTTTCGTTAGAGTTACAATTGTAACTAAACTTTCATGAGATGAAAAGGTTGTTAATCTAATTGTTATATAATTGTTAAAATTGTTGTTATTGTTGAATATTGTTATTAACATTATTGAAAATTGATGTTTTTGATTAACACTGTTGAAGTTATTGAATTTGTTGCATTTATACTTATTAATGTTAAGTTTCTGTTTTACTGGTAACTATCGAAGTGTGATAGTTTATGTTCTAATGTTTTACATTGTTCTATATATATATATAATTTACAATATCTGTTAATTATCCATTTTATTTTTAAGTACGAGTGTTAAGGGGGGGGGCGATTGTCAGCCATTTTTCTTCCTTAACACTCTAAAATACATAATTCTAATTATATATATCGTAATATTGTAAAATGGCATGGCTTACTATCTTATGTTTTATTCCAACTTCCTTTCTTTCCTTTGCCGGCATTTTCCATTTTCCATCTTCCGTATCCAGTTTCCGAACTTTTGTTTACACGTTCAAATCAATCGCTTATCTTTTCCGTGGGTACGTTCATTCTGGTTTTATCGCTCCGTTCGATCTCAATCCGCAAGCATCGCGGATCGCATCTCGCAAGTGGCGGTCTTGCATTTCTTCCGTCGCAAGTCAGGAGCTCGCTTACTCAACTCGGAGGGGCGTATCCAGTTTCGGAATTGCCGCGGCTATTTAAAGCCGGCTGAGATATGTTGTGCTGGTGGATTTTGAAGTGATGTTATGTCTCTAGACAATTGATGTTAACGTCAATATGATACAGTTTCAGAAATGTATTTTTAACTCATACAGTTTTAAAAGTTTTAAAGTTAACATCTAGTTGAGTAATTATGCTAAATCCATTGCTGGACATTTGATTTTGAATATGGTTTTATCAATTTCGCCGGTGTTTCATTTCATTAGCAGTAGTAACCCATTTGTGTTTGTTTTAATCAAATCATCATATGTATGTGTGGACATTATTAGCTTCAGTTA
The DNA here is from genome assembly GCA_964019185.1 of Maratus speculifer. Classification (NCBI taxonomy): domain Eukaryota; kingdom Metazoa; phylum Arthropoda; class Arachnida; order Araneae; family Salticidae; genus Maratus; species Maratus speculifer. The sequence continues at coordinate 150,177,984 of OZ025301.1, read as the reverse complement.
AAAACTCTGTTTTCTTAAGACTTTTCATCGAGTTATTAGATGTGCCGTATTGCTGGAATTTCTTTATTACGTCGATAGCTGTCGTCCATAAGTGAGTCTGTTTTGCTTTTTCATTGCTATCCTAGTATTGTTATATGCCATGCCATGCCATTCAATAAGTAATATTATTTCAATACATAGAATGATTTTAAGTTAAATTTGGAGTTGAGCTCATTTTTCTGTTTACATTTTACCTGTTATATTTTCATCTGAGTTTATACATATTTTCATTTAAGCTTGAATATTATTTCATGACTTAGAATAATTTTACCTGAACTTGTTTCCGTTCACAATTATGCCTGTTATATTTTCATCTGGACTTATATATGTTTTATTTAAACTTACATTTATTTTTCGTCAATAAACGTTAGCCTGATTTTACTGAAAAACAGTTTCTTTAATGTCTTATACTACACTGTCACAACGTCACCAATTACTTACTCTTTTAGGTCACCGTAATTACACTGTTATAAGCTGCTAAATTTTACTCTGTTTTAGACGGTTCTTGTTACAGAACCGATCATAAGCGCCTATGAAAACACACCTGGTAAACTTTCATGCTCAGTTTTACAAATAAATATGGCACATATATGCCCTATATACACCGAGGTACCTAATTGGTGCCAAAATGGCGTTTAGTTGCCTAATATGCTGGTTATCATATAAATGTTATAATAAATTGTTTGTTCTGAAAATATTAAATCATTTATTGATTGTTATAACTTTTTTAATAACAGTAAATGTTTCATTTATTCCTTTTTTTTTCATTTTGAAATAAATAAATAACGTGTTGTTATAGCATGCTATATGCATCTGGTAATCAAAACGATGTTTTCGCCTAATTGGCATAAAAAATCTCGCCAAACCCGATGCTTATATCTCTAGTATATTATCTCAAGTATTTTATTTATGTATACTATAATTGTTTTTACATACCACTTATTTCTTCTGGTATATAGAAATAGGTAAGTGGCTCCTTTATGCAGTATAAATTGTATAAAACTTTGCCCTTTTTTGGATCGAATTAAAAAAAAATCAATGTCTAATTCCAGTATTGCTCCCAGGTATGCATACATACTCTATATTTCAAAGTTGTATGCCAACAGGAAACGGATGAAAAATGGGAAAAAAGTCACATATGCACCAGGGTACATAATTGGCGTCAAAATGGCATTATTTTACCTGAGATGGTAGCCCGGCTTTATTTATTTATTATTTGTTTATTTACTCATAAAATGTTTATTTACTTTCACTTCCTTCTTTTAATTATATAAAATATTTCTTTTTATAGTTATTAATTATTATTATTTTATTTACTGTAAGTTCTTTTTGAAAATAGAAAATAATTTAAAAATGTGTATGTAAGCGTTATTTGAAAAGGGAGTTTTCGCCAAATGGGCTTTGAAAAAAATTGCGCCAAATCTGATGCGCTTGTGGTATCCGTGCCGAAAAATTAGTGACCAGAATTGACTTCCATACACAAACAAAATATAAGTTAAAAGAAAACATACAATGAAAATAAATATAAAAAGAAAATGATGTCAAAGAAACTTTTTATTTAAAAACGTAATTGTTTCTAATTTTCACACGCGAAATATGTAAAACATTCTTTTAGCGATCAAAAAGTGCTGTTAAGAAATTATCACAAAATCTCAAAATCAAAGTTTTTATGACATTTTTTAATACAAAAAAATAACAGTTTTATTTTCCTGCATGATTAAATTTTAAAATGTTTTATTGCATTCAATATTTTTGAGTGCGAAAATGATTACTATTTACTCCATGTACTGATTCGGTTATCTACGAAAATGTCCAGCCGGTGAAAATCACGCTCACCAAATATCTGTGACGTATGCACATAAATTGTGCTTTTTTATCAGTTTTTTTAATATAACTTTTTAACTATTTGGAACTAATTTTTCGTATGTAGTGCATTCACCAGATTACCTTCATAGGTACCTATTGGTACAAACAGAATCAAAATCCGACAAGTACTTTTTGAGATTTGCTTGACGAAAGAATTTTTTTGAATTTTAATATTGTTACGTATCTCTGAGTATAAAGACTTCGCTTCGCTCAGACAACTATTACTGTTTTATTTATTTTATCTAATGTAAATAACTGTTGCTAAAAATGAATGAAATTATGACTATCATTTGGTCTTGATATGATTTGTGTAAAAAGAGGTGGTAGTTTTCCTCAGTGTTCTCGCTGGCATTTGATCTACGTTAGTAATTTGGCTAATTAAAATTAAAAAACATTCGCAAAATGAAAAAACTATTAGCCAAATAAATTCGCCGTGTATCACAAAAAAAAAAAAAAAAAAAAAAAAAAAAAAAATCTTTAATTCTTTAATGTAGCCTCCTTTTTCAATGTGTTCTAAAATAATCTAAATTTTTATAACTACTACAAAAATTGATATTAATCTAATTTCAACTATCCGCTACAAATATATTAAAAAAATATATATATTAAAAATACGTATGTGTGCATATGTATGAAAGACGAAAAAGAAAAGAAAGAAAAAGCAAAAATTGAGCACTAGCCATTTGGCGAATCTAATCGCTTGTTTACTCGCCAAATGAAGAATTTAGTCGCAATTTGGCGCAAAGGCGAGTGACAGCAAGAACACTGGTTTTCCATACTATCCCATCCTTATTGTCCTTTTTTCCCTTATTGCCCCTTCCTTAATATCACTTTAAGGCTAATGCTCTAGCAAAATGTTGTTCTGAAAATACTTCATTGTTAGTTTTTTAATTTTCTATGTGTACTATGCAAACTCATTATAAGTAAAAATTTAGAAAAAGATAAAATGTCAAGGAAACAGTAAGGAAAATTAAAGACACAAATTTACCTTAAACCTTAGTTAAATGAAAAGAAATCGTCACTGCTGACCGTTTTTTCTTTATTTTGAATCATTAAGGCATTTGTCTATAAGTTTAAAATGTTATTTTAACTTAAATTTCACCAGATTTGCATTCTTAAAAGTTGAAATTTTGTGAGAATATTTCTTATACCAAAATCTGTAAATATAAAATTGCAGACTGAAATTCCATTTTAAACACACTGGTAAAACAACATAAAATGTTGAAAATTGGGAAATTTTGAAGTCAAGTCATTTATATCATGTTTCTGCTTTGCAACTTAGTTACAGCAGTTTAATAACAATGATACTGAAAGCAAAACACTTTGAAATAATAGCAGAGATAACAGATGTCATCAAAAATGCTTAATAAAAGGATCTTTGTCAAATCAGCATTGTCTTTAAATACCTTTCATTTTAGGATATTCCAAGGCAATTTTTTATTTTTATTTATTTATTTTTTAAGTTTACATTGTAAAGTAATAATTTCTGTGCAGTGCATTTAAAATAATGTATTTAAAATTATTTAGTATGCAATTCCTTCTCAACTATGTCTCTATCATTTTGTGGTGGTATGAACTTGTGCGATACAAGATCTTTAGGGCTATGCTGGCAGAAACATGTACTCTTAGGGTCATCCAAGTCAGACAGGTTCAAGACTTCTTTGCTGATGAAAAATCTAAAAAAACTAATTTTGGTCAAATGTTATTTTCAAATTGCAATTAACAAAAAAAGCACTAAGCAGAAGAAAAAATAGGTTACTTGAACGTCTATCCATAAATGCTAAAATATGATGGTAAATGCATTGTAAGGATTATTAACTCGTTGCATGGCAAGCCTTTTTGGTGTCAGCCAGTAATTTTCTTTTGCATAGTAATTCAATGTTTCAATTTTCCATACAAGCATTAGCCAAAAGCCAATCAAGTGTGGTGATTTCCGACACTCTTTACAAGTTGTACCAGCACTCAGTTCTGGCACAACAGAATCTGGTGTTTAACAGAATCTTGTAAGATATAATACCATAAGAATTTAAAGGAGGATATTTTTTAATGATTTTTTAAAAAGACACCACCCACAAAAAAAAAAAAAAAAAGGTTGCAGCAATTGCAGAAAAATATGTGTTTGTTACAAGCAAAAAAAAATAAATAAATAAAAAATAAATAAATAAATAAAATAAAATAAATAAATAAATAAAAATTTTCAGAAGAATTTTTAGAAATAGACTAGAAGATGAATATGAAAAAATAGAATAACTGGAAAAATAGGGAGACAAGGGAAGAACAATAGAATTTATAGCTGTGGGTCTTGAAAAAGTTTATATCCATCTTTGTTTTGGGGAGAATTAAAAATAGTATATGTATATGCATACATAAATTTTGTGTCTAAAAAAAAAAAAAAAAAAGTTTTTCTTAAAAAATATATGCTTAAATTAGAAATTTTATTTATTTATTTTTAAATCCCTAAATATATATTTAACCTTTTATTAAGGAAAAAAAAATGAATAATAAAATACAATTCAACATTTTGGTTTAATCTTCAAAACCATCTTTTTAAAATTATGTTCAAACTGTGAAAACAAACAAACAACACTGTAAACAATGAAAACTTTAAAATGTTTTAAAAACAATTCCAGTGGCACCCTCTGTTATTCAAAATAAATAAAATAAGAGATGGCTGAAAAAAAACATAGAAACATCACTGTCCTTTCACAGAGGATTTTGAAATTTCAATTTAGCCTTCCAATTGAAATATAATTTTAGATAATGTAACAAGTAAATATTTACCTGCCAATTTGTGTTTTTGGAAAATTTTATGCTTGATTTGAATGTTGAAAGGAAATATTGAATTTTATTTTATCTGTGTGCAGGGCTTGAAATTCAATTTTTCGAAGGAGGGGAGTCTCCCTACCAACATTTACAAATGGAGGGGAGTTTAGCTGTTTGGGAGGGAGAAAAAAATGCTTAAAACCTGCTTTATTTTATGTTCTATTTAAAGAATTACCAGAATACAGACATGACAAAAACGAATGAAGCAATTTTTATCAACAATTCAGAATAATTATGCAAAATGTGTTAAAAACTTTTATACTGTCTAGTCTTTATTGGTGGTAAATTCTTTCCTAGTGCTAATTATTTTTGTTACAGGTCTAATTATTGTTTTGATAATAATTAATAAAACTTCTAATTAACCCATTTTAGGCCAAGCACAGAAATTTTATAAAATGTAGCATTATTTTTATTGAAATATGCTTAAATTACATACATTAAGACACAAAAAAAGATTCGTGCATGAAAAATAATATTTTATATAAGAAATAATATTTTATATAATAATATAAAATATTATTTCTTATAATGAATAATATGAATATGAATAATATTTTTATGACTTTTGTTTTATTCTTATTTCATATACAGAATTTGCAACTTTAATCTATTTTAAAAACATATAATTCATTTCAATTGGAATAATAATATATTTTTAAAAAGTCAAATTTGTCAAAGGCGTTTCAAATTAAAACTCTAGCGTATTTTGAAAATTTTTTAAGAGAAAGTGTTTACTCCAATTGAATTACTAATATTTTATGGATGTCTTCAAAAGCCTTAAAAAATAGAAGAAAAATAAAATTCTTGAAAAAAATGTGTCAGAGTGTTAAAAAAAAATATTTATCGAAATGTTTCGTATACGAACCTTTGGCCGAAAATGGGTTAATTTGATATATTTATAATTTATAATTGTTATAATTAAAACCAATATTATTTTTCTGTATATTAAATGTACAAGATACAAATTTAATTATAAAATAATGCTTATTTGAGTGTAGAAGATAAGAAGTATCACTATTGTTCGCATTTCTTTTAAAAAGGGGCAAATCAAATTTATCGAAAAATATTTTTCTTAAAGAACGAAAACTTTCGTTATGTAAAAGGGTGCTTTTTGTTTAATGAACGGCTACTTTCAGGAATTGCATTAACTCGGAAAGATTTGGAGCTGTCAGAAACGGATTTTAGAGCAGCAAAGAAATAAATAAATAAAAAATAATTGAAGCAAGAAAATTAGCTTATTTAACAGAAATATGCATTTCCGGCAATATTATTTTTGGGGGGAGGCCAGGGTGAGAGGTTCCCTTTGATGAAATTTGCACTTTTTAGCTATCTTTTAAAGAAATTTGTCTTTTTTACGATCTTTTTAGGAAATCTGCCGTTTATTCGGGATTTTTTAACGAAATTTGTCGTTTTTTCGCGAATCTTTTGAGGAAATTTGCCGTTTTTTCGCGAATCTTTTGAGGAAATTTGCCGTTTTTTTGTGAATCTTTTGATGAAATCTGCGATTTTAACGTGATTTTTTCTCGAAATTTGTTGTTTTTCGCGATTTTTAGACGAAATTTAGTGTTTTCCCGGGATTTTTTTTGACAAAAACTGCCATTCTACTGGACGAAATTAGCCATACTTTCGCGAATCTTTTGACGAAATGTGCGGGAAATTCGTCGTTTTTTCGTAATTTTTTAACAATACTTGCCGTTTTTTTACAAAATCACGCGTCCTGCGGCACGCATAATAGCTGTTTTTTTGTGTGCCATCTCCGACTTTTTGCGTAATTTACTAGCTATAGCGCGTCCGTGGCATCACTGTTTCATAATTTTTGCAATTAAGTGCGTTAATTTTTTATTTTTTATTTATTTATTTATTTTTTAATTGGGAACAGAATCATTTTTTTTTTTTTCGCCGCGGAAAATAGAACGAAACTCGTCAATCGATTGCTGGAAAAAAAATGCGAAATTTGTCGATCGGTCGCGGACAAAATAGTGATTTTCTATGATCTTTCACGGTAAAAAACTCTCAAAATGTGTCGATCAGTCGCACGAAAATATCACAAAATTCGCAAAACGGTCGTGGGAGTTGATCATAGTTTCAAAATGTACATTTTTTTTGGGCGGGAGCCTCCCGTCCACTTTATTCTTTTGGGTGGGATTTCAAAATTTTGGGCACGAATCCCGCCATCCTGCCCTGAAATTCAAGCCCTGGTGTGTTTTTATTTTTACACTATCTTTAAATTTATGAATAAAGTGTACATTGGATAACAATCTCTTTTTTGTTTAGTGTTCGATTTTACTATGTAAAAGTCCTTAATTATTATTAGAGACTGACAAAAGTTAAATTCTTAGGTGCCAAAAAAATGTATAAGAGCGAGCTTGAAGAATCAATTCTCTTACATTAAAGCATTTACTGCATAATTGAACACTGATTACTCATAATCATATTTGGATATTTTTGATTGATTTGTGTTATTTTGCAGTAAATAAGTTAACTATTCAATCAAAAAAAAAAAAAAAAAAAAAAATCAATCTAAGCAAACATTTTAAGATAGTACCATTTTTATATTAAAAAAATTAAATAGAAATAGACAATAAAATAAAAGATTAAAACGGTACGCAAATTAATATCCTTGCATTTAATTTCCAACAAAAAATTATATACAACAATGCCTTTGAGATTTTGATTTGAAATACCATAAGACAATCTATTCTTCTGGATCTTTGAAAATATGATCCATATTAAATCCTTTAAAGATATTTCATTTAAATTTACAATCAATAAAGTGTTAGGTAAAAAAATCAGTTGCCAAGAGAAAATTTTAAGTCGCTTGGAGTTAGTTGGACCCTGTTTATTATTCATTTTCCCTTTTGACATCCTCTTTCCTTAAACAGTAGAATAGACTTTTATTGATTAAGAAAAATTAAAAGATGGTTTACACACAAAACATATCATATGACAGAGGACAAATTATTAAGAACAATGTTACAGCAAATGAAATGCTATGAACAAATGCATCAATCATTAGTGCCCAATTTTTATTCATATGTTTTTTTATATTCTATTAAAATTATTTTTACAGGCTGAGATTCCCAAAATTCACATTGTGCTCTACCTCTATATATGGACAGAAAGTCAATGTGCCTTGTGAAACCGGTGAATTATTAGAGTCAGAATATGGACATTTTCTGAAAAATACAACTTTGACGCTGGAACCGAAAACTATGAAAAATATTATGCTACTCATGGAAAGAAAAAGATAGTATTTAATTATTTTTGTTATTTAACTGTATTTGTTGATTACAAATTATTTTTGTATTTCAAATAAATTGTGATACATTTGTGATAAAAATTGTTGTAATTTTAATAAACATTTGTTATCCTTGTTATTTAAATTCTATTTTTCTTCTAGAGTCTTTATATTGCTAATCATGTTGTTTGTGGTATCTGCCTTTTAATCATGAAACATCAAATAAACAATAGACTGCGTAGTGAACTGCATAAACAATCACCTCACTGACAAATGAAATTACTTTTGGTGCTGCTTGCACCAGGCTTTGAGACTTGGTGCATTTTGTAGTATTTGAAAAACAATGAAATTTCTTTCTTAAAATCATATTTATACATTTTTTTAATTGGATTTTTATTTGTTTATTTCATGCCATAAATGATTTAAGTTGCCACAATTCCCCCCCCCCCCCTTTATCCTGGAATATGTACGATACATATCAGAATGAAATCCAATTGTGATTTGTTTGATAATTGATAGCATAAGAAACAAAAATTAGATTTTTTTTTTCTTTTGTGCAGATGATTAATGTATAAATAGTAAATACATTTCTGATTTTATTTCGAAAAGAGATGGAATACAGCATTGGATGTTTAAAATGAAATATTGTTGTATTAAATGCTGTGTCTTTTAATAAAAGTAATCACAAAGTAAATTAATACTTTTATACAATTTACTGTGCCTAATTAGGTTGAACATTACAATTTCTAATGAAGCTCAAACCACTGCTAATACATGAAAAGCAGATATGACATTCAGCTAGGGTTGCCAGAATGTTTGCCAGAATTGGTACAATACTTCTGAAAAAAAAAAGTCAACTTTTCCTTTTCCAAAAATGTGGATATAATATTGCAATTTTTCAAAGTCAAATTTGTAGGTTCTTGTTGAAATTTTTAAACTTTTTTCACTATTTTATGCTTATTATTAACTAATTTGGACCGTTAAACTTTTTTTTTTTTTTTTAATCTTCTCTATGTTAATAGAGTAATAAGTGGTTCCAAAAAATTGTATTTTCAGAAAGTTATGCTGCAGTAAAATCAAAAATATGATTTTAACAGAAAAATTTCTTTGACTTTCAAATTCCTGATGTAGACTTTTAAAATGCACCAGGTCAGAATAATTTCTGTGAGCAGCACCAAAAATGGCTCCTTTGTAAGTTTATAGCTAAAATTACAGGATTAATTATAATTGGATTATCATATTAAAATGGAACTGGTCTGTTAAGTCATATTTTGGCAGAAACTGCTTGCAGAACTGATTAGTGGTTGATTTGTTGACTACCTACTGTGTTTTCCTGCACCCAGTGAGGTCATAAATACAGTAGACTCCCTCAAATCTGCACAGCTTGGGACCAGAGGTTATGCAGATTTTAGAATTTTGCAGATTTCTGGTCATTGCCTTGTTTAAATTTTTTTAAACAGTAATTTGAGTGCAATTGATATTGCTATCGAAAATATAATGAATGCTTACAATATAATAAAGTATTAAAATAAGTAATAAACTAAAATAATAAAAATTTCGATAATTTTTAAAATGATTAAAGTACTAATAGCAAAGGTCAAGTTAATAATCAATAGTGTATGATTAAATATTCATTATAAAAATTAAATGTATTTTTTCTAAATTATTTTATGAAACTTGCATCATAAAGGCACATTACTCATTCACATCAGGATCATAAAATAAGGATTTTTTTTTTCAGATTTAGCCAGGTTTAATAACCAAAAAGTCTTGATTAATGCATAAATATACTTGATAAGAAGATTGTGATTACCAATGATATCAGCAATATCTTGAATTTTTTTCAAAAAAGTTTATTCTTCCTTCATGAAAAAAAAAAAAAAAAAAAAAAAAAAAAAAACATGAATAGAGTATTATTAAGAATATTACAAATTAAAAAATATATGGAATTGATACAAAACTAAAAAAATCAAATCTTGTCCCAATATCCAAACTGTAAGTTTCATTGTTTACATCCATAAAATATGTGCGGATTTTAGAGAGTTGCAGATTTGAGGGAGTCTAATGTATATGAATGGATTGAAGACTGGCTGAATAAAAACACAAACTACCTGTCAACCATTAAAATTGGTTCTACAAGTACCACCACCTGATAATCATACTGATCATTCACCAATACTGATGGAAATCAGGAAAATAAAAATTCTATCGATGTTAATTTTCAGATTTTTCAAGCTATCTTTTTTAAATTTTCACAAAAGTAGCCCTGTAAATTTAGCTAACACATTATAAACATTATATTTTGATTGGATTGATGCATGTGCAATGAAACATTTTTAGTAAATTTGTTCATTTTTCGTATAATTTTTATTATTTTTAAATTCTGATTACAGGATATTGTGTACAATGTTGTTTGTAATATTTTCTGAAGAGAACATTTTTTTAAATATTAAGAACTTTGCAAGTTACAAGCAAAAACTTGATACAATTTTGGACTATTTTTGTGAAAATCTTAACTCTTTTACGAGTATACATGCTGTCCTGATAATGATCACAATATATTATTATAAGCCACTAACCCATAATTCACAGTTTGAACACTTTTTTTTAATAGTTTTGACAGAATTATCCAAAGGATATTGGGTTTTTTTCAGTTTAGTGACATTTCCAAAGGGAGTTTTGGGGAAAAAAATCTTCACCAAAATATGAGACTTGTACTATTTTGTTTACACACCTGGAGTTTCAAGATAAATCCTCATGTATTTTTCTAGATATTTAACAAAATGTTTGAAATCACAAGTGACTAGTCACCTTTGGCCATGTAGTGTATGTCACATTGTAAGCATTACATTTTTTGAATGAAGGCATCTATTGTTTTTTGAACAAAACACTTTTATATGCATAATTTTTAAGTTCTGAAATATCAATTTTATTATAGCTTCCTCATCATCAGATAACAACTGAACATTAAAATCCATGTCAGTAATAATAATAAATGTGTTATACTATTAATTAAAAATATTTGGTACAGATGTCGTACATGCACCACATTGGCACAAATGCAGTAAAATGGCAATCAAATTTTCTATTAAAAAATAGCAAATAAAAAAAGTTTTGTGCGACTATGATTGAATAATACTCATAAAAAAATATTCACATTAAGTCAGTAGCAAATGTTAATGTTTGTCATGGTTTGCAATAAAAACCCTTCGCATATTTAGGGTTGAAGTAAATGGTGCAATACTAAATTATAGCTTGCAGTTGGTAAAACAAAAATGTACCATAGTATTGTTCTTCTTTAGTTTTTGGGTTGTTTGTAATTTTTTTTCCTATCTGACATAGTTGTTTTAATGATTTAACCAAAAGAATTGATTGAAAAATTATTCAGTTTGAATTTTTTCTCTTGCTATAATAAAAGATATATTTTTAAAAATTATCACTTGCAAATTTGAGGTTTTGGTGCCAAAGACATTGCCAAGTTAGAAAAATATGAAATATCTCATGAACTATTTGAGTTAGAAAAATTTGGTTCATATTGTTCGATTCAGCATACGAAAATACACTTAAATATGTTATCTGTTGAAAAATAACTATAAGCTCTGTTTTTTAAGCAATTTAAAAAAAGTTCATTCTCTTTTTTTTTTTTTTTTTTTTTTTTTTTATCCCCTTTAGGGGTGGAATTTTCTAAAATCCTTTTTTAGTGGTATTCTATGTCATAAGAAGTATTTTTATCTTAATTTTCATGATTCAGTAGTTTGTGCTGTGTGTTTATTAATATGAAATACAGACTTTCTTTTATATGTATTGATTATGTAAAATTGTTTTAAGTAGTAACATTTTAATATCATTAAACTTTGCAATATAAAAAGTACTTTGTCAAAAGGGTTATTCAGCATTCAGTGCAATAGTTACTATTGGGTTGGTCAAATATTCGGTATTTGGCCTAACAGATACTGTTCAGCTAGACAATTATTCAGTATTTAGCCAAAATCACCATTCAGTGCAGCTTTAATTGAAATACTCATTTGCTAATTACAAATTATTTCTATATTTATGGAAGAAAGTTACAATACTTTTTTATGTTTTTTTGTTAGTGGTAGCAATAAAGACAAGATTAGCTGCTTTTCAAAATCAGTTGCAATATTTAGAATGCACTTATTCATATGAAGAGAAAAGCAAAACTGTTTTAGAAAGAAATTCTATCCTGATATTTGAAAAATGCTGACATTTTGACTGAAAGTGAACATATCCCTAGTAGTCAAACAATATTGAGCCAATATTGGCTACATCTTGGAGCAATATTGGCACATTTGCGCAATATTGGCATGAAATATTGCTCCATTATTGGGATGTTTACATTTTACCCTTATTTAGCCAATTTTGCAGCCAATATTATGCCAGTATTGGGGTTTCATTGGAAATATTGCCAATAAAATGCCAATATTGGTTAAATATTGCGATTTCATTCTAAATATTTCCAATGTAACCCCAACATTTGTACAATATTGGCAATATTTCCAATAAAACCACAATATTGGCAAAATATTAGTTGCAAATATTAATTAAATAAGGGCAAAATGTAAACATCCCAATATTGGAGCAATATTGGCGTTTTATTGGCAATATTCCCAATAAACGAAATATTGGCGCAACGTTGGACCAATATTAGTTTGCTACTAGGGAAATATTACTGTTTTAATTCAAATAAATTAACTTTTCCTCTAATCCAATTGAAAAATTTCACCATATAAATTCTTCCTAAACAGAAATTCATATAAAAGATCTGATTTTTGTTAGAATTTTTTTAACCAAAGAATGGAATTTAAAGCTCTCTCTTGCAAATAGACTAAGAGTTTTTCTCTGTCAAAATCTATTACATTTTTAACTAATTAAAAAAAAAGTAGATTCACCAAAGATATAGGATGTTCTCACTGCCTGTTTGTGTTTATGATGCATATTACTGTTAAAATGGGTAGATATGCATCTTAAATTTTTATGTTTATTTTCTAAGGGTTTTGAAATTTGCTCATTTGTGCTAATATTTTCTTTTATCTGGATTTAAAGTTGCAGAAGTACCATACTTACTCGTGTATAGGGCGCACGCATGTATAAGGCGCACCCCCTACTTTAGAAGTAAAAATGGCGATTTCTAAAAATCTCGTGTGTAACGTGCACCATAAATTTGATATGCTAATGAAGAATGACCAAATGAATTTCAGTAAAAAAAAAGTCGAAACAAACATTACACCAGACCAGAAAACAAGACGAAAATGCATTTGTAGACTTTGAGTTGTAAGAGAATGACAGGAAATATGAATGAGTGACGGTAAAGGGAATTGCTAATTAGCGTTTAGATAATGTCATTAGCTCTGTTGTATAAAAAACTGCAAGGAATGAAATAAATATTCAGTATTATTTCAATTAAGTAAGTTTCCCAATTTTAATATCTTCTTTGAATAATTTCTTTTTTCATATGTATATCGCTTGACTGCATCCAACAGTAAAAAATTATTCCATGTATAAGGCGCACCTATGAGTTTTGCCCTATTTTTTTGGGAAAAAAGTGCACCTTATACACAAGCACCTACTGTCCTTGAGAGATATTCAGCATTTTGTTTTAATCCAGAAGTGGTTGCTTATTTATGTATACTATTTTCAAACTTGCAGCTAAGTTTTCAGATATTTTCACTGTCCTAAACTAGTTTATTATATTAAATGCATAAACATTCTGTTCCACTGTACATCATTAGCTAAAATTAGCTTCAATCTCCTTATTTCTTTATATTTTAAATCACCTTCTGCATGTTTTTTATTATTATGAAAGTATTTCGTTATGTAAAACATTTATACACTTTTATCTGATTTAAATCAATGATTTAAAAAATCGATTTAAATCAAATTTATTACTTACTTGAGGTGATTCAAATCAAACAATCCTTATTTTAAAAATGTATTTGAATAAATCAGGTAAATTCGAAAAAAAAAAAAAAAAAAAAGATATTTAACTTTGCCGCTGTAATAATTCTTAATTCAAACTTCATGTTAAATTATAATTATTAAATTTTATGTAAATGGTTACATTCATGTTTAAGTGTTGTAACTGTTTGAAAGAAATAAAAACTGTTAAGATACTAAAATTAAGGTTAAGAAAGAAAAATGGAGGTACCTTTTAAAAAAATCTAAAAATGTGACAAGGCATTTTTACCATTAAGGAAGAAAAAAAAAAAAAAAAAAGGAAGAAAAAGTACACTTACCAATATGAAAAGACAGACAGAATGTTCCATCATGCTGTAAATGCCTAATAATAAGTAACACATTTTTGGCAAAAATAGGCATAATATTTCACACACCAACTAAAGTCGCTAAAGGTAGGTTTAGTAAGTTTCATTTTCTGAAGAAATCATTTGTTGCCATTAGCAAAAACAAATAATTGTTTTTTTTCTTTTGCTGCAATGTATCTGAATATTTTATATGTATAGATAATAAAATAAAAAAAAGTATTAAAGTTTTTAAATAATTATATTAGCATTTTTTTCTTCTTAAAAACTGAACAGTATAGATATTTTAAGAACAGCAGTCTTGGAAAATATCTATTCTGGAACAGGCAATTAATCAAATATGCCTATTTTGTCAATTTATGTTAAAAGGATAGTTTTTTAAGCCAAATGTTGTATTTTTGTACTGATATAAATAGAACACAGACATTTTGGTTGGATTATTAGTATACTACTTTAAAGGATGTAAGCATTTTAATTAGTGAACAAATAAATTTTGACAGGGCACAAAGGTTTAATTCCAAATCTAAAATTTTTATTTGGAAATCATAGTATTTTGTTAGTATTTTGCTCAATAGCATTTATTTCCCCTTGTCAGGTCCGGTGAGAGGATAAAAGGCACAGAATCAGATAGAACAAGTACCAAAATTTCATAAAATTCCATATCTTAACTTGGTCTACTTTTTTTCCTTTACCAGTTGAAAATCATTTTGTAAAAGTGTAGTTTAGAAGATTTCCAATAAAGATACTAGAAACTTCCAATTGAGAAAACTATAAAAGCTGTGAAATAGTTGATTGTATTACAAATATTCCAGAATTTCCTGTCTTCTGAGATCGCTGACAACCATGTCTATGCCTTGAAGCAAAAAAGAGTCTTTGCTTCGTTCAATGCATCCTTCATATATCATTGCAATGCTGATGCCTCATTAGGCATTATGTTGGTGCCAGACTGTATGTTTCATTAATCACTTTATCTAAAATATTGTCCGAGTGACAGGAACATGCTAGTAGGCGACAGCGGATACAGTTGTATAGATCGTAAGCAGAAAATTACCCACTTTGTACTAAGTATATGATACATTACATGCAAAATATTCAATCGGGCCTATCTCACCTCTATTCCAGATGAACTATTATTATGAATGAACAAAGAAGAAAGAAAAACTTTGAAAACAGAAATATCTTAATATATTTTTATTACTATCTTTTAAAATCTTTTTAATCTCGTTGGGGGCCCACAATAAGTCTCAAAACATTCTTAATACTATTACTTCCAACAACTAAATGCATTTTTTTCGACAGTTTTAGTATTCTTTTTAAAGATGCCCAGATGAAAGAAATTTTGCATACCTTAAATACTTCTTAAACTGTCTTTTTGGGGCCTTTATAAGAGTAAGGAAATCTTGAAACCCAAGATTCAAAACTTTTAAACTATGTATTTTTTTGTTTAAATGATGCGCTTTTTAATCTCATTGGGGGCCCCAAGAAGTTTCAAAACATCATTAATACTATTGCTTCCTACAAATAAATGTGCTAACATTTTTTAAATTGGTGAACTGGTGAACTTGAATGAAACCAGCATTTTTTAAAATGTTATGAATTGTCCTAGACTTTCTTGCAACTTTGTCGTAAGTGTTTAAAATATTATGAATAAAGCGGGGAAAGGAAATGTTTAACATTCCCTAAGTGAATATGTATAATGCTATAGGTGAGTAATTGCGCATTGAGGATAGGAAACACGCAGGAAGAAATCTCTCCTTCATTGATTCTGTCGTTCGTAGTGTGTGTGTGTGTTTTTAATCAGATGAATGATTGAAAAAAGTTTCTCCTTTATGTCAATTGATATTGCAGATGCTTTTGAGAAAAGTTAGGCTAAAAACTTTTATTACCGCTTAACTTCCGTGTTTGTAAGATGCATAATGAAAAATGTACAATTTTCCTAAACCATTGGGATATCAGGAGTTGAAAATTATTCAAAGACGTAAAATCCAGAGTTTATTTACATTAAAATCGTATACAGAAAATCAGGCCTTTGAAAAAGTGACATGATAAATGGAGTGACGTGAAAATTGGGTGTCGGCATAGCAAGGTCTGACTGTATAAATCTTAATAGAGTTAGAAGAATTTTAATTTGAGGATGCTAAAGTTAATTTAAATAATTTGAGCAGCATTAATTCATGTCTTCATAAAAGTCATCCGATTGATTTTTTATTCATTAATTAAAAAGATATTGAATATAATAAAACATATTACAGATTTTTTCCATTATTCATTTTTTTTAAATAATGAAAGCCATTGATAAATTTATTTAATAAATTCTTTAAAAAAAATGTGAATTATGACCTATATTAATTTTTGCATATATTAAAGCACAATCATTAAAAAGATCAATGTGCAAGTTAACAGCTGATTTGAATATTTAACTTTCCATATGAAGAAAATTTTAGCCTTTCCATAATTTAAGGGGACCATCTTTTTTTTATCAAAGTAATGAATGAAAAAAATCATGGAAACTTATCAAAAACACTTTATACGATTATTTTAGTGCAAAGCAAGTTAATTATAATTTTAAAATTCCTGTATAATTTTACTGGTTACCTGATGAGTATTTTCGGTACTTTTTTCTTGTAAGATCTTCATACTATTTCCCAAAATTTATGTATAAACCACTAGCAGTTTTTGTTTTATAACTGTATTAAAAATTTTAAAAAATGTATAAACGATATCTCTTTCCTCATTGGTTAGGACTTCAAATAGGCTGGCAAAAATGGATGTTATCTTTAGAAAAACCAAAGTTTGTGCATTTTTTAATCTGTTGACAATCCCTAAAGAAAAAAAATCATGGATAACATTTGATGTTTCCAATTGATTGGTAACTATGTGTTTTTCATATGGTCATTATCAGGAAAATTGATACGGGTGATCACAATTTTTACCATGACTCTTATATGGTATCTATTGACAAAATAATAAAATAAGAAGGCTCAAGCCTTGATATCAGTGATTTATTATGTAATAAGTAATCTGTGTTCAGCTCTACTAGGCTACACAAATTATATTTTGTCGTACACTTTACAAAAAACTATTCAATATTCTAGCTTGAAATGGAACATAAAAATAAATTATGATCTGCAGATTTGCACAATAGATTTTTTTTTACAGAATAACCTTAAAAAAATTATTTTAATTAATTTATTTTACATGTTTTTCTAATATTGATGCATTTTTGCAAATAAAAATTGAAACAGGTACATTTTCAGAAGAAACAATAAATCATGGAGTCGTTAATTATAGATAGAATCATGATTAATAAAATATATTTTCATTCTGCCAAAATATCTCAAACTGCTTTCAGATTTTCAAAGTATGCTCATTCGTTGGCAGGCTTTCATGTCAAGCACACAAGTCAGATGTATGCGTTCAATAAATAAATTCAATAAATAAACTCATTCTTTTTAACCATATAATAGTTTCATTATTTCTTTTATGGAATTTTTAAAATAGAGCTTTTTTTAGGAAAATTATAGCATATTTTTAAAGAATTAAAATTTGTGAAAATTCAATTATTTACATTCAATTAAACTATTTTTCAGTGTTAAGATTTCAAATACACAATTTATTATTGACAAAATAATAAAATAAGAAAGCTCGAGCCTTGATATCAGTGATTTATTATGTAATAAGTAATCTGCGTTCAGCTCTACTAGGCTACATAAATTACATTTTGTCGTACACTTTACAAAAAAACTATTCAATATTCTAGCTTGAAATGGAACATAAAAATAAATTATGATCTGCAGATTTGCACAATAGATTTTTTTTTACAGAATAACCTTAAAAAAATTATTTTAATTAATTTATTTTACATGTTTTTCTAATATTGATGCATTTTTGCAAATAAAAATTGAAACAGGTACATTTTCAGAAGAAACAATAAATCATGGAGTCGGTAATTATAGATAGAATCATGATTAATAAAATATATTTTCATTCTGCCAAAATATCTCAAACTGCTTTCAGATTTTCAAAGTATGCTCATTCGTTGGCAGGCTTTCATGTCAAGCACACAAGTCAGATGTATGCGTTCAATAAATAAATTCAATAAATAAACTCATTCCTTTTAACCATATAATAGTTTCATTATTTCTTTTATGGAATTTTTAAAATAGCTTTTTTTAGGAAAATTATAGCATATTTTTAATGAATTAAAATTTGTGAAAATTCAATTATTTACATTCAATTAAACTATTTTTCAGTGTTAAGATTTCAAATACACAATTTATTCTTATTTTGTGAAGTCATTTATGCAGACGATATGCATTTTAAAAGAATTACATTATGATTTTTTTGTTTGTGTGTGTGTGAAGTGGCAATAAAATAATTGTAAACAAATAAAACTAGTTAATATTTTGTATAAGTTTGCTTCGAAAACATTTTTATTTATCTTCATCATAAAAAAAAAAAAAAAAAAAAAAAAAAAAAAAAAAAAAACGAGGAAATTCTTAGTTATTTGGTTGAATTTAGGTTTCAAAAATTAAAATGCGCCGAAACATAAAGTAAATTTTTTGCTTGATAAAGATGCAAAAGTAATTAAAAAATATACATTGTTACTTTCAAATATTTATCTTATTAAATAATGCTTCGCGAATCCAAACAATGGCTTTTGCTAGTAAATATTACATGATTCGTTTTTGTAGACTGTGAAGCATTATGTAGATTTGATAGAACTTTAAACATGTAGGGGGAGAAGAGTATACTGAGGTCTTCTACATAGATTTTAGACTCAGAGACATAATATTAAAGCTGTTCTTAAATAAAAAAGGGCAACTTTGTGACACATGCTTTAATTTATTTTTGTTCGGAAATGCTTTAAAATAGCAGGTGTTATTATTCAGAAACTGTCTAATTGCACTCAATTTTCTGTTTTTTAAAAAACCCAATATATTTTTCATAACAAGCTTTCAAAGTTGACACTTTTGAGCACATTTCCCGACGAAAGCAGAAAAACCCGTCGAAAAGCAGTAGAAAAACGGGTGATCAATTGATCGAAATAGCTTATAACTCGATAGTTAATTTAATTATCATAAAATGGAAAAATAAGTTCAATTCAAAATCGCTTCCATAGTCATGCATTCCAATTTTATATCTTTCCGTTAAAAAAATGAGTTTGTAAATGTGTCAAAACGTTTTCCGCTTGTTGAGCAGAGCAGTTGAAAACACCCTTAAGCACTTTATATATTTGCATTTTCATATTTGTTGGTATGTAAATGTGTTAAACCTTGTCAAGCTAGGTGCAACATGCAACACACGCAAGTAAAACTGACGAAAGTTCCTTAAAATTTTTGTGCTCTCTGAAATTCTAAGGTTTACGACCTTTTTTTTTTTTTCTTGGTCCAACCCGACCCTGCTTAGATTCACTATCTAAAAAATAAATTTGTTTCAATAAAATCATAAGCTGCTGTTATTTTTTAAACATAAATCATTAAAAAAAATCTGTCTTAAATGGTGCTAAAAATTCAAGCTTAAATTTTTAGTAATAATCGGAATAAAGGTTTTTCGAATACTAATATTTTCAATTTCTGGAATTTTAATCGAATTTATTTTGTTGTGCTGCCATCTATCGACATTATACTTAAATAAGATTTATATGATGCTGCCATCTATGGACACTGGATTTAAATTAAAGAAATAGTACTGTGGTCTATTAATTCACGTTATCAACATAAAATATGTATAGTCAGGGCCGTAGCAAGGTGTTTTGAGCCCCCCCCCCAAAAAATATAACTTTGGGCCCCCCCTCCCCCCCACTTTCAACTGAATTTTTTTTAAAAATATTTATATTGAAGTTTCCAATGAGTTTCAAATTATATTAATGTAATAAACAAATTTAATAATTATCATAAGTATTTTAAATCATTATTAAAATTATTATAACATTCATAACTCTGTACAAATACGAAATAAATATGCATTGCTTAAAGAACCCGTGGCAAAATGCACGCGACACTGTGACGGGCGTCGCAGACTTTTAAGGACACCTGCAGACTCAGCAATGCCACGAACGCGCTATTGCGCTTAAATTATGCAAAAAATCGATCATGGGGCAGAAAAAATAACTCTTTCCTGTGGGACGCGTAATTTCGTGAAAATTTCGTCGCAAAATAAGAGCGATTTCATCCAAAGATAGCGAGAATTAACGCAAATATTATCAAAGCATCGCGAAAAAAAGACAAATTTCGTCAGAAAATCTCTCAAAAGCAGATTTCATAAAAAAACTTGGGAAAAAAGGGCAAATTTTGTTAAAAAAATACCCCCAAAAACGGCACATTTCATCAAAAAATCTTGGAAAAAAAGACAGATAACGTCAAAAAATCGCGAAAAAACGACAAATTTTGTCAAAAAATCTCGAAAATAAAGATGGATTTCGTCAAAAGATCGCGAAGAAAACGAAAATTTCGTCAAAGGCACAAGGGAAAAAAAGTAAGATATTGCTGGAAGTGGATTTTTCTGTTTTATTATTATTATTATTATTTTGTAAAATATGGAAATAATTTACACATACATATGCATGTTACCATAATTAACTACAATAGCAGAAAAAATATATTTATGTAATACGTTGCATTTTGCAGACTATTTTTGAAAATATTATTAGCGTTGCAGACATTTGAAGATAGTTCTGCCACCGGGCTTAAAGATAAATTAACAATGTTAAAATAAAATTTATCTAAAACAATTTTACAAATAAGCACATAATGCTAAGATTTTATTATAAAGTATAGAAAATAAATAAATTATATAAACACATAATTTTAACAGTTCGCTACTTAAGAGGCTACTTCAGTTACACGAAAGGACCTATTCTCTAATGCATGGAAGAATGGTATGGAATACTATGAAAGAAATTTATATCTCAGTTGCATTTCAATATTTTTAAATGATTTTTTTTCACTGGATAGCTGAGATCAATCTGTATGCAGATTTTTTTCACCTTTTTTTATTTTGTTTGCAAAGTTTTTTTTAAGAGGATGCTTTAATTTTCGAAACCGGTTTTAAAAATGAAAGTGACCTCATTAAAATTATCTGTAAACAAAATTGAAAAAGCAAAAAACAGCCCGTATACAGATCGATCTCAGCTATCCTCAAAGAGCACCGATTAACCAAATTGATTGCATAACCAAGTATTGAACGACAAAGAATTTACAGAAACTGACTTATAAAAATTTTACAAGTTTCTTTTTAATATTAATTTTTTTTTAAAGTAACAATTTATATACATTTTTCCCCCTTTTAAAATATGAAATGCTAGCAACTACAGGTTTCAAGACAATTATAAACTCTAGTTCATGCCGACTTTTTCTTAAAATAAATAAACAAAAATATTTTTAAAATAAGAACTTAAATGATAAAGTGAAAGCAAAATTGTTATTATTTTGAAAAGAGGCAAAAGATTTCGAATTGTGCGTAAAGACATAGACCCTGCAACACTTTAACAGACTCGAGGACTGTGCCATTTCTTGTCAGTTTCAGAGCCCATTATGAATTAGAAGTAGAGGAAGCCCGACATCACAGAGGTAGGGGGGGGGGGGTCCCCTATTATCCTATCAGTTGTTTTTTCATTTACTAAATCCATTTTTCGTATGTTTAAATTATTCGAAATTTTACCATGCAAATTTCGATTAAATAACGTTTTTACTATTAAATTAAAACTGACTATCTACATATTATACACATTAAAAAATATTTTATTAAATACATAATTATATGTAACCAATTAATTTTGTAAAAGACATATGGAATTACAGTTGAGAATATTTGAACTTCAAAATATTTCTTATGTTTTACAAATTGCAGCATAGTAAGAAAAAATATTTCATAATAAAAGAAAAAAAACTATATATGTTTTATTCTGATTGAATTTATTGAATTGAAAATTAGCTTTGAAAAGTAAATTTGCTGGGGCCCTTTGTATTTTGTTGGTAAGAATGGGCTTTATGGGCCTGTGAGATTATTTAGCATCACGGAAAAAAGAAAGAAAGAACGAAAGAGCATAGAAAAATTTAAAATAGCACAATTTCTTATTGTGACATGAATTTAGAACTCTAGATTTTCAAGGAAATAAGAGTATAAATTAAATGAGAATTTACTTATTACTTGTTAACAAACGAAATAGTAGTTTAATATATGAATGCAATGGAATCGGAAGTTGACGCAGGTATTTTTTCTTGGATCCCATTTTGTGAAAAATAGTTATTTTTATGAAATTTATTGTATTTTGTAATGAAATTTGAATTCCAGTTATTGAAATTCGCATCAAACATTTATTAATAATAACTTATTTAAGTCTATATGCTAAATTTCTCATTTCAGGTGAACTTGTTTCCTTTGCAAAACACATATTTTAAAACCTAACAGTATAAAATTAATTAGAGTATATTTTTATGGAATAGAATTTTGTGAATGGTGTGATTTATTAAAAAGAATTTTGTGAAGAAGCCCTAATAAAACGCTTAAATGAAAAACATGTAAATGAGAAATGTGTGTTATTAAAATATGCTCTATTAGTATACATATATTTTTCCAAGCTGTGCAAAATTTTCTAATACTTAAAATTTTTAATAACTGCTATATAAATTACATAAAGTAATAAATATGACTTACCAGATTAGTATAGGAGTAGATCTTTTTTCCTCCAGATATACACTTAATTTTATAAATACTATACTATGCGTATTACTAAAATAAATCAGAAAAAAACTTACGAAAATCCACATCTGAAGTGCTGTGTTGTCTACAAACATGTACTTGTATGCATTAGCGGGCTGCTAAAGTACTTGAATAGGCCAGTACTCCCTTCTAGGTCAAGGAATCCGGTTACTACTAAGTAACTAAGCTGTTAACTTTTAAAGGGATTCTCTAGATGTTATTTGTGTCACCCACGTTGTGAAATTGGTGTGAAAAATGACCTATCTTCTAAGAACATAATATTCCGGTATTTCAAAAGAAAACACCCTTTTGTCACTAGCAGCTTTATACAAGAACCCGGCTTTCTTCAGAGTCGATCCGATGATCGATACTCTTTCCTTATCTTTCTTAGTTCCATGCAAAAACCCATGGTCAAAAAGCGAGGGGGGGAAAACGAGTAAAAAAATAAGGATTTTCAGTTTCTTGGTTTCTGCGTTTTTGAAATCTAAACAAGGTTTTTGATAAAAACAGGGCCCCGTTAAGGCTACGGGGGGCCCCGAAACAAACATCATTCTGGACACACACACACACACACCCTCTATCTATCTGTAATTTTGTTTTCTTTTTTCTTTTTTTTTTTAATAATGTAGAAGTGGCAAACACTAAAAATAAAAAACATATTGCACACATGCATAAATTTTGTACTCACATCTATATACAAGATATCCCAAAAAATTGGTCACAACTTTATTTAAAAATATTAATTTGATAATTATGGAAAAAATGATAGATTGATTGAGATAAGTATTTCTTTGCAAATTTTTACTTTGCTTACCTACGTACATTACAAGATGTCTAAAAAAGAAGGCTCAAAATTGGACATAACAGTTTTAACTTATCACGTTACGAGGAAACATTAATAAAACTAGTCGTTTGGGGGCACCGTAATACTTACCCATCATGGATATGTATATGAAAATAAAACATGTGAAAACTATTTATACAATGCATTGCAATTCATAAACAAAATTTAAATATTGTTAATATACATAGTAATGCTATATTAAAGAACTGCTGATTACCAATTTTGACAAATTATATAAAACGCCAAACTACTCAAGTAGTACCGAACTGCGTAAAAGAAACAGCCTTATAACTCCAAAAATAATAATTCTATTAACTAACAATTAACTGCGTCGGATTAAGCGTCTCATTTCCAATTAAAATATACCTCTGAATTGAAATTTGAATGAAATACAGGGTCATGAAAAACCGAAGAATGCGGAAAACAGGATTACGAATATCTCGGGAACTAATGATCCGATCGACTTTATTTTATATGCAAAATGTGTGTTATTTTATTGCCTTTTACGCCCATTTCTTAGAATAAAAAAATTTGAAAATTTTTATGTACCTTTCATCAGAACGAATTTTTCGAGAGTCCGAAAAAAATAGTTTCGGATAATCGAGGTTGCTGATATTAAATAGGCTTCGTCCCATTCTTACATACTAACTACATACAAAATTTCAAGTCTCTATCTCAATTTGTTCGGGAGATAGAGCGTTTACAGACAGACAGACGGACGGCAAAATTTTTTTTTTCTAAAAATATGTTTTTCGAAACCTCCACTATCTAAAACGTGTAAATCCGTCAAAAAATTTTTCGATTTTCAAAACGATTGCAAGACTTACCCTATACTATGTATGATGGGTAAGTAAAATTCCTTTTAAAAGCTATAGGATACTATGTTGTTGTAATTAGGGCCTGGCTAAGTCACGGGCATGAGGACAACTGCATCGGACGTGGGGCCCCCTCAATCGTGGGCCCTCAAGGGCAAATATAATTTTTTTATTAAGGCTAATAAAAAATGGCAAAAAATGACAAAAATTCCATCTTTCTTTCTTTCTTTATTTTTAGCTTTATTGGGGCTCTTTTCACTCACAGAAATAAAACTCAATTTTGACGATACAGGAATCCTTGGGCTATTTTTCGTCGTTTTTGACGATAATTTTGTATCAAAATCACATGACTTTTAACGAAACATAAACCCTCAAATATTTGACGAAACTGTTGTGTCAATCATGGCCAGATTCAATGCACTTTAAAGAAACAGTTGTGGTAAGTTGTTTGTCAAAGGACGCACTACTTATTTCCGCAATTCTTGCGATATTTTAGCAAGTAGATATTTGGTTGTTTATGGCAGTCTTGTAATAATTTATTTTAAAACAGTAATTCTTAGCGCTTTTCAAAAAATACTGAAATATGGAAAGTTATTGTTTCTGAAATAGTTATTTTTTAGCTGTTAACATTTTTAGAAATGTTTATTTATTTATCGTTGCTGTTGATATTCGGTATGGTTTAATTCGGAAAGAACTAATTTGTTGTGTTATGGAAAATCGTTCTAAAAGAAAATTTGGTCACTTACATTTCAAAATTCTAGTATCTCTTTTATCCATCCAAGAAATAAATCAAATGAAAACGTACATAATTCATCCCTCTCCCTTTTATAAAGAGTAGTGTTAAAATCTTAGCTTTATCTTATAAATTATCTTATAGCATATAAAAAACTTCCCAATATGCACATCAAAATTCGTTATTTCAGAGCAATAAATTAACCAGGCCATATTTTGACCATTCATTGAGGGAAGAAAATTTCTCTAATAAATTATATTAATTAAGACATATTATAATTATTCGTTAACCAGAAGAAAACCATAACAATAAATTACCCTTATTTATTAAAACTTAAAAGATATATAACAACATGGATAAAATTACAAACTACTTTAAAAAATATAAACACGAAGTCAAATCCATTATATCTCTTTCGAAACAGAATTATTCAAGGTCCCTACGGCGTAATGGCTAAGACAGCGCGCTGTCATACCGAAGGTTGTTAGTTCGAATCCCCTCGATGGCGCTTTTTTTTCCCACTGTCAAAAATTACGGGTGCTTCTAAATTTTTCGATAGATGGCATCACCAGCGCTGTTTTGACGAAACTTTTTAAGAAATTAGTATCGTCAAATAAGCAAAGAAACTAATTTCGTCTTTCTGACGAAATATTCGCTCGGAGCATTTCCCAGGAAACGGTTTCGTCAAAAACGAAGAAAATTTCCTGAAATCTGAGTATCCATTTCTGAGAGTGTTCTTATCTCTCCTCTGTTTTGGAACCCTATGCCCCTTCCCCCCCTCCCCTGGATCTAACAGTTACATCACAGTTGTATTTACATTTTGATGGCTCACATTTAGTCTTATATTTCTATAACAGAAGAAAAAAATGTATTCGATAATTTCTTAAAGTTATCTTTTTTGTGCTATTCTGCATACACATGCGAATAGACAACTAGTATAAAGATTAATTTTAGACACTTTAGCATAATTCAAGAAAAAATCCAAAAGTTATAAAGGGGCCCCCACAATCTAAGTCGGGCCCTGGTGGTAATAAAATTTTAATAATTTGTTTTCTAATGATATAGTTTGTTTTCTACGTGTGTGGAGGGAACACTGGAAGCAGAGAGGAAAAGGAGAACAACATTCCATTCCTAAATGTTTGAAAACGTATGAATTTCGGTTACTTTTGGCACATTTTAAGCATTTGGCACCCTTTAATGAAAATCCTCATTATTAGGGGGGGGGGGGAGCTTTAAAAAGGTGCACCTGGGGAAATTGCCTGGCGGGCCCCTGAATAAGAAAAGGAGAATTTGAAAAAATAAAAACATTAAAAGAAGTGTTTTCTTACATTTTAAAAACAAATAAACTTCGGTAAAAAGGTCGATAGAATCGATTAGGGGGCCCCCTGACTTCGTCGGCCCCCCCCAAATGGGGGGTATGGGGGGCGGTCGCTACGGCCCTGTGTATAGTAATTCCTAAATTATGAGTTCTAAGATTATAGAGTGAAAAAAATAATTTACTCAGACTTTTAGCTTATGATTATTTTAATTATTGGGGGCCTGTTAATTAATCTGCCCTCTACGAGCTACACATATCAACATCTGTGCAATCTCTAAAAATCAATTAATTTGATTGGCTTTAAAAAAATTACGGAAAATTGAATTATAATAAAAAACAAGTTGGAAATTGCACGCGAAGCGTAGCAATTGAGGTGCGTTCGTACTAACGAAGTTTTAAAAATATTCCGATCTTGCTGTTATAGTAGACAGTACTTCAGCTGTAATACAGTGGTCGAAATCTTGTTTGTGTTCCTGTAAATATACAGGACGAAACTTTTATTACACCTTAGCAACGTATATCATATTCATAAAATGTGAAATAGTTTAATTAACACACGCCCCAAACAATGTTTTCCCTTATAGCATTATGTAGTGGAATACTTTTACGTGACCCTGTAATTTAATAATAAATATTCTTTGCATCACAGCTTATACAGAATGCATATTTTAATATATATATATATATATATATATACACACTTCATAGGTTCATGTATTCTATTATATTTAAATTAGTGTAACACCTTTAAAATACATTTGAAACATTTTTCCCCATTAACCTTAATGAAACGGAATACTTTTGATAGTCGCTGTAAATAATCTATGCATCCGATTTTCATAAAATTTGAAATGACTCGACAAAATTATGTAATAATTATGTATTTTAAATTTGAAACGATTCAGTTGGGTAGTTTTTTCGTTGTTATATGCGGAGAGACAGACAGACGGACGGACTGAACGACAACAATAGGTGCTATTAATTTGCATAATTACGAACGCACCTAAAAAGGGAGAAATACAGTGGCAATCGTCTTATAAATGGGTATTCATTCTTTTCTGTTTTACAGAGGGGCTTTAAGGCCCCTGTCCTCGCTCGACGAAACGCTCGCGAGCTAATGCTATTCCTATGGGGAAGCATTTTTCTAATAACTCTTTCTCATTTTGACATTTTCGAATAATTTTTTTTTTTTTTTTTTTTTTTTTTTTTTTGCGCATTGGCTAGCTGAGGTGCATGCCGACAGCGCACCTTTTTTTACTTTTTCGATTTTGTACGCAGATATTTTTTACAAAGTTAGTTTCACTTTCAAAACCGGTTTCGAAACTGAAAGTGCTTTTAACTCCCTGAGTGCCTAGCAAAAGGATGAAATTGTAATGTTGTTTTCTCTATAATTTATTAAAAATATTAAAAAAAGATGTTTTTTCCAACCTGATACAAAATATGCCTTACATATAGGTGCATAAGCTTTGAGAATATTAACCCTAACTTAATTTTTCAAAAGAGGGTTTTATTTCTAGAATTATATTACTTTAAATATTGTTTATGTTGCAGTGAAACCTGCAGCTTAGTGTGCGAAAAAATCCGGTCGCGGCAGTCAGGAGGTTAAAAAAAATATCTGCAACCAAAAATCGAAAAGATAAAAAAGATGCACCTCAGCTATCCAATGCAAAAAAAAAAAAAAAAAAAAAAAAAAAAAAAAAAAAAATTCAAAAATGTCAAAATGCGAATGAGTTATTAGAAAAATGCTTCCCCATAGGAATAGCATTAGCTCGCGAGCGTTTCCTCGAGCGAGAACAGGGGCCTTAATGTCGAATGAGCTGCTGCTAATGGCTGTTTTCGAGTTTGATTAAATAATATTATTTAATCATTTCAGAATCAGCTAATATAAAATTAACGGTACTACTAGGTTATCCCGTCGATCAAAAAATTATCGCCAAACTCTAAGATTAAATGCCAATAATGGATGACCATGAATGTCACATTCAATAACATTAAATACGATTCACATGTTTAAAATGTCATTAAGTGATTTTTATTTCGTTTTTTTATTTACATTTTTATTGATTTTCTACTAATTATTGATTTTTTCGTTATTTAAAATAAAAATTATGTCAATATGTATAATCTGGTTGTTAGTTTGACGATTTGTATAATTTGGCGAAATTGGTCGACGGGATAACAGAGTAGTACCAAATTAACTTAAGGGGGCTCAGGGGTTGAAAACTTTTCAAAAAATCGATTATTTTTTATGATCTAGTTTGATTATTCAATTAATTCAAAAATAATGTAAAAAACCGCATAAAAATATTTGCATTTTTAACGGAGTTATAAGCATTTATGTATCAACACTTTCAGAGCCGCACCCATTAATTTCAACTTTAAGTCGCGCTTTCTCAAAACTTGATTTTTGACGACTAACACCAAGATTTAAAAAAAAAAAACTATTTGATGGAATGGCTTGATTTTTTTTGCATGCATATAACATAATTATCTATAGAATGAATTAATATAGTTTAGATAGTTTAATATTTTGAGTATTTTTAATGAAAAAAAAGTTGAATTTTTTAGGGTTTTTTTAAATTTTTAAGTTTGAGAGTTTTTTTAATAATTTTTTTTTCGAGTGATAGTTATATCCTTAATTCATTCTATAGAGTAAAGTTTTCTGATCATTTTAAAGCAAAAATTAGGTTCTTAAGTCAATTCAACGTTAAGATATCTTGGTATTGATGATATAACACATAATTTTTTTTTTCGAAAATTGTGTTACATAAATTTTGCTATATTTCTTATTATATTAAATTGAAGTACTTCATTTTATAATTTTATAAGACTACAAACATACCTTTAAAATGTCAGAAAGTTTAAATTAATTACACTGAATACTTCTGTTTTTATATGGACTCGAAGCGAGAGCTCTGTTTACATGTTTTTTCCGTATCGACCAACCCCTGAGCCCCCTTAATCAACAAAGTCTTAGCTTCAAAGTATTTTTCGACATTACGTTATAGCTATAACGTAATCATTTCAAATAAGTAAGCCTTAAATGTAACATTTTAGGTCTGACGTAATTTTCATCAAACTTTTTTTCTTTTTGTAATATTTATGCGAAAATACTTTTATCGTTAGAAAGGAAACATTACTGTCTGCCCTATTTTATTTTGTCTTTTAAATCTGACTTATGTCAGATTTAAAAGACAGATTTAGAAGATTTAAAAGGTATGTCTCTCCATTTGACTTTTAACGCATATTAATGAATTTATTATTTTAGAATTTTCTCTCGCTTTTAGTATTCACGTGCAAATATAATTTTTATATCGTAATTTTCAATATTTTCCTGCTTTTGATATGCAATATTCATTTAGTTTTAATTTTCAAGTTTTTCTATTTATAATCACACATCACACTACGTGTTCACATTATAGTCATGTGTCAATAAAGGAACTTTTATTCTTTGCGCTGTTTTAATAGTTGGAAATGATTTAAAATAATTTTCTTTTTTAAAATATGTAGAAAATATCTTTCGAAATATTGAAAATTTGAATTTAAAATAGAAATAAATTCTTAAAAAATGAGCCAAATTAAAGCTAGTAGGATGTGGCCATCCCAAAACTTTCTTCAATCATATAGATGTTAATACTTCCTGAAAAATGCAGCATAACAACGTCACCGGTTAAAAGGTTTAAATCAAAATCTAGTCAGCAACTACTCATGTCAACTTATAACTGAATCTGAAGTTTGATGAAAATCCATGCATTAGTTCTTGAGATACATTTATTGCGAAATCGTGAAAAATGCAGCACAAAAGTTCCATCTGTTGAACGATACACTCCAAACACTAATCAGATCTAGTTTATGTCAAAGCAATGCCGACTATATACTACCGGCCGAGCCATTTCGCGAAAAACCGCCGAAAAAGTGCAGCTGGATTCAGCTTCAAACCCTGAACCATTTCATTGAACCACGTGTAAGTCCACGTGACGCAAACCTTGCCCAAATTAGCATTGAATAAGCTGCTTTCTGTTCTGTGCACATGTTTGCACACGTGTCATTGTTTTGGTTCAGGATTTACATGATTGGTCTGAATAATTTGGGCAAAATATCAGCGTCCTCTGGCGGGAGACTTCATGCATTAATCTCTAATAGACAGGCCTTTAGATTTAGTGGGCCATGGTCAAAGTCTCACAGAATCTAAAATTCCTTGCATTGATTTTTGAGATAGAGCTGATGCAATAATCATTAATAATGCACTATGGCAGCACTGCCTGTTGAGCAATTTGCACCAAAACGTAATAAGCACCATGTTACATCAAGTACTAACTAAATATAAAGTTTTATGAGAATCCATGTACTAGTTTTTGAGTAATGGCTATTGTCGAAATTGTAAGTAATGCAGCATAACAGCGCCACCTGTTGTGTGATATACACCGATAACTAATCAGATCTGGCTTATCATAACTGTCTAACAGAATCTAAAGTTTTGTGAAATTCCTTGCAATATTTCTTGAGATAGATCGCCACAAAATGTTTGTCACATACACGCAGACAGACTGACATTTTGTTAAAGATTGTTTTTCGGGTTCTCGGACCCCTAATACGTGTAAATCCGTCAAAGACCAGATTTCGAAAATTTTCATGAATCCAATTCTTTCTTCTTGAAGATAGAAGAAAGTAAAAATAAATGTAGTTTGGACACGGGGAACTTTTTATGCATAAAATGGTCTAAAACTGATTAAATTTCTATGTATAGATTTTGCTCCTAGAAAACTTTTTAATGGAACGATTTTGACCCAGTTTAACGTTAAATATCTCTTAGAATAAGTATTAGATTTAAAAAACTGTCTACACCAGCGTGTTTATGAAACATTTCTGTATAATACCACCAATGTTCATATTTTTGTATGCAACAGCTTTCTTTATAATAACAAAGAAAGACATCTGGTCATAAAAAATTCATTCTCAATGGCTGTGACAATCTTTATATATATAAATCTTCTGTGCGTGTGTTTGTCTCTGAACTCCACCTAAACGACGGGACCGATTTTTATGAAATTTTGTGTGTGTGTTCCAGTGGATTCGAGAATGGTTTAGATTCACATTTCATCGAAATTGATTCAGTACATTTTTAGTAATTAGGCAAAAACTAATAGTTAGTGATTTTTCGCTAATTAAAAGGTTTGAATAAGTTCGCTGAATAGGGCGCGGATGGAATGGCCGAGCGGTCTAAGGCGCTAGATTTAAACTCTGGTTTTTTGAAGAAAGAGATCGCTTGTTCGAACCCCACTCCTGACTTACGTGTATGATTTGCCGAATTGAACCGACTTCAAAAACTATTGCAAAGTGAAAAATAATTTCCTTACATAATTGCAATAAGAAATTCAATTACGAGCGTAGTATTTGTCGTGCGTGTTATTATATTTATGCACATTTATTTGATTTTCTGGAGTCAGTTTCAGGACAACGTCTGGCGGGTCCGCTAGTGTTATTTAATTTTAAAAATAGACAGATAACTACTGAAATAAAAATCTGTTTCGATATTCCCTATAGCTTAAAAAATCACTTTGGCAAATAGCCTTAAGAGACCATTTCAGTTAGGATAAGAAAGCAAAATGATAATGTTAATTTTATGGTGGCGTAATTTTCAAATATCTCACACTGATTTTAATAATTTTGAAAGATCCTTTTGCGTAAGGTAACTGAGGACGGTCTGAAACTGGGAAATCTGGCTAACTTTTACTTTTTATTATTAGCACTTTCCAACAAAGTTGAAAAGTGCTTATGCATTCGGTTTGTCTGGCCGTCTGTCCGCGCTCTAACTCTCGTACTCGGATTGTCATGAATTTTTTGGACGTTATCACTTTCCAACAAAGTTGAAAAGTGCTTATGCATTCGGTTTGTCTGGCCGTCTGTCCGCGCTCTAATTCTCGTAAATATTCTTGGATTGTCATGAAAATTTCGGACGTTATTAGCACTTTCCAAAAAGTTGAAAAGTGATTATGCATTCGGTTTGTCTGGCCATCTGTCCGCGCTTTAATTCTCGTAAATATGATCGGATTGTCATGAAATTTTCTGACGTTATTAGCACTTTCCAACAAAGTTGAAAAGTGCTTATGTATTCAGTTTGTCTGGCCATCTGTCCGCGCTTTAATTCTCGTAAATATGCTCGGATAGTCATGAAATTTTTGGATGTTATTAGCACTTTCCAACAAAGTTGAAAAGTGCTTATGCATTCGGTTTGTCTGTCCATCTGTCCGTCTGTTCGCGCTCTAACTCTCGTAAATATGCTCGGATTGTCATGAAATTTCTGGAAGTTAATGACATTTAGCCGAGCACGAACCTTATTGAATATAAAGTTTCTACCATGATAAGTTTATTTACAGGGACAGTCAAAACTTTTCCATTATATTACGGTTTACGGGGAAAAATAATTTCAAATGAATTTTAAAGATGTTACACCCTGTTAAACATCTTTAAATTTATATGCATCAACAAAGTGCACTAAAATTTGCATTTTGTACAGTATGCAGCAAAAAGAATAGTTTTATTTATTTACAGGGTCATACAAAAGAATTCCAATACAAAATAATAAAGGGGGGGGGGATTGTTTGCAATATATTTTAATTATGGTAAACGATTTCATATATAATCAAAGCTGAGGATTAATATGAGTTATTTCATGGATAGTAGTATAGTGCATAGCATTTACAGGGACGCAAAAAATATTAGAAAAAGTATATTCTATCCGAAGTCAAGTATATTATGGAAGATGGTTGTTAGATGGATGAAATGCATTTTTCATTATGATATACGCTTTTAAGTTTCACTAGATGTATGCATATAATATGGTTTATATAAATGCTAATTATTACACCAATTAGATATACAGGGTTACACAAAAGATCTCGGAAAGGTTACTGAGTATGAGCGTAATTTACTTAAAGGTGGTTTTAAAATATGTTGTGCCTTTTTACGATGAACTGAATTTAGTTTACTTATAAATATTTGTAGGCTATAGATAAAATGATATACAGGGTCAAGGAAATAACTGGATACATGGTCGCCTTTGGATGATAATTTCAAGAAATTTGATTTAAGTAATTTAAAGAGAATTTATCTTTAAACTAAACCTTAGCAAAATACTTTCGTGTATTAATGGTACTTTGTATTTTACAGGGCTAAACAAAAGTATTCAAGTATATTTCCATCTATTAGTATAAATTGCTGAAAGAAAAATTTCAACCAGTTAGGCGTTTTCTTTCTAAACTAAATTTTACCATTATATAGTCTATATATTAACCGACAGATAAAATACAGGGCTTTTAAAAAATATTGGAATACATATTTGGATATGAACAATAATACGTCATTTCCCTGGATAACGAAGTTTTGCTAAAGATTTCAAGAAGTGTTGGAAAGTGCTTCATAATCTATGCTTAATGCATGATTTTTCTTACTTTTCAGATTTTTATTATTTTTTATTTTTTATTATTTGATATACTTTTGAAACCGGTTCTAAAATTAACCCCCCCCCCCCTCCAAAAAAAAAAAAAAAAAAAAAAAAAAAAAACAAGTACATGGCTTCAAAGCTTAAATCTTGCTTATTAGTTAAAAGTAGTCAATTTTCCCTATCAACTGCTATCTTTAGTTTACTCTACCGTACGAAATAAAATGTAGATATATATGTGTAATAAAGATGTAAAAATATAAATATTAATAGCACAAATAATTTAAAATTTTACACCACCGGTTTCAGTAGCATATAGCATATCGTCCTCAGTCAGTGTAAGGCAAAAATTTGCTCATATTTATAGGAGAGATAAGGATTCACGTTAAATATTTATTGACCAGTATAGGAAAAGAGAAAATTGTACGTAACACGCAGGGACGCATTTACAAATTTGGGGGCCCTGGGCACATATGCTTACGTAGGGCCCCTTGCACCGATATTTACAGAATGGTTGACGAAACAAAAATAAACACAAGTTGAATGTAGATTCTGCCATTGCAAAGTTCAGTTTCGCCTCCAATTATTAAAAAAAAAAAAAAAAAAAAAAAAAAAAAAGATAGAGGTCTTTTAGAAGGGCGACCACTTTAGAATGCAATGAACTAACTTCATTTTTTTTGTGTCTATCAATATAATAGCAAACAGAACGGCGTGAAATAACCAATTGATTAGCAGTTTTTCTCCGAGACATTAGAATTGCGGAATAATAAAGAGATGCAATTTGATGTGCTACTTCTTCATTGACTAGATTCATCAAAAAGCGGATTTTTTCTTTAGTTCAAACATTTTTTTATAGACTCTGAGAAAAAGGAAATGCATTTTAACAATAACATTGTATGAATATCTCGTTTTAACGGCCAGATTACGAAACTTGCTGAGGGCCACCATAATACTTACCCATCATGGATATGCATTATATAATATTTGAAAATAAAATATGTGAAAACTATTTATAAAATGCATTGCAATTACAAAAAACAATTTAATCGTATATTTAAATATTCTTATAGTAATGCTCCATTAATGAATTGCTGATGAACCCCGATCTCGACAAATTATGTAAAATACCAAACTACACAAGTAGTACCGGATTGCGTAAAAAAAAAAACATCCTTATAACTCCAGAAACAATAATAATATTAACTAACAGTTTACTGCGTCAGATTAAGCGTCTCATTTCCAATTAAAACACATATTTGAATTGAAATTTGCAGAAAATACAGGGTCATGAAAAATCGAAGAATGTGGAAAACAGGATTACAAATATCTCGGCAACAATTAATCCGACCGACTTCGTTCTTGAATTTGTGTAATTTTATTGCCTTTTACGTCCTTTCCTTAAAATAATAATAAAAAAAAAAATCGAAGATTTTTAAATACATTTCATCAGAACGAATTTTTCGAGAGTCCGAAAAAAAAAATAGTTCCAGATAATCGAGGTTACTGATAATTAAATAGGCTTCGTCCTATTCTTACTTACTAAGTACATACAAAATTTTAAATCTCTACCTCCATTTGTTCGTGAGATAGAGCGTTTACAGACAAACAGACAGACAGACTTTTTTCTAAAAATATGTTTTTCGAAATCTCCAGTATCTGAAACGTGTAAATCTGTCAACTTTTTTTTTTTTTTTTTCGATTTTCAAAACGATTGCAAGATTTATCCTATACTACGTATGATAGGTAATTAAAATTGGGCCACAATTTTTGACACGACACTTTTTAGCTTGTCTGGAAAAAAAAAAAAAAAAAAATAGCATCGAATGCTAAAAAAAAAAAAAAAAAAAAAAAAAAAAAATCAATAATTAAAATTGAAAACGTAAAAATTAACTCCGTTGTCGATTGTCTCAAGCTGCTCTACGAAAAAAAAATCGTTCAAAAATATTACAAATTTGAGTGAGATAATCGAAATTAACGCTCCCATAGACTTAGCAGTGTGGCCACTTAATCATTTTACAGCAATTTTTTTCTTTTTTTCTTTTTCTTTTATTTATTTATTTAAATTTTTTTTCAGAATCATTTTGGTCAATATGAAATAGAAAATATATCCTCTATTATTACATACTTCAAATCATCGTATGTAAACGCACTTATTTTCGCGAGACCGTCGTAATCTTGAAGTTAATCTGTGGATTGTCGTTAGATAGCATTATATGAACGATCCTTTTGTATCAATGAATCACAGCCTCTTGCTATTCTAAATGCATACCTCAGATGAGGCAAACAATGAAGCCCGACCCTATCTAGCTGATGCAGAAATTTGAGGTAACAGACTCTTCGGTCAAAAAGGTAGCCCTTTTTTTTTGGGGGGGGGGGGCTTGTCGGGGTAGAAAGAGAATCAGTTTGGTGGGTGTACGCAAACTTGTATGGTTGATGTTCCCTTCCTAGAGTATTGGAACTCTTGGACAAAATTTTAAGGGGTAATAGTACACATCTAGACAAACAATATTAAATAGGAAACTAAGGACCCCAAACGCCTTCCGAAGAACATAGGTGTCATTAAAGTTTATGGTCCAAAATTTTAGTTTGCTAATTGAGTTTTGTGTAATCTTGGAATTTCAGCCGCTAACTCAATGGTCCTTGCAGCCGTCTCCTGGTTTATAAAATATAAATTTCAATAAAAATACTCTTTTTAGGTGCGTTCGTAATTATATAAATACGTAGCACCTATAGTGGTCGTTCAGTCCGTCCGTCTGTCTGTCCGCATATAACAATGCAAAAACTACCCAACCGAATCGTTTGAAATTTAAAATACATAATTATTACATAATTTTGTCGAGTCATTTCAAATTTTATGAACATCGTATGAATAGATTAATTACAGGGGCAATCAAAAGTATTCCATTACATTACGGTCAATGGGGAAAAAAGTTTCAAATGCATTTTAATCAATCGAAATTTAAAACACATAATTATTAGATAATTTTGTTGAGTCATTTCAAATTTTTTGATAATCGGGTGCATAAGTCAATTACAGAGGCAATCAAAAGTATTCAATTACATTATGGTCAATGGGGAAAGAGTTTTAAATGTATTTTATACGTTTGAGATTTAAAATACATAATTATTACATAATTTTGTCGAGTTATTTCAAATTTTATGAAAATCGGATGCATAGATCAATTACAGGGACAATCAAAAGTATTCCGTTACATTTCGATCAATGGGGAAAAATGTTTCAAATGCATTTTAATGGTGTTACACTCATTCGAACTTAATAAAATTTATATGCAATTATAAAGTACATATTATAATATACATTTTACATAATCTATGGTGCAGAGAAAATTTGTTATTGATTTACAAGGCCACACAAAAGTATTCCATTACATAATAGTATAGGGAGAACAATGTTTGATGAGCGTTTTAATTGTAATTCACTATTTACAATTTTATGAGATTGGTGTATGAGAGTAATATTTTTAAAACTTCGTTATCGTACGAACGCACCTCATTTACTACGCTACACGTGCAATTTCCAACTTGTTTATCATCTATGGTGTCATTTTGTTTGTGTGAAACCAATGAATGCGAATTTGTAGTGTCATTTAAATTTTATATCCCAAGAGGTTATATATATACATATACTAGCCGCCCTTGGCGACTAGTTTGGTCTCCCTTGAATTTATTCTAAGCATTAAATCATATTTCTTTCATTGCATAATTTATTTTAATTGCTGAAATTTTTGCCAAATTAGAAGATTCTACCAGAGAAATAGACATAGATTTTATATACGTACCATATTGTTGCGATTGCAACCAATGGCAATTATATATGTCTCACATGGTGACCAGGCTATTGTTATTTATTCATTAATCAACTGTTTGTTTACTTTTATTTTCTTTTTCAAAATGATATAAATTGTTTTATTCTATAATTATTAACTAAACTTCTTTTTAAAAAATATTATTTTCTTTTTAAAATAATAGAAATTAGTTAAAAATATGTATGTAACTAATATTTCAAAACGAAGTTTTCGCCAAACTTGCGTCATAAAAATAACGCGCCAATTTGGTGCATATATGGAATCTGGGCTGAAAAAACAAGAATTCAGTATTTTTATGCTAGCCCGGGCAGATAATAAATCGCCAAATATTGTACCCATGGCATTTTTTCTTTTTTTCATTAATTATTTAAAATATAATAATATAATCCTTTCCTCCATTTCATTTGTAATACATAAATTTAATTTGAAACTAAAAAGTTTAAAATTCATGATTTTTATTTATTTTTTTGAGTAAAAAGAACAGAAAAAAAATAAAAATAATGATATTTTGAAGCTCCATAATTGAATAGAAGGAAAAAACATAAATAAAACCAATTTACCACAGCCTAAATCTTACCAAAGGATTTTTGTAGAGTAAACCATAAGATGTGTTTCATTGAGATGTTGCCATTAAACAATTAACAAATAATCATGATTTTTGTGACACATATATTAGCGTAATATATATAGATATTTTTATAAAAATCAGTACAATAAAATAAAATGAATTTTATCTATATGAAACCGTCACCATATTATTAATTAATTAAAAATAATTTTCATGTGCCAGAGAAATTTTCGTACGTGAAACTTCTGGTGCGCGTGCCATATTTAGGCCAAGTCTGGCTCCAGACGAATAAATAATTGCAACTGCCGTATAAATTTTTTAATGCGTGTCAAAATACGGGACAGAATAAGAGTGAAAACAGACGATGGTATCAAAAATTTATACAATGTTTGGGTGGATAAATAAATTTTAGTAACATTTTCAGAAAAAAAAAATGAAAAATAAAGAGCGGTATTAATAATTTAAAAGTTGTTTTGTGTTTACATAAAGCATTTTGTAACACTGTCCTTCACTTTTACCTAGTTTAACAATTAAACAGGGTCGAGGGAATTTCCGGTGCTAATTCTGCTGTGAAGTTTTTTGAAAAGTTGTTGCAGCTTAATTTTTTATTATAAAACTATCCAATTTTGACAAGTGAAAATTTTTTGATTGAAACTGGTGTTTTATTACCCAAGATATTAACCCTTTCAGGGGTAAGATACTAGAAAGGAGGACAATTCTCTAAATTTAAGAGCAAAATGGATTATTTTCTCTCTTTGAATAAAGACTCAAACTATTTTTCTAACTTTTCTGAAGCACATTTTCAAACAAATATTGTAGAAAAAACTACAAAGGCTTGTTTTATTAAAATGTTTAATCGAATTATTTGTTTTATCTAGTGTAAAAGTAAAGCTGCGTGAATGTTTAGATAGGTCGATTTTTTTGTCTGTCGGTTGTTACAAAGAGAAATTCGCTATAATTGTCGATATATTGAATGTCTTCTGTAAATACACGGTGATCATAAAGACTTTCTCTGATTATGATTATTTATTGTTCGAAAACTATTATAATTGGGAATATCGTTGGATACATCATAAATGCCGTTATAAAGTTTTTAATAAGTTTTCATTCGGTCATGCAATTTTAACCTCTGCCTGTTGGTAGAAACGAGAATATTAAGGCTCCGGGCACAAGCATATGTTTTGTCTAACTTCAACTGAATTCATGGAACGCCTTTATTCTTAATTGTTAACCGACTTCAAGGAGGAGGTTATGATTTCGACCTGTATGTATTTGTTGTTCACTCATAACTTCCCTAAATATGAATAGATTTTGATAATTCTTTTCTTGTTTGAAAGTATAAGATACCTATGTGGTCCCATTTTAATTTCATTAAAATCGGATGGTTTGAACCAAGGCCCCCTTATCATAATATCATTATGATAAGGGGATATTATATTATGATAAGTTAGCCTTGGTTTGAACAATTAAAAAAAAAAAAAAAAATCTGGATTTGATTAAAAAAATATTTATCTCAAATCATTTTTCATTGTTGCAACCGTTTTCAAATCATAAGCATTTTAAAACTATGCATTCAAATGCGTTAGCCCTAAGTTGTCGCCAAGCTTGATTCTTTTTTTGAAGTCGGTTAGTATTTTTTTTTTAAGAAAAGCATATTTTATTCTATAATTTGTTCACAATAGAATACAATTAAAATGCAATTACAATGGTTCAGGAGATAAAGAGCTGAATCCTTGGGGAAAAGGTTCTCTATCCTGCAATTGGATAGAAGTTTTCCTTCCTTGGTATGGAAAAGTCATTATATATAAAACACGCCGCCTGCGAACATGAGACACGCCGACGAGCGACCGCAAGTAGTGGTTATGTCTGTCTGGACTGTAACGCAATATTTTAGCTTCGCTAAATATTCGCTAACAGGTTTTCTGTAATAACACACTCAGCATCGTTCATCCTAGTTTTCACTTTAAAGTGGGAAAAGCGTGTTTTAAAGACTCTGTACTTAATATAATTCCAAAAGAAAAAAAAATCAAAAGAGTGTGATGTCAAGAGAATGTGAAAACCATGATTTTGGCGCAAACCTTCCACCCCAGCTGTCCATTTCTCTCCTAAATGAGTTTCCAGTTCGTGAAGTTCCTGACCAAAAATTTCCGGGCCGCTAAATTAGAAGGAGGAGGATCAACATTATAGCCGCCATGTTCTCCTCACCTTAAGGTGCTATTAAACCTATGCTGCTGCAGGCGTCAAATCGCAGGCGTCTCCATGTTATCCTATGGGACCAGAGGAGTCGCTTGGTTAGCGCGCGATTCTCTTGTGTCGGAGCGTCTTTGACGCCTGGAACGAAGCGACTCGCCAGTAAGAGCCAATCAAATGCTTGGAAATCCAAATGATGGTAAAGACTCTTCTCGAACAGCCAATGAAGTGCTAAGAAAACGAAAAAACGCAGGCGATTTTTGTCGCTTGCAATTTTTACGTGTAATAGCACTTTTACTCGTCTTGATTTTTTACTTTTGGGGCTGTATCAAGGACAGAATCTCCGTCACTGTAGCTGCTGATGTGGAGAACTGAAGGCTAGGATAAAAAATAGTGTGTGTACTCTTACAGAGACGTGTCGCATCCTTACTTCAAAAGTGTCAATGAGAAAAATTGTTTTCGAGCTGTAAACAGTGTTTATTTCAGAGGGTAGCCGGGGGGGGGAGGCATTCCCTCCCCGAGCAATAAAATATCCCTCCCGGAAGCTTTGAGATTCCGTGTTTTCAATGGTAAAAAAGTGCCATTTCCCTCCCGGAACTCTACAATGTCCCTCCCCCTCGGAGTCGCAGAAATCCCTTGCAGAAAAAAGTGCCTGAATTCGTAGAAGAGTCAGTGACCATGTTACAAACACGATTGCTATCAGTTGGTAGGATTTTCAGTGCACTCTTTGGTCTTTTTGCTGATTGGTAGAGGAATAAAAATTAGGTGAAAGAATGCAGCCAAACCTGAAAAAAAAAATGGAGTTTGGGCACGTTTGAAACAAGAGTACGATGTTAGTGAACATTTGGCGAGAACTACTACACTGCGTTGATATTCTCTGAGTTACTAATAATATTAGTATAATATAATTATTATAAGGGAGTACACGTTGAAATTAAACGAAGTATGCGGTCTTATTAAAAACTTCGTGAAGATGCTTATAATGCATCCAAGCATCCATATGTTTAATTATAATAGTTTTAGTTCAATAAATATTTATAACCAGTGTAAGATTTTGGGCTCACTCGGTATACCGTTCGAGTGTTATTTATTCAAGGAGACTGTAAATACACCTCGTATATAGAACTCACAAATTTGTAATGCTTCCCCACTAGGCTTTTGATCACTCACGTTCCGATTTCTTCTTCGTAATGTAAAGTCTATGGGCGTTTGATGAATTCTTATATTTAAAATATCTCCTCAGAAAATTGTTATTTTTAATTTATTCTTTTAATGTTCTCTTCTTAAAGAATGTCACTTTTTTTGTTAGTTTTCAAAATATTTCTAAAATTTATGCTTAATTTTATATGAAGTGTTAAAATTTTCCTCTCCGTTCGTCAGTTTTTAAAACATAAAATATTATATTAAGCATAGATTTCAAAAATATTTTGAGATTCAAAATATACAAATAAATACTTAAAAGGTATTGCAAAAATAGATATTATTTATTTATTATTAAACACATATGTAAAAAAAAATTTCGTTTTCTATTTCTAACCAATTATCTTCTTTTATATTCCTTTAAAAATGAATGCGAGGGCATTCGACAGATCTAAGGTAAATAATAAATGAATAATATCTATTTTTGCAACACATTTTAAGTATTTATTTGTATATTTTGAGTTTTATAACAAGGTCTAAATTTCCATCAAGACACTGATATTAATACAGTGATTTGACTCATTGAATATTTTGAGAACCAGAAAAAAAGTTACATCTTTTAAGAAGAGATCACCGAAAAAAGAAGTTAAAAATATTAATTTCCGAAGGAGATATTTTGAATATAAGTATGCATCCAATGACTATAGACTTAACATTACGAAAGAGAATTCGGAACGTGAGTGACCAGCAGCCTTCGCCTTTGTTGCGAGTTTTGTAATAATCTCATCTATTTATTTATTCATTTACTTGTATATGCTAAACGGACAAACAACAGCAAATAGTTTTTGTTTCAGTATTTTGTTGATGTTTAACGTTGTGGTCATAGCTAGCAAAAATCTCTTGGGAGTATTCAGGTTTAGTGGTTGTCATAACAACAGCAAAGTGAGTTTCAGGCAAATAATTAAAA